>CM077240.1:7183216-7730716 GCA_039654775.1 Spinibarbus caldwelli
TTTTTTCTCTCTCTCCTCTTCAAAAGGCAAAGGCTGTCTAATTTCTTAGACACAACACTTCTTTCTTAGAATAGAATGATTTATTTCCGCTGTCTGTTTAATGGTGGTTTTGTAGACAAAAATTTGCTCCCCAAACATTCTTTGCTCATCTAAACTGAACTTTGTGCTGATGCTATTATGTTGTAATTCCCTTTGTTATGAAAGCGTCTACTCAAAGGTTTTGTGACTTATATTCCATTTCTGTTAGCATTGAATATCTACAGTATATTTTACTCATAAAAGCTGACAAAATAAACTTTAAGCAGATCCAAAAAAAAAAAAAAAAAAAAAAAATGAAAAGAAAGATTTGTCCAGAGAAAGAGAAAAATAATTTCACCATGTTCTTTTAAGTGTTTGCAGATGGTTCATTCGATGAGCTCAGGTGAGTGGAAGTTAATATTGACTCAGCTTGATGTGGGGACCTTCTGAGACAGAGAGATCTGTCAGCAAACACTAGCCAATACTTAATCACCACCAGGGCATAAAACAGGATCAGAACAGGATCAGCATTGATCGGCAGCTTAATCGCAGTGTTCTGTAAGATAGAGATTGTGTGTGTGTGTGACCGTTGCCCCATCATGTGTAATTGGGTCACACACTCTGATCTGTCTTCTCAACCCCATTTACACCCTAACATGACACCCCTTGTGATACAAATAACAACAGGTCCAGTAACCCCCAATTTAAGTCGCACACCAATAGACAGATAGACAGATAGATAGATAGACAGATAGATAGATAGATAGATAGATAGATAGATAGATAGATAGATAGATAGATAGATAGATAGATAGATAGATACTTTTACAAATGCAATTCCTGAATAACTCTGCCCTCTATAAGGTGATCATGAAAATACATAGTGACCTGAATGATTAACCTGAATGATTAATGATTATGCACATGCCAAGGAAAACTAACCAGCTTTATATATATTTATACATTTGTTTTTTAGCTATTTTTAGCTGGTCGTAACATGAACTGTAAGATATAACTTTGTACAAATTCTGTCTTACAGTCTCATGCTAACATATTGTAGGTTTACTTTCAAAACATTGTGGTAAATGTGTTAAATAATAGTTACGTAAATTTGGTGGGGTATGTAGTTGCTAGTTTAAACCAGTGGTTCTCAACTGGCAGGTCATGACCCCAAAATGGCGTGCAAGTCTAAAAACATTGACAAATGCAAATAAAAGGCTGAAATGCATTGTTCAAGTATTTCATCATGACAGTTAGAATAGAAAAATCAACTTCAAGAAAAGGAAAAACTGACATCCTCAAAAAAGCATTACCAAAAAAAGACCCAGACTTCACACTTCTGCTCATGTTTATGTTGGTTATTAACAATGTTCAGCTTTTATTCAGCCATGTAATGTTAAAATGTTTCATATGCCTCCAAAAATATGACTCCAAAACTCCAAAACCCCTTAAAATGGAAGAAGCCAGAGTTATGTTTACTTCTTGTTGTTATCATCGAAGCTCACCTGCCTATTTCTGAGCGAGACCTTTCAGTACTGCTGGGTAATTGGCACAAAGGGATTCCTGAAGAAAGACGGCGTCACTAACAGGGACAAGGATTGCTTCTACCAGTTGTCATTTGAAGGTCAGTGCTAATTTGAGCTCTTCTGGGGGAGGGAGTGTGATGGACAGACTGAGGTGGAGGTATAGAGTGATCGAGAGAGCAGAGTGATTGGAGAAGGCATGTAGAGGTACTGATAAAAAGATGACATCTTTCTCCTCTCTCTGTTGTCTTTCATTAGTCCCATCCTTTCATAACACCTTGGCTCTGTCTTTATGACAAGCTGAAGATGAGGTGTTTGGTTAGCCACATAAGCAAACAGCATTCAGTGAATTTAAACATGTGAATGGTGATTTCAACCACAGAACTGTAGACATACATCTTACAATAATTGTTTAACTATCAAATATTTATTTATTTATTTATTGGGAGAAAAAAAAGCATTTAAAACCCAATTTGACTCTGTTGAGACAGTACCAAAGTTCTGAAGCTGCACAGATGTCTGTTTTTATTAATGAGCTGTATTCATTCTTTCCGTACTTTTCAGGAATGGCAATAGTCACTGTCCTTTAAACATTGAAAATGATTTTGTTAATCCAGATTCCCACAATCCCAAATTACGGCTGCCTGTTCTAATTAAAGTAGGAAGTGTTTCACGGTGGCACAGTTCCCTCTAGAGTGGCATGCGTGTCCTCTAAAGCACATTAGGTCAGCCATACGCTCAAGGAGACTAGTATAGGCACTGCTGAAGTGATTCAGGAATAGCTACTCATTGCCACAACCACATTAAATCGTACCAATTGGGTTTCTACCTTTGTCTGATACTTAGGCTCTGTTCCTAGTCTATGTCCTACACACGCAGCATTATACAGTGGCATGAAAAGGCAGCAAAAATGCTGCTTTTTAAGAATATTTTCTTTTGGCAGTTCTTCTAAGGCAGTATCACTAACCTCCATAAATAAGGCAATAAAATTAAACAGTGAATGAAACAAGGGGATTTTAATCAGTGTTTATTGTTCACTAAAACTAAAACTATCAATAGTTTCATTAATTGAAAATATAGATGAAATAAAATATAAATATTAAATGAAAAACATACTTAAAATAAACAGAAATAGAAACAATAAAAATAACAGAACTGAAATAAGTTTAAATACAAAAATTACTAAAACTGAAATAAAAATAAATGAAAGATAAATTTTAAAAAAATGAAAATGCTAACTATAAAATGTAAATGAAGACTGGAATTATAAAACTAAAAAGGTATTTTAAAATATTAATAATACTAATAGTATCTAAATAATGCTAAAATAATGTGGTGACGTGCATCTCGGTGCCGATGCGTATGCCCATTATGGTCTAGCCTTATACAGTCAGGTCCATAAATATTGGGACATCGACACAATTCTAACATTTTTGGCTCTATACACCACCACAATGGATTTCAAATGAAACGAACAAGATGTGCTTTAACTGCAGACCGTCAGCTTTAATTTGAGGGTATTTACATCCAAATCAGGTGAACGGTATAGGAATTACAACAGTTTGCATATGTGCCTCCCACTTGTTAAGGGACCAAAAGTAATGGGACAGAATAATAATCATAAATCAAACTTTCACTTTTTAATACTTGGTTGCAAATCCTTTGCAGTCAATTACAGCCTGAAGTCTGGAATGCATAGACATCACCAGACGCTGGGTTTCATCCCTGGTGATGCTCTGCCAGGCCTCTACTGCAACTGTCTTCAGTTCCTGCTTGTTCTTGGGGCATTTTCCCTTCAGTTTTGTCTTCAGCAAGTGAAATGCATGCTCAATCGGATTCAGGTCAGGTGATTGACTTGGCCATTGCATAACAATCCACTTCTTTCCCTTCAAAAACTCTTTGGTTGCTTTTGCAGTATGCTTTGGGTCATTGTCCCTCTGCACTGTGAAGCGCCGTCCAATGAGTTCTGAAGCATTTGGCTGAATATGAGCAGATAATATTGCCCGAAACACTTCAGAATTCATCCTGCTGCTTTTGTCAGCAGTCACATCATCAATAAATACAAGAGAACCAGTTCCACTGGCAGCCATACATGCCCACCACCACCATGCTTCACTGATGAGGTGGTATGCTTAGGATCATGAGCAGTTCCTTTCCTTCTCCATACTCTTCTCTTCCCATCACTCTGGTACAAGTTGATCTTGGTCTCATCTGTCCATAGGATGTTGTTCCAGAACTGTGAAGTCGTTTGGCAAACTCTAATCTAGCCTTCCTGTTTTTGAGGCTCACCAATGGTTTACATCTTGTGGTGAACCCTCTGTATCCACTCTGGTGAAGTCTTCTCTTGATTGTTGACTTTGACACACATACACCTGCCTCCTGGAGAGTGTTCTTGATCTGGCCAACTGTTGTGAAGGGTGTTTTCTTCACCAGGGAAAGAATTCTTCGGTCATCCACCACAGTTGTTTTCCGTGGTCTTCCGGGTCTTTTGGTGTTGCTGAGCTCAACGGTGCGTTCCTTCTTTTTAAGAATGTTCCAAACAGTTGTTTTGGCCACGCCTAATGTTTTTGCTATCTCTCTGATGGGTTTGTTTTGTTTTTTCAGCCTAATGATGGCTTGCTTCACTGATAGTGACAGCTCTTGGATCTCATCTTGACAGTTGACAGCAACAGATTCCAAATGCAAATAGCACACTTGAAATGAACTCTGGACCTTTTATCTGCTCATTGTAATTGGGATAATGAGGGAATAACATACACACCTGGCCATGGAACAGCTGAGAAGCCAACTGTCCCATTACTTTTGGTCCCTTAACAAGTTGGAGGCACATATTCAAACTGTTGTAATTCCTACACCGTTCACCTGATTTGGATGTAAATACCCTCAAATTAAAGCTGACATTCTGCAGTTAAAGCACATCTTGTTCGTTTCATTTGAAATCCATTGTGGTGGTGTATAGAGCCAAAAATGTTAGAATTGTGTCGATGTCCCAATATTTATGGACCTGACTGTATAAAGGCGTATATAAAGGGGTTGCTAAGGACACGGGATGTTGCGTCATTGCTGTTTCCATTGTCTGGCGTCTGGCTGCTTGGTGTTGGAGGTATGTGTTGGGTGCGTTCTATTTTTTAGTTTCTTTTATGCATTCCTAATTGTGCCGTCTTTCTGGAAGGCCAGTTTCTGTTCGGTGCTCTCCCTGGCTGTGTTTTCTTGCCGGTGTGAAAATTCAGCGTATTGAATCCCCGTTGCTTGCACTGCTGCGTGCGTGTGTGACTGCTGTCTTCCTGTGCGGTAGGTAAATATGTTCCCTTAATATCTTGTCTATAGTGGATATATGATATGTTTTTTTTTTTGTTTGATTTTTTTATTTTTTTTTATTTATGGTAATAAAAATGTTGTCTTAATATTAATAAAGACTTGTGACATATCCACGTCTCATTGTCCTTTGTGTCGAGGACGAAATTCGAACCTGTGTGCTTTGTATTTATATTTCCCTGGGTAGTAATACAAGGTGGCGTAGTCGCTATTTTCTGTCAATCCAGTAAAGTTATTTTGTTGTTGTGTGATTTGTTACTAACCTCCGCTCGCCACAATAACATAAAATATAATACATTAGTATTATGTATTTGAATCATTATAAAGGACATAAAACTAGATTGTAGTTTTAGTTTTAGTTAAATCTAGTTAACCAAAAATTAGATTTACATGACATTTTGTCTGATTTATTATGCAAAAATTTAAAAAAATAAAATAAATAAATCAAACAAAGGAACACAGAACAGAGCAACTCAATGGAAATCATCCAAGATTTATCCAATATCTACAGGTGCATCTCAAATTAGAATGTCATGGAAAAGTTCATTTATTTCAGTAATTCAACTCAAATTGTGAAACTCGTGTATTAAATAAATTCAGTGCACACAGACTGAAGTAGTTTAAGTCTTTGGTTCTTTTAATTGTGATGCTTTTGGCTCACATTTAACAAAAACCCACCAATTCACTATCTCAACAAATTGGAATACTTCATAAGACCAATAAAAAAAAATAAATAAATAATAAAATAAAAAAAAACATTTTTAGTGAATTGTTGGCCTTCTGGAAAGTATGCTCATTTACTGTATATATACTCAATACTTGGTAGGAGCTCCCTTTTGCTTTAATTACTACCTCAGTTCGGCATGGCATGGAGGTGATCAGTTTGTGGCACTGCTGAGGTGGTATGGAAGCCCAGGTTTCTTTGACATTGACCTTCAGCTCATCTGCATTTTTTGGTCTCTTGCTTCTCATTTTCCTCTTGACAATACCCCATATATTCTCTACGGGGTTCAGGTCTGGTGAGTTTGCTGGCCAGTTAAGCACACCAACACCATGGTCATTTAACCAACTTTTGGTGCTTTTGGCAGTGTGGGCAGGTGCCAAATCCTGCTGGAAAATGAAATCAGCATCTTTAAAAAGCTGGTCAGCAGAAGGAAGCATGAAGTGCTCCAAAATTTCTTGGTAAACGGGTGCAGTGACTTTGGTTTTCAAAAAACACAATGGACCAACACCAGCAGATGACATTGCACCCCAAATCATCACAGACTGTGGAAACTTAACACTGGACTTCAAGCAACTTGGGCTATGAGCTTCTCCACCGTTCCTCCAGACTCTAGGACCGTGGTTTCCAAATGAAATACAAAACTTGCTCTCATCTGAAAAGAGGACTTTGGACCACTGGGCAACAGTCCAGTTCTTCTTCTCCTTAGCCCATGTAAGACGCCTCTGACGTTGTCTGTGGTTCAGGAGTGGCTTAACAGGAGGAATACGACAACTGTAGCCAAATTCCTTGACACGTCTGTTTGTGGTGGCTCTTGATGCCTTGACCCCAGCCTCAGTCCATTCCTTGTGAAGTTCACCCAAATTCTTGAATCGATTTTGCTTGACACTCCTCATAAGGCTGCAGTTCTCTCGGTTGGTTGTACATCTTTTTCTTCCACACTTTTTCCTTCCACTCAACTTTCTGTTAACATGCTTGGATACAGCACTCTGTGAACAGCCAGCTTCTTTGGCAATGAATGTTTGTGGCTTACCCTCCTTGAGAAGGGTGTCAATGATTCTCTTCTGGACAACTGTCAGATCAGCAGTCTTCCCCATGATTGTGTAGCCTAGTGAACCACACTGAGAGACCATTTTGATGGCTCAGGAAACCTTTGCAGGTGTTTTGAGTTGATTAGCTGATTGGCATATCACCATATTCTAATTTGTTGAGATAGTGAATTGGTGGGTTTTTGTTAAATGTGAGCCAAAATCATCACAATTAAAATAACCAAAGACTTAAACTACTTCAGTCTGTGTGCATTGAATTTATTTAATACACTAGTTTCACAATTTGAGTTGAATTACTGAAAAAAATGAATTTTTCCATGACATTCTAATTTACTGAGATGCATCTGTATGTGTTTATTAGATATCACATTATTTGATTAGTAACATTAACATCAAACTTCACTTGAATAAAGTGCCTTTAAAGGTAGCTATGTAGGCTGTACACAACAACACAGCTCACTAGTTTTTGGAAAGAAGCTCTATGTGTGAATTCACCCTATTCCTGAACTCCACAGCTGTAACTGAATTACTAAAGCACACATTTATCAGATTTCACTGGCTGCAGACACGTTGGTGAGAAGTTGTGGATGTGAAGTTAATAGAAATAATTTCAATTTATTTCACACACACACACAAAAAAAAAGGGACAGTGTACATTAATCAGCATTCATGAATGTAAATGTACCCAAATTAGCCCAAAGGCTAGTTTTTACTGGTAGTCCTTTTGCCAGATGTCAAAAATCAATAATCGTGCTGTATGAAATGCTCATATTTCCATTGCATGACCACCCTCTTCATGAAAGTACAAACTGCCTCTAATTCCCAGGGTTAATTACCACATTGCATGTAGTTTGGGGAATACAGCACTCTGAACTTAATTATCGCCCAGGAAGAAAAAAATTACATAACACATAGCCACTCTCTATCGTTTGTCATTCTCTAATGTGAACTGTCATTAAAATGCAGAAAGAGGCCACACAAAGCAACAGAACTTACTTCATAAGAAATTGCATTCATAACATTCACATGGAGACATTGCTCTCAGAAAATATTTAGGCCTAATTTGAGATTTATGTATTTTATATTTGAAACAGTTAAGATTTTTAAAACAATATAATTTAAGTTAAAAATTTTATAATGTTTATTTATTCAGTTAAAATGGTTGAAATGGTAAAAGTTGTGGAATAGCAATGTTCAATTAGTTAAAATGTATGAGATTGAAACAAATTGGATTGACTGATGATAAATTAAACTTAGTTATTTTGTAACTGCAAATCAAATACATTTAGTTAGTTAGTTAGTTAGTTAGTGAACCTCTCGGTTACGTATGTAACCCTCGTTCCCTGAAGGAGGGAATGGAGACGTACATCAGAACTGACCGATGAACTGGGGATCACTTTGGGAGACCAATCTACTTCGAGTGTAAGAAAACGAGCCAATGCACATTGGCATGTGATAATTGCAACAGCTGCTCTGCGCTATAGCACGAGTATTTAATGAGCAGCAGGTGCGTTGCATATTTGATTTTCTGCTGAGGAGCCGAGCTAGTGACTCAGCCATACAGCAGAGGTACAACAACTGTGGCGACAGGATGCACGTCTCCGTTCCCTCCTTCAGGGAATGAGGGTTACATACTTAACTGAGACGTTCCATTTCAGTCGGTCACGTTCGACGTACGTCGGAACTGACGAAGAATTGGGGAAAATCTACCATCACGCCACTGTCGCTGGCCCTTCCAGCGCTCTGTTTGAGACTCCTGGACCGCCCCTAACTTGTTGGAGCAGGAGTCAGGGCTCTAAGCAGAGAAGGTCAGTCACTGCTGTTCCGCAAGACCCACTCAGTGTGACTATTGGATAACGCTGGGAAAGCGTGCCCTAGAAGGAAGGGGATGTTGCGGAGGCCACATCCTGCCCGTAGGAAGGTAAATGTCGCGGTTACACATATGGACTGGCCAACAGGGTAGTACAACGTATGGAAGTCTCTGGGGTGGTTCCAGCCTAGTTCTAAGGGAGCAAGAACACCAGCAGAGACGACTCTGGCTCTGGCAGAGCGGGCTCTGTCAAGGGAAAGACACGGGCTAGCCGCACTGGGTAGCTAACCTTGGAAGAATACACATATGGGATCGCTGCTGGGACTGCACATATGGACACCCAGCCTAACACAGGTTCCACAATACAATGAGTGAAGGCCTGGCATCAGACACTCCGCCACATCTGACTGCCAGGGTGGGTGACGGAGGAACTCACAGGGTTAGCCATTTCTGGAGAACTCTACTGGAGCAAAAGATGCACGTATCCGGCCCAGCGGGCGGGAGTGGCATTGCAAGCCGACACTTAGAACGGGTCATTCGCACTACTGGCCACTGGTGACGAGTACATGGGAAGATACCGGCTCTACACGAAGGCTATAGAATCTAGCAAACGTGTTAGGTGTTTCCCAGCCCGCAGCTCTACAAATATCTGTCAGCCCAGGAGGAAGCAACACCTCTAGTTGAGTGTGCTCGCAACCCGAACGGGCAAGGCACGTCTTGGGATTGGTACGCCAAGACAATAGCATCCACTATCCAGTGGGCTAACCTCTGCTTGGAGACAGCCTTTCCCTTCTGCTGGCCGTAACAGACAAAGGGCTGGTCTGAGGTCCTGAAGCTTTGAGTTCTGTCCACATACAGCCGCAGAGCGCGGACGGGAGAGAGAAAAGCTAGGGCTGGGTCTGCCTCCTCCGAGGGCAGTGCTTGCAGGCTCGCTACCTGGTCCCTGAAGGGAGTGGTAGAAACCTTGGGCACATATCCAGACCGAGGTCTCAGGACAACGTGAGAGTTGGCCGGCCCGAATTCTAGGCACGATTCGTCGACCAAAAATGCCTGCAGGTCCCCAACCCTCTTGATGGTAGCCAATGCAGTCAGGAGAACTGTCTTTAATGACAGAATTTTCAACTCCGCTGACTGCAAAGGTTCAAAGGGAGGTCTCTGCAGTGCCGTGAGTACCAGAGACAGGTCCCAAGAGTGTACCGAGGTAGGACGAGGAGGGTTAAACCTCCTCGCCCATCTAAGGAACCTGACGACCAGGTCGTGCTTACCAAGAGACATACCATCAACTGCGTTGTGATGTGCGGCAATTGCGGCAACATACACCTTCAGGGTGGAGGGAGACAGCCTACGCTCCAAACCATCTTGCAGGAAGGAAAGCATGACTCTGACCGGACATCTTCGGGGGTCTTCCCGGTGGGAAGAACACCAATCAATGAACAGGTTCCACTTCAGAACATAGAGGCGCCTTGTAGAGGGGGCTCTAGCAGAAGTGATGGTGTCTACTATTGATTGGGGTAGGTCACTTAAAACCTCCACGTCCCGTCCACCAGGGACCAGACATGAACTTTCCAGAGATCTGGACGTGGGTGCCAAAGGGTGCCCCGTCTCTGAGAAAGCAGGTCCTTCCTCAGAGGAATGGGCCAAGGAGGGGCTGTCGCGAGGAGCATAAGTTCCGAGAACCAAGTCCGGTTGAGCCAGTATGGCGCAACTAACAGGACCTGCTCCTCGTTCTCCCTTACTTTTCACAGGGTCTGTGCGAAAAGGCTCACTGGGGGAAACGCAAATTTGCGAAGGCCTTGGGGCCAGCTGCGCACCAGTGCATCCGTGCCGAGAGTGCCCTCGGTCAGGGAATAAAACAGCTGGCAATGGGTCGAGTCCGGAGAGGCAAACAGGTCTACCTGTGTGCCTCCGAAGAGATCCCAAACCAGCTGGACCACCTGGGGATGGAGTCGCCACTTTCTCGGAAGCGCAGCCCGTCGTGAAAGCTCGACGGCTGCACGATTGAGCACGCCAGGGATGTGAATGGCCCAAAGTGACCTCAGATGCTTCTGACCCCAGAGGAGGAGATGGTGGGCGAGTTGCCACATGCAGCGGGAGCGTAGACCACCCTGGCGGTTGATGTACGCAACGATCGCAGTGTTGTCCGTACGGATCAGCACATGCTTGCCATGTAGCAGCCCTTTGAGGTGGCCCAGCGCAAGACGTACCACTAGCAACTCGAGGCAGTTGATGTGCCAATGCAGTCAGTACGGGGTGATGGCCACCTGGTGTGTGCCGCTCTGCCACGCCCATCTCGGGACTCGGCCGTGAAGCCAGTGCTGAAGCGACCTCATATGAAGCAACCCGAGCGGCGTTACTGCGGCTGCGGATGCCATATGCCCCAGGAGCCTCTGAAAAACTTTCAGTGGAGCCGCTGTTCTGCCTCTGAACGAATTCAGGCAGTTCAACACTGACTGGACGCGCGAGTGAGTCGCGCTGTCTGGTTGACCGAGTCCAACTCCATACCGAGAAAAGGGATCCTCTGCACAGGGGAGAGTTTGCTCTTTTCCCAGTTGACCCGAAGTCCAAACAGGCTGAGGTGACGGAGCACCATATCCCTGTGTTCGCACAACTGGTCCCGAGACTGTGCCAGTATCAGCCAGTCTTCGAGATAGTTGAGAATGCGAACTCCGCGTTCTCTGAGTGGAACAATGGCTGCCTCCGCGACTTTCGTAAAGACGCGAGGCGACAGGGACAGCCCGAAGGGTAGGACCTTGTACTGATATGCCCGACCCTCGAATGCAAACCATAGGAACGGCCTGTGTCAGGGGAGAATCAAGACATGAAAGTACGCGTCCTTCAGGTCGATCGCTGCAAACCAATCTCGGGGACGGATGCACTCAAATGCGTTTTTGTGTTAACATCTTGAACGGGAGCTTTTGCAGAGCCCGGTTAAAGGTTCGCAGGTCCAAGATTGGCCGTAACCCACCACCTTTCTTGGGCACAATGAAATAGCGCTGTAAAACCCTGCCTTCATATCGGCTGGAGGGATCGGCTCGACCGCGTCCTTCGCCAGGAGGACTTCGATCTCCTTCTGTAAGACAGGGGCATCGCTGCTCCACACAGAGGTGAAGTGGATGCCCCTAAACTTGGGGGAAGCCGGGCGAACTGAATCGCATAGCCGAGTCTGATGGTGCGGATGAGCCAGCGAGTCGGGCTGGGGAGCACTAGCCAGGCTCCCAGACACCGTGCCAGAAGAACCACAGACGTACCCGGGGTGGGGCAGCAAGGTGGAACACAGGGACTCAACTCAGGAGGCACTGAGGTGGCCCGAAGTGGAGTCTGCGTGAGCTGCGCAACACTTACCTGGTCCCAGGAGGGAGCAGAGGGTGTGAGAGAAGGCCTGGTGGCGTCCTCGAACCACACACCACTGACTGCTGGCGAAGAGAGAGGGGGAAGGGAGTGGCAAGGTGTTTGTCGCACACTGTCAACTTGTGACCCAGAGACAGTGGAAATTGCTCTTTTATTGAAAATGTGGGTACAGCTGGACTCCGAGAAGCCAGTGGCGGAACAAAAACAAAAGGAAACAAAAGATTCTCCACCCGGCCCTCCTACGGGGGAGGGAGTGATGCAAACTCCATCTCCCGAAGAGCAGATCCTCCTACCTCTGGGTCGCCCGTCACAGGGCCGCTTACCCTTACGCTTCCTGCCTGGTTTGGCGGGGGCCTGGACTGGCTGGGCGTTCCCCTTGCGGCCGGCCGCCTGCCGCCTAGGTGAAGGCTGCTGCTTAGGCTGAGCGGAGGCGGCCGCAGGGGGGCGCCCTCGGCGACGAGCAGATGAAGGCGCTGCAGCCGACGACTGGGTGGAGGCAGCAGCTGGTCGTCGGGGCAGGATGTGCTTAATCGCCTCCGTCTGCTTCTGTGCCACTGAAAACTGCTGAGCAAAGTTTTCAATGGCGTCGCCGAAGAGGCCGGCCTGACAGACAGGGGCGTTGAGGAACCGAACTTTGTCGGGCTCATACATATCTGCCAGGTTCAGCCACAGGTGGTGCTCCTGGACCACTAAGGTGGACATCGCCCGACCCAGGGAGCGTGCAGTGACTTTCGTCGCCCGTAGAGCGAGGTCCATCACTGTACGCAGTTCCTGCATAACCCCTGGGTCGGAACTACCCTCGTGCAGTTCCTTGACCGCTTTGGCCTGGTAGACCTGCAGGAGTGCCACGGCATGCAGGGCAGAAGTGGCTTCTCCACAAGCTGTGTAAGCCTTGCCTGCCAGAGAGGACGAGAACTTACACGCTCGGGAGGGGAGACGCGGATTACCCTGCCAAGAGGTAGCGGTCTTGGGACACAGTTGCATCGCCACAGACCGCTCCACTGGGGGGAGCTCCAAATAACCCTTAGCCACCCCGCCATCGAGGGTAGTGAGGAAGGAAGAAGGACCAGACCGGCTTCGGGCAGAAAAAGGTGCCATCTACGATTTAGTCACATCCTCATGCACTTCCGGAAAGAAAGGTACTGGGGTGGAGCACTGAGAACCAGCACGGGCCACCCCAAGAAACCAATCGTCCAGCCGCGAGGGCTCAGGACACGGTGGAGGGTTCCACTCGAGCTCAACGCTCGCGGCGGCCCGGGAAAGCATAGTAGCCATCTCTGGGTCAGACTCGGGCAACGCTGCCACACCCGAAGGGGGCAGCGCAGCCGAATCTTCACCCCTGGAGGACATGCGCTCACTCTCCGATGTAGCGATTGACATCTAGTCCTCTGGGGGAGCCCCAAAACTGATGACTGGTACCGCACGAGGCGGATCAGCACGCCCTCTTGGAAGCTCCACTGGTTGCAATGTCATGGAGGAGTAAGGAGCCCGAGGAGGTTGACTCGGTGGGGTATTCCTCATTGTAACTCTCAGGTCACCTAGGTTATTAACCGAAGTAGGCTTCTTCTGAGCTGACCCAGAAGAAGGACTAGATCGGGGAATATACGAAGGGGCTCCAGTCTCCTCAAGATACTGGAGTCTCGGCCTTAACACTGAGATGGTCATGTTCCCACAGTCAGAACATGTACCATCCATGAGTGCCACCTCAGCGTGTGCGAGGCCCAAACACGTGAGGCAGTAATCATGACCATCACCAGGAGGCAGGTAGCGACCGCATCCAGTAGCACACGATCTGAATGACATCTTGAAAAAGACGCAGGGTCAAACCGTGTGTGCTCTTTTAAGAATTTGCTCTCTACTGGTGCTGAAACGCACAGGGAAATGGCCGCGGCTACACAACAGTACAACAGTGCAAGCCTGTCTCCCATTGAAGACCCAACCCTCAGCTGTATAAACAGCGATCTCGTTGAAGGCGCCCTCTCCACGAGCTGTGAGAACAGCTGTTTTTATTCTCTCGTGAGATCGCTACCAACACTGTCAGCGCCGTCACACCCACACCAGACACGCAGAGGCTCCTTCCCAAATGAGCAGCTCGTCTTCCACCACTTCCGAAGAAAAAGAAAACACACAAGCAGGAACAGCACATGTGTTTGGCTCCGAAACGAAAAGCAAATATGCGACGCACCTGCTGCTCATTAAATACTCACACTGTAACGCAGAGCAGCTGTTGCAATTATTGCATGCCAATGTGCATTGGCTCGTTTTCTTACACTCGAAGATTGGTCTCCCAAAGTGATCTCCAATTCGTCGGTCAGTTCCAACGTACGTCGAACGTGACCGACTGAAAGGGAACTATTTTTAAAGCTATATATTGAAAATTTATTTTAATATTTAATCCAATTTTGTGTAAAAATGGTCTTAAATGTCAGTCATTCAAGCAAAAAAAATAAAAAATAAAAAAAATAAATTCAAGAAAAACGTGGTGTTTTAGTAACCTATGTTGCAAACTTTTAGTGCAGTTCAAGCAACAAGGTTTTTTTGTTTTTTTTGTGAAAAGATGCTACCTGTGTTGTCTTTTTAAACATTTGTAATTGGTGGGATACAACTTTGTCCTCTTAAAGGAAATTATAGCATCAGCGGATAAGACATGTCCTTTTATCCCTCAACGATCAATGAATGATGGAGTGTCATCACAGCTGAGCGCATATGTCAGAAATTCACGCATTATGTGCATATTTTCACACATATATGAGCACAGATATATAAAGAGTGTATGCTAAATTAACTTAGTGTGCAAAGATTCACAGAAGTTCTTTCATACCTTCTCCATCCTAAAGATATTAAAACGAGAGAGAGAGAGAGAGAGAGAGAGAGAGAGAGAGAGAGAGAGAGAATTAAAACAAGTTCCTTATCGCTGTTGCCTCAGGGTGGGAATTAAAACACTGAAGAGGGGTGTACATGAGGAACGGCTTCCAAATCGCTCTCATTACTGGATGCATTCACTGTGGCATCCTGCCAGTTCTAAAACTCACTTATATCCCTGAAATGAGCAAATGTGTACAGTGACCACTCTTTGAACATATTCATGCCAAATATTTCTCAGCCATTTATATGCTTTCTCTGGCTTGAATGACTCCAACTGCTTTTTGAGGCAAACTGACATTTTGTTTGTTGTATAAGAATAATTTCGATGAGGCATATGATTGGTATTGTCACACAACACCTCAGTGGAGAGTGGTTGGGCTCTGATAAAGCAAATCCTGTCAAGTTGTTTGGCTAACATTTAAAAAAAAAAAAAAAAAAAAAAAAAAAAGAAACCTGGCCAACAATGAAAATTTACACTTGGTACAAATAAAAGAATTTAAAAATAACCCAGTTCAGTGTTGATTCAGTTCAATGACTGCATAAAGATCATCAATCATAAAATGAGTTCTGTTCAGCTTTAAAGCAGCCCTATTTAAGTGATGCCATCATCCAGCTCAGTTCAGCTCTCATCCAATATTGTTTGTACAGTCAATTCAATAAAATTGCTGAATATTAAGTGTCCACAACTATAATCCATCTTTATTGCTTTATAAGACCGCTATCTCCAAAGCACTTATTATAGATTATCAAAGTTCTAGAACAAGAAGTTTTTCTTAGAAGTCAAAAAGCAGATAAATCCTAAGAATTCTGTAAATTCAGTTTTTGCTCCAACAAATTTTTATCTGATTATGTACAATAAAGCAGGGTCTTGACCGATCCGTTCTGTTTGCTGACAACATGGGAAAAACACCATTCCGAACCCAAGCTAAACAGAATCCTGGGTTATCGTGTTTCACATTTCCCACTTTTCATACTTTACCAGGGGTTAACAAAACTGATAAAATCCTGAGTATTCATAAAATAACGTTCATACTGTACATTCCTAGACCCTGGACTAACATGCTTTTTTGTATATTTGCAGTGTTAGTGTCATTGATTGGACGAACACAGGATGCAACCTGTTTACATTTCGGTTCTAGAATTTTGCATCCTTATTTTAATAAGCTAATTAAGGTGTTCAGAATTATTTGCAAATTAAAGACAGGTGGTTTAAACTGGGATTGGTACCAAAGTCTTCAGGACACTGGCCCTCCAGGACTTGAAGTTGAATAACCTTGTCATATTATATAATGCTGACTTTATATAATATAAAAGGTAAGAATAAAATCTCTTCTTCAGTCCAGTTGTTCATTTTTCATCAACATTTCACTTTTTTGACCTCAAATGCTGAAACAACTGTTTATACAACACAAAGTGTTTTTGTAACTGTCCAAATCAAGAGAATATGAGGCACACAATTACGTATTGCTTGCAACTTTAAAGCGTATTATTTCACACTGTACTGCTAAAGTTTTGCACTGCAATGCTCCTATATTGTGAAACGTTTCTTCAAGCATGGTTTAGAACGACGATAAATCTATTGACAGAAACAGGAAAAGGTTTGGCAAACCTTTCCAAATATTACTGTTAAAAAAAAATAAAAAAATAAAAAAATACACACACATATATATATATATATATATATATATATATATATATATAATTGGTGTTTTGGAATGACTGTTTTGCTAATTTTATAGAAAAATAGCAACACAAGACTGAGTGAAAAGTCAAGCAAATGTACTTTCAATTTGAAAAAAACTGTGAGATAGAACCTTATAATTCTAAGCATGCATTCTGGTGGGAGTTTGAGCAAGGCTCTCCATAGTGCCTCTTCTGAAACACATCTTTCATATAGCTCTTCAAAAGCACTGAGCATCTTCTCCTCTGTTTGGCTGTCAACTTTTGTTCTTCATGAAAATGTAAGAAAGTCATAAGCAGGTCTCTAGTGGTAGATGTGAAAGTGAAATGGATACTTAATACTGTGAGACATGCAAAAGCCAAGAAGTTAAAAGGCATAAAATAAAAAAGACTACATCATTATGGTGTACTTTATAAAACATATGGAAATTTATGTGTGAGTGCTTTCTGATTACTTCATATACATACACCACTGTGATAAATCATCATCGTGTTTACTGATGACATTTAAATTTTGAGCCTCATTGCTCTTTCGAGATTTAAGTTAGAGCTTCAAGTCAAATAGAAATCTTTTTTAGACTCCAAACAAACCAACATTATCCTGTGCTCTTACTCAGTGTATTCATTTATTAATTGAATAAATGAATGAATGAATGAATAAATAAATAAATAAATGCTACAGTCTGTAACTGTAAAGAGAGAATATCAAAATAGTCCTTTTTAAAAACCAACAATGCAATATTAATTGTAAATTTGCCAGATGTGATGTAATGTTAGCAGATGGCAGTATCATTTTGTCTTAAAGTACTTCAATTTATATGTCCAGAATGGACCACAGTGTATGGCAGGGCTCTTCAACCACTTTCTTTCAAAGGCCAGATTACCCAAATGAAAATTTGAAGGTGGCAAAAATAATCATCATGTCTTAGCACTTTCACTGTAAAGTCAAATTTGCACTGACATAAATCGCTGGAAGAGTCTACGCCCTGTTGCTTACAAGTCGTTGTTTCTACTGCAATATAACCAACCATATAAGGCAGCATATCAGTGTCTTTGCTCTCAGTGGTACTTGTTGCATCATTACTCATGTAAATAGTTCTATTTGCACCACTCCAGGTGGGATTCGAACCAGCATCAACCGGAATGGGAGGCAGGCATGCTAACAAGGACACTATAAACCTAGTGTCAGTCGCAAATACACTACTTGAGGGCAGGGAGGTGAGGCTTACCTGCACAGCTCTTACCAGTAGGTCAATGTTACACTTATCCCTTCTTGTCACTCCTGTCCGGGTCACGGCAACTTTGATGTTACTTGGCCTACTCGCACCACCCCAAGTGGGATTCAAACCAGTGTCAACTGGCATGGGTGGCTGTTGTGCTAACAAGGACACTAAAGACAGTAGCCTGTAGTGTCTGTTAAATCTCAAGTCTTTGACAACATCAGCCCACATGCAATGAGTCAATTAAAGCATACTATTCTGTCCGTTCTTGCTTGAAGCAGAGACAGTTCTGAAGTCGTCTGATGGGGCTTTGCCCAGACTTGTGAATGCATATTGAGTACACACATTTGCCAATATTGTAATAACGATATTGTCATTTATGGCATTAATCAAAAGTCTTGCTTGTAAGACTATGTATAGAACGTATAGATCATGACTGCAGACCTAAATTTGATAATGACAAAAATGACCATGAAAATTATTGGATAAGACAAGTTGATAAAAACATTCAGAGCTTTACAAAAAGCATGTGGAGCTTAAGTACTGGAAGCCCACCCTAGCACCCCTCATGTTTTGAAGTTTTGGCCACTATGTCATTAGCTTCTTTTCCACTGTCGGGCCAGTGTGAGCCAGGGCTAAGAATGAGCCATGGACTTCAAGCTGTAAGGCCAAAATCAAGCTGCGTTTCCACTGTCAGACCAGTGCTACTCTAAAACCTGCCCTTAGCACATCTCCCTGAAGCAAACATCGCACAATCCCACCATTGCACCTGCGAAGGGAAAATAAGTGAAAACTAACTAGACTGCAAGACGAACATGACAGAAGCAGACATTTGGTCCTTACATAAAGACTTAAAAAGACTCCACCATCAATATTTTATATACCGATGATCAACGATGCTGAATCAAACGGATGTTTATCATTTTACATAAAAAGAGAGCACATACTTGTTCAGTTGCACCTGCTTCCATTTATTTGTAATCACAGGAATGCACAAAACATCTCTGTTAGGTCTTTTAAGTCCAAAGGTATACACATATAGAAAAAATACTGTTGTCAGAATTCCCATTGGATTGCAAAGTTATTTCAGTTATTTGTTTGTTTGTTTTTTGTTTGTTTGTTTGTTTTTGGTCGCAGCAATGTCGCCCATTTCCTTAGCTCTAATCTCCGCCTTTGTTCATGACCACTCCTCAAGCCCTATTTGGCCCATTTTGGAACAAGTTATTCGATGGGCAGAAAACTCCTGGCCATTGGCCAAGAGGAGGCACAATTAAGCCGCAGAGGTGCACTACCATGCTTGGTCTTGGTCCAAAAGTGGAAACTATTGTGCACATGCACTGACGTGTTTACTCTGGCTTATGTCTTTTCTATGTCACAGGTAAGTTGTATGCATAAATTTGTTTTGAATTTACATGATCAAATATGAACACTGAAAAAAAAAAAAAAGTATAGTTCACTAGTCCAACGCTCTCATGTATCAGACAGCACAATGATTTCATCAAAATCAATCAAAGGACCATATGAATTATTGACTCTTGGACAGCTAGTTGCCTTTTTCCTCCTTCTCTTCAGCAAGAGTAACCATAGCAAGTGATCCAATATCTTTCTTACTGTATTGAAACCCAACTGGATATCACAGTCTCCGGTCATACACACACTGGCTCTGCAGGGAGTTTTTCACACCCACACACTTGCACAAGAGAACACTCAAGAGCAGCTTCACTCCCCACAGTCTTCTGGCATTTACTAGTAGGAAAAGACAGAGATGCAATAGAAGCCACTGGAAAGGACAGTACCAACATTTCTCTGTGATCTTAAGGCTTGGTTCTGCTGGCATACTTGATTTGGTTTGGGGGGCAACAACTGTTGACTGTTTTGCACAATTTTAGTTGTCTTTCTGTCACACTCACTGATGATTCTGCATGATTGTGTTTGTGGCTTTTAAATGTTCACATGCAGCATTAAATTTACATTTTACTTCTGCCTCCTCTTGCTATTTTATTAGTAATTTAAGTGTAGGACAGAAAAAAAAAAAAAAAAAAAAAAAAGGTTTGGTTACACAATCACCATTAAGAACCTCCAATTCACCAAAGTCAAAACAGTCACAAATTGACTCAAGATTGTGTTGGGGAAAACTTTAATAAGATTGATAATACTAAGTATGTGAATGAAAATAACCATGTGTGCAAGTAGGTCACTTGTCATAGGCACTGTTTACACCTAGTATTAACAGTCATCTCAAATGCATCCTGTGACTACTGATGTTCATACAGTATCAAGGGGGGGTTCTCTGATTTCATAATGTTTTTGATTCTACCTAAGTTTCTGATTTCTACCTAAGTTTTCACAATTACATTTTTTTTTTTTTTTTTTTTACTGCATGTTTATAATGTACAAATTTGGCACACTGTTGCTTGCCAAAAGTACATTTTAATCTCACTGCAAACATGATAACTATGAGCTTTAGAGACAGACCCCCTGTGAAGACCTCATCAACTAGACGGCTATCGGCACAAATCCTCAGCAAATAATCAAACGAGTCCTCTGCACAGACCCTATGGCTGATTTTACTCCTTCACCATGCAACATATTCAGTCTTCAAGTGGAAGGAACTGGATGGATATTCTAAGTGATGCCAGTCTATAGTCTGGGTTGAGGCCTTGACCCTAACTTGTTGGTTTATCTGTCCAGAGGAGAACTGGACCCCCAACTAAGGTTTAACACATTCTGTATTAGATTGTCAGAAAATATATATAGTAGAATAAACATCTGTGCACTTTTTAAAAGTAGTGTCTATTTGGCTAACATTTTAAGCATTATTGGTTAGGACTTTGCATATGGCTGTTCATTGCTTTATGTCAAAGATAAGACTTCATAGTGGCAACATCCACACATTAGAACTAATTTAACATGATGTCCAGCTGCTCAGCCACACAAATTCGCACATACCATCTGTTACCACGTGCCAGGTTAAAAGTCTTTGAGTTGTCGAGCAGATAAGGTTTTCCCCACCAATCAATGTCTGTGGATCCCATTAGCTAGACATCATGCACATGGAATACTAATGGAAACCAAATGCCATGTTTGTGCATGCACAAGATGAAACTATAAAAAACCCTTTTCTATGACATGAGGAAGATGATCAATGTGTCAATAACACCCATCGGCTGCTCTGGTCACCACTGGTCACAGGCTGTCTTACATTTAAGGGACAGAGTCAATAATTCTGTTTGACGAGATTGCCTTGGAGAGCAGTGCTTGCAAACTGTAGCTGTCTGCTTCTTTTTCTGAGGTATGAGTTGTGCTTGTCCTTGTTTCGCTAGCAGTGATGAATAAGCCCTGGACACCTCCATCCATGCTGCCTTCGTCTCTGGGTTTGGTCAGTTCTGCCTCAGGCCAGCATGGTGGTGTGGGAGGACTCCTCTGTGTTAACAGCCTCTAGCTATGTAATGCTATTAAATGTACAGATTGTCCCAGAAAAACTTGTATATTCCTATTTTCAGCTCTGGACATTCAGTATCATACGGCTTTTAACAACTGTATTAGTAGTTGCAGCTCCCAATTTGGCCTTGCACAACAATAAACTAAACCTTCAACCATTCAAATTAAAAATAATAAATAAATAAAAATAAAACACTACATGTGACCATTAACCAACATCAGACAACCATGAACATGAATGTGTTATTGAATTATTGACATATTAATTTAAAATCTCAGAGGGACTTCAAGTAAATATTGTAGGTCAAAGGGGTTCAGCTGACACAAAAGTTAGGGAATACCTGCATTGCATGAAAAAACATATACTGTGCATAAATATGAAAACAGCAATAACATTATAACGTAAACATGAGATTAAAAAAAACATTTGCTGAAGCAATCATGCCATTTTAGCTTGTGCCTACAAGTCTTCGAACATAGCATTGTGCAAGTAACCATGTGAAAGTAAGTCATTTTAAATCTGCCCTACGTGTGATCATAATTTGTGTGTAAAAGAGTAAAAGTTGTTGGTGTTTTGCTGCCACTAGTTCCCTATTGATACCTCACTCATACTGCGTCTGCTAAGACGCTATGGGGAAAAAGTCATTTTTTCTCCTGAACTGTAGCCTTTTTCAATAACGCAGTGTAACTGCACGGCCATTGGCGGGGTGGGGCCATCTGGCTATATAAGTGGGCGCTTCGCCATAGGATTCAGATTTCCTACAGATCATTACACTTTCTGTGCTTCCTCTCTCAGAAGAGGATCAGGAGTTGACCTATCGCAGCTACTCGTAGCAGCCCCGTGGCCCATTCCCCTGAAGCGGGATCTCCTCTCTCATGCGAACAGGACGATATGGCACCCCCCGCCCGAGCTGTGGGCTCTATACCTTTGGCCACTTGACGGGAGCCTGCAAGCCTCCCAGAGTATGGTCTAAACACCATTTCTTAGGATGAAGCTCCATCTACAAGACGTCTCTACGCCCTTAAGTGGTCTGTGTTCTCCGCCTGGTGCTTAACCCGCGGCGAGGACCCATCCGTCTGTGACGTATCAGTGATATTGTTCTTCCTACAAGAGCTGCTGGATAAAGGGCGCTCCCCAACCATGCACAAGGTCTATGTAGCAGCTATAGTGGCTTCTCATGCCCCTAAAGCGGGCCAGTCACTGGGCAGAAACAACTTAGTTGTCCATTTTCTGAGGGGGGCCAGGAGGCTGAATCCGCCCTGTCCCCTCACTGTCCCTTGGTGAGATCTGCCCACTGTTCTGAGGGCCCTGAAGGGCTCTCCCTTTGAGCCGCTGCAGTCTGTTGACCTACGGTCCCTGTCATTGAAAACTGCTTTGCTGCTAGCATTAGCATCGGTCAAACGACAGAACGAGACTTACAGGCACTCTCTGTGAGCCCTACCTGCCTGGAGTTTGGACCTGGCGACTTCAAAGTCGTCCTAAAACCGAGGCATGGTTATATACCCAAGGTGCTCTCTACTCCATTCAGGGCACAGATCATTACACTCGCTGCGCTTCCTCCCTCAGAAGAGGATCAGGAGTTGAATTTACTCTGCCCCGTCAGGGTGCTGAGAATTTACATTGAGCGTTCCGCCCCATTTAGGCAGTTGGAACAGCTCTTTGTTTGCTTCAGTGGCCGCACTAGAGGGCCTCCGGTCAAGAAGCAGAGACTTTCTAAGTGGATAGTTGATGCTATTATGCTAGCCTACCCTTCCCTGGGTCAACAATGCCCCATTGGAGTACGAGCCCACTCAACCAGAGGCGTTGCCTCTTCTTGGGCATGGTCTAACAGTGTGTCCATAGCGGAAATTTGTGTGGCGGCCGGGTGGGCCTCGCCGTCCACATTTGCTAGGTTTTATAACCTGGATGTCCCTGCCTTGCAGGCTAGGGTTCTTTCTGCATACCTGACATGCACCTGCTTACGCAGTACCGCTTCTGAGCAGGAGTTTGGCCGTAACATGCTCAAATCCATCAGATCTTCAAGTCTTCTTGAACGATCACTCAGGCCGGGCATGACCTCTGTGAGCTTATCCCGTTCGCCTTGGAAAGTGTTAACTTTTCTTGTCCCTTTGGGCCCTGAGGTGGCTAAGGCAAGGTTATACATGTAGTCATTCCTCTGCCATAGCATGGCGTGATTGTACTGGTTCCCAAACCACTTAGAAGACGCAGTACGAGTGAAGTATCGATAGGGAACGTACTCAGTTACTAACATAACCTCAGTTCCCTGAGATACGGAAATGAGTACTGCGTTGCTAGCCATGCTATGTAGCTGCAGGACTCAGTTGTTGCTTCAGTCGAACTAACCTGAATCCTATGGTGAATCACCTGCTTATATAGCCAGATGGTCCCACCCATTCTGGCGGGCTTTGGCGGGCTTTGTGGCCATAGATTTGTGCAGCACCACTGCCGAGCCATTGGTTTGTTTTTAAAAGTGTACTGCAACCAATTGGCGTGCAGTTTCACTGCATTACTGAAAAAGACTTCAGTTCAGGAGAAAAAATAACTTTTTCCCATAACGTCTTAGAAGACGCAGTACTCGTTCCCATATCTCAGGGAACCGAGGTTACGTTAGTCAGCGAGTACGTTTTCATTTCCTCTGGAAACTGCATTGATTTCTATATACAAGTACATTTTTTGAGTTTTGTAAAAATGTATGCACAGGCACATTACATTGTTTTTATATGACAGGCTTAAAGTAAAAAAAAAGGTCAGGTGTAATCATCTAATTCATTGTAATTTTACCTGACAAAACTTGTGTTTAAAATTATATAAAACCTTATGAATTTAGATTTTTTCCCTTTTCTCATCTTGAACAATTACATTTAACAAGACACCCCCGTTTGAAATTGGCTCATTCAGTAATTTCAGTGAAACTTACTTTGATACTACACTGTAAAAATGCTTTTTGAAGCAGTAAATTAAAAAAAAAAAAAAAAAAAAAAAAATATATATATATATATATATATATATATATATATATATATATATTAGAGTACGATTTACAAGAAAATACTATTTCAGTCTTGCTTATTCAAAATTTCATATCTAATTCAGTGTGTCACTTCCCATTTCTTTGTAATTATTTATTAAATTTACTTGCAATTTATAAGTGAAAATAGTTTCAAAGTGAATCCCACACCAATTGTTGGGGGGAGGATCTTTCATTGCAGGAATAATACTGCCCCTGCACACAAAGTGAGGTCTACAAATAAATTGTTTACTCAGTCTGGGAAAAAACTTGACTGGCCTGCAAGCCCAGACATGAACTCCATGAACACATTTGGGATAAAGTTGAGCATTTATTGTGAGCCATACCCCAGAGGTCTTTAACGCTGCTCCTGGAGACCCACTGTCCTGCAAAGTTTAACTCCAACCATCATCAAACACATCTGAACCAGTTAATCAATGTCTGAAAATGCAAGATAACATGATCGCGTTTCATCTGCATGCAGGCGCAAGAAATTTTTTCAATATATGAAAAAAGCCCCACAGTTGCTTCTCCCACTGCAGCAAATTACTTTTCTTAGTGATATTTGGTGGCAGTTTATCAGAAAGTAACGATTTTGTTCTCTTTGTCTTGCTGGATGGAAACAGTGCTTTAATCGCAAATGTTTTATGTGATATTCTAATTTTGCGCATAAGTTAAATTCACAGCTTTGGATGGAAACATAGATATTGATGATCTTGTGTAATGGAAACAAATTCCTGCTTCCATGTTCCAACATTTATTGGAAATCTTTTCAAGAAGTAAGCTGTAAGCTGTTATAGCAACAAATAGGGGGATAAATGCTTGTTGCCATGCTTTTGAAATTAAATGTTCAATAAGACACATGCATGAGAATCAGAGAGGTTAAGCACTGAGCTTTGTGTACAGGGGTAGTGTCAATTTGAAACAGAAAAAGTCTCCAAACTTTTGCAACAAACTAGAAGCGCATTATTCTCTTGAATGTAATTGTATGCTGTAGCATTGAGAATTATTTTTTAGTGGACTTACTGTTATAGTAAAACCAGAATGAGATGTCCACAAATTTGACATAAACATTGTATGTACAGTATGTATATTTGATGCATCAGATACGTTTTGTGTCAAGATACTGTAAAAGACCACTCAGCTTAGATTTGCTATATAGTATAAATTACCTTATGTATTGTCAGCTTGTTGTATATTTGTTGTTGCTATTTTGACTATTTGCAGCTTTATAACATGATTTATAGTGAGTTATATATGCTTCAAAATATTAAGATTCTCAAAATCAAAAGTCTCCGTCTATATCAGTTTCACATCTACAGTTGCTTATTTCCAAATGTCTGGGCATTGCAGACCTCTCAGCTGGAGGCCACTGATGGTCATAGACTCAGGGGTACTGGCTCCACTGGCACAGTATCTAGTTCTGCTCTAGGTCCACATATCGACTGACTGATTGATTGATTGATTGATTGATTGATTTTTTTTCACATAAATATCATTGAATTTTTTGTTCACTAAAATATTGAAAACATCTTAAAGCAATGCCACTGTCCGATGTGGATGCTGGCTGACAATTTGATGCCAGTTTCTCATGTCAGTATGAAATCAAGTGTGTCTTGTGCCTGCTACACTGCCAAAACTGATGGGCTCACTGCCAATACATTCACTTTTCTGTGACAATATCCTTTTTTTAGCAGCAGGGACATACAGAGAGGACCTTGATATAACCATGTACATTTTGACATGGTTATACCATAGTATTCTTTGGAGACTTACTGTGATAAAGTAACATTATGTCTGACACATCACTGTTCCTCTATAGTACTATTTTTGTGAGGGGGCCTGTGAATGACAGCAGCATTCCCATGTTACCCTGCTCTCAACTCCACTTTGAGACACATGACAAGGGCCAAACTAGGACCTATAGTAGAGTGCTGCTAGTGTAATATAAGACTGTCCATTTCCACTTCTGGAAAAACAGTGTCCTTTGGTGACTAAGTGCACTCTTCCAGATGAAGAGATGGAGTGTCAGTAGATTTTCTCAAGGCTATTGAACCAATCACATTATATCACTATGTTTGCCATGATGCTATGCACTAAAATGAAAAATAATAATAATAATAATAATAATAATAATAATAATAATAATAATAATAATAATGTATGTCATTTCTGCACTACTTATGGCATCAAATAGAACTTCACCAATAATAACAGTTTTTGAACAGGGCTCCCATTGTCTGACATTGGTTTAGACAAACAAGTATCTTAACAAAATCACACACCATTGTGGACTTGCAATTGATCATTGGCAAAGACCCACCCTCCTTAGTTACTGTTGCCATCTCCAACAAACAATGCCGCTCTCACACCACACAACATGTTCTCACATAGTGAAAAATATATCGCAGAGCAAAGAGGAAACTGACAACGTGCCGAAAGAAAAGACAGAACAGGTTACTTCTGGCATGAAACAAGGTCTCAGGACTCTCAGCTTTCAATTTTTGCCATTTTTAAAGAAATTCAAACAATAAATACCATTTTGTGGCTCTTCAATGTATCGTGATAGATCACTGTATTGCCTCAGTTCAAACACATGAACCGATTGTCTTTTTATATTTACGTAAAGCATGAAATGAACATGAATAAACATCAGAAAGTATTTTATTTCAACCGTGGAACACACCATTTTTCAAGTTTAAGTCTAACGAAGTTAATCTACTCTAAATATTTACATATTGTCAGAGCCGACAATATAATGTGAAACCTATGAAAATGGTTTAAAAAAGCACATGGCGTCATTGTTTCATCACTTCAGAGCAGGGATGTCAAACTCAGTTCCTGGAGGGCCGGAGCCTTGCAGAGTTTAGATGCAACCCTAATTAAACACACCTGATCCAGCTAATCATGTCATTTAGGCTTATTTGAAAACTACATGGTTTGTGTGTTGGAACAAAACTCTGCAGGGCTGCGGCCCTCCAGGAACTTAGTTTGACACCCCTGCTTTAGAGTGTCGCAGTGTCCATCTTTTTTCAGTAAAAGACCTGTCATAGTTTAATGCGTGGGAAGATGACATGAAGCGACGCAAGGTCAGCTGCATTGAAAACAGATAAGTGCACATGTGCATATACAGCTCCCGATTGGGGCGAAGTTCATGGGCTTTTGTCCACAGAATTGTGGACAAATTTTTGTCCAAGAATTTAACATATTAATTTATTATTTAACACTCAGTATTTTAACTTAAGCGCTGCAAGCCATGCATACAGCGCTAGACATGACAGACATGGCTTGCAGCGCTTAAGTTAAAATACTGAGTGTTAAATAATAAATTAATATGTTAAATTTTTGGACAAAAAATTTGTCCAAGCACTGCTTTAAAGGAATTCCTTAGCTTATTGCCATTACTGTAGCAGCCAACAACAGCTGCCACAGTAACGGAAATAAGCTCTGCACATTTTTATATTTAGTTATATTGAAAAAGTTTCAATTCAGTCGATCATTTTAATCCTGTTTTAACATGGATTTCTATGGAGACTGGCCATAGCTGTTGGGCAAGATGGCGGATTGTAGTGGTGGCACATAATATCCGGGTTCTGATTGGTCAGTTCTCCTGTCAATCAAGCTCCCTACGAACAGTCAGTTGTTTCACAATGTATATGAAATCAGTTATTCAACACCTACCACCCATGTGAAAAACTAAATATATCCATTCATTTTACACCACTTATCCGGAATTGCATCGTGGTGGCAGCAGGAAGAGTAAAGACACCCATATGTCCTTTTCACTCAGAACTTCCTGCAGCTCAGTCTGGGGGATCCCAAGGTGTTTCCAGTCCAGCCAAGAGATATG
Source organism: Spinibarbus caldwelli (assembly GCA_039654775.1). Taxonomy (NCBI): domain Eukaryota; kingdom Metazoa; phylum Chordata; class Actinopteri; order Cypriniformes; family Cyprinidae; genus Spinibarbus; species Spinibarbus caldwelli. Next base: position 7,211,065 of record CM077240.1, read on the forward strand.
ATCCCCCCCAGCGTGTCCTGGGTCTGCCACAGGGTCACTTCCCAGTTGGACACACTCGGAACACACTTATCTGACTCCTGATTGTCTGTGGTCATTAAAAATCCCAGAATACCCTTTGAAAAAGAGTGGGGGTGTAACCCCGGCATCCTGGCCAAATTCACCCATTGGCCTCTGACCATCATGGTCTCCTAATCATCCCCATATCTGCTGATTGGCCAATAAGCTGGTGTGTGGTGAGCATTCTGACACAATATGGCTGCCATCGCAACATTCAGGTGGATGCTGCACACTGGTGGTGGATGAGGAGATCCCCCTCATATTGTAAAGTGCTTTGAGTGTCTAGAAAAGCGCTATATATATGCAACGAATTATTATTATTATTATTATTATTATTATTACCAGAAGGTATCAGGGTGATTTCAGAACAACATCCACAAAAAGCAAAGCCTACCCTAAGAGCCCAGAACTGGACACCCTCCGCCTCCTGGCTTCATCTTGAGATCCAGTCATTGAATATCACAAACAGGATTGATGACAAGGAACAGCCCTAACCAAGTCCAGATCCTGGGGAACACAGTCATAATTCTTCTACAAATCTACAAAAGACATGTTGTTTGAAAAAGCAAAACCGTGCCCCCTCCAGGATTCTTTCCAGAGTAAAAAGCTGGTTCACTGTTCCATATCTTGGATGGATTCCACATTGTTTTTCGATGTGTAGGGTTCTCCATTGCTTTAAATAAGAAACCTCTGGCATCAGTATGTCAACGCGAAAGGCACTGGGAATTGTATCGTCATGATTAAATTATATATGGGGTAATAATATTGCCATTATTGCATATATGTTGGGGTGTGATTTTTCAATGTAAACAATCACAACAGTTTTATTTACATTACACTGTTTACACATTTATGAGCACATAACCCAACCTCTGCCCCTAAACCTACCGTTTGTCAGGAAAACACAAGATATAACAGGCAGATACAGCATAATTTGTTTATGAATATACCAAGTCTTCCGAGGCAAAACGATTGATTTTTGAGAGGAATAGACATGATCGCCGTCTCCATCCGCCATAAAGTTCAGATCCTGTGTGCTGCAGTCTGTGCACAAATTCAAAAAATGCCATCAGAAGAAGCCTTATGTCAGCCTTGGTTGTGAAATATCATTGGTTAGGTGTGTAACGAGGAGTCAGTGGCGTTAGGATCCATGTGCAGCTTTATTATTTCACAAGGCAAGTCAGACAGGCATAAATCAGTAACTGGCGTCAGATATAACGAAGGCTGGGCAGTTTCATAAACAGAGCTCGTGCTGAGGGTCGAGGCAGGCGGCAGACAGACAATAGAATAACTCGGCAAGGCAGGCAGGGTCAGAATAGACAGGCAACAAACAATCATAAACAGGTAAACAGTCCAGGTCATCAACAGGTAGTCAAACACAGGAAAAACACTCAGAAATGTCTGCATAGCAAAACAAGACTTCACAAGGAGAGCACTGTATAAATAGGCCAGGCAATGGAAAACACCTGTGCAGGTGATCAGTCTCAGGCACGGGGTATCGTGGGAAATGAAATCCGAAAAGGCCAGTTAATACTCTGGCGATGGTTCCCTCTGGTGGTGATTGGAGGGAGCCACAGAGGCTGAATCTGTGACAAAGCCCCTCCCCTGTGAGCGGCTCCTGACGCGAGTAGGCAAACGATGCCGGGGTCTTCCACGGGGTCTCGGGGCAGGCCTATCCGGGTGGTCTCTGTGGAAGTCTGTGGTAAGAGAGGGATCCAGAATATCCTCTGCATTGACCCAGGACTGTTCCTCCGGACAACGAGAGTACAGAATCTCCCAAACTCGGTACACCTCCTCGCCGTCTATGATGATGGGAGGGGCCCTCTGGTCACCAGCCTCCTCCTGGTCCTCCGCTCCTCTCAGACCACCAGCGGGCTTGAGCAAGGAAACATGAAAAGTGGGTGAGATACGATAATGGGAGGGCACAGCCAAATGGAATGAAACGAGAGTTATTTGTCTAAGAATTCTGAATGAACCCATGTACCTGGGACTGAGATTCTTGCAAGGTAACCGGAGACGAAGGTCCCAAGTGGACAACCAGACCCATTGACCCGGCTGATAGTTGGGATTGGTGCACCGATGACAATTAGCTTGTTCCCTTGTTCGACGAACTGTTCTTTGGAGATGAACATGAGCATCATTCCACGTCTCCTTGCTTCGTTGCAGCCATGAGTCAATGGCAGGAAGTTCTGAGGGTTCCCCGGACCATGGGAATAATGGAGGTTGGAAACCCAGGACACATTGGAAAGGGGTGATACCAGTTGCAGGTTTGCGGAGTGAGTTTTGAGCATACTCGGCCCAGATTAGATAGCAGCTCCAGTCGGACTGATTTCGATGGCAGTATAATCGGAGGAATCGAGTGACTTCTTGATTGAGGCATTCCACCTGGCCGTTAGACTGAGGGTGATAACCGGAGGTGAGACTGACATTGATGTTGAGTTTTTGGCAGAATGCTGTCCATACTTGAGAGGTGAATTGTGGGCCCCAATCAGAAACCACATCCTCAGGAAGGCCGTAAAACCTGAACACGTAGTTACAGAGGACCTAGGTGGTTTTGAAAGCTGTGGGTAATTTGGGTAGAAGGATTAGGCAGTAGGCTTTGGAAAAGCGATCGGTAACTGTGAGGATGGTAGTGTGACCCTGTGAGACTGGCAAATCTGTTACAAAGTCAATGGCTATGTGAGACCAGGGGCGTTGCGGGATAGGTAATGGTTGGAGGAGACCAGTGGGCAGTTGATGAGATGAGATGTTACATGTAGAACGGTTTCTTATGAAGGCGATTGTGTCTACTTGTAGAGTGGACTACCAGAAGCGGTTATTCAATAACTGTAGTGTGGCTGCAATACCTGGGTGTCCGGAGCTGGGAGTTGAGTGAACTAGATGAATGAATCTTTGTCGCAAAGCTTGAGGCACATATGTGAGATTAGCTGGGGTCTCGGCTGGTGGTGGTTCAGTAATTTGAGCGTTGGTGATCTCAGTCATGACGTCCCATTGGATGGGTGCGAGATTGATGGTAGACGGAAGGATGGATTCTTGGCTGGGAGTCGGTGTGGATGATTCGTAGAGTTGAGAAAGAGTGTCTGCCTTAGTGTTTTGAGAGCCTAGATGGTAGGTTATTTTGAAGTCGAATCTGGTGAAGAATAGTAACCATCTTGCCTGTCTGTGATTGAGTCTTTTGGCTGATTTCAGATACTCCAGATTGTGGTGATCGGTGAGGACAGTAAAGTGGTGTTTGGCTCCCTCGAGCCAGTGACGCCACTCTTCAAAAGCGGCCTTCATGGCAAGAAGTTCCTGATTGCCCACATCGTAATTTCGTTCGGAGGGGTTGAGCTTGCGAGAGAAAAAGGTGCAGGGGTATAATTTAGGCAGATTACCATGACGTTGAGAAAGAACTCCCCCAATGCCTGTGCTGGATGCATCCACTTCCACAATGAACTCACGTTCAGAATTGGGATGGTACAAGATAGGTGCGGTAGTAAATCCCTCTTTGAGTGTTTGGAAGGCCAAACGGGCTGCCGGGGACCAAGTGAGGCGTTGACTACCCTTCTTAATCATCGAAGTCATGGGAGCTGCTACTGTGCTGAAGTTGCGAATGAATCTCTGAAGTTGGCAAATCCCAAAAAGCGTTGCAGTTCTTTTAGAGTGGCAGATTGAGGCCAGTTGACAACAGCCCGTACCTTCTTGTCATCCATGGCTACCCCTCCCGAACTGATCACGTACCCGAGGAATGATACTGTCTCTTGGTGAAACTCACACTTTTCGACTTTGGCATATAACTGATGGTTGATGAGACATTGTAAGACCGGCCAAATGTGCTTGACACGATTTTCGTATGACTCTGAGTAAATCAAGATGTCGTCAATGTAGACAATGACCCAGCGATTTAACATGTCTCTGAACACATCGTTGATGAAGGCCTGGAACACAGAAGGACTGTTGGCAAGCCCGAACGGCATAAGATATTCGTAGTGCCCGGTTGTTGTGGAGAAGGCAGTCTTCCATTCGTTGCCCTCACGGATGCGAATGAGATTGTATGCACAGCGCAGATCTAGCTTGGTGAAGTATCTTGCCTTTCGGAGCTGCTCCAGAGCCATAGGGAGTCCTCCATCCTTCTTTTTGACTAAGAAGAACCCAGCAGAGGCAGGTGATGTGGATGGTCTGATGAAACCTTTAGAGAGATCCTCTTCAATATATAATTTCATAGCCTCCGCTTCAGGTTGTGATAAGGGAAAGACTCTTCCCTTGGGGGGATGTGAACCAGGTTGGAGATCGATGGCACAATCACTTATTCTGTGTGGAGGTAGTTGGGAAGCTTTAATCTTACTGAAAGCCTCGGCGAGATCATGGTATTCGGCAGGAGTTGAGATACAGGTGTGAGCGCCCTCTCCTTCCTGACTGGAGTAATGTTGAGGCAATTCTGACGGCAGGTTTCAGACCACTGAATAATCTGTCTTTCGGACCATGAAATAGAGGGATTGTGCTTCTCTAGCCAAGGAAGTCCCAGGATGATAGGGGTTTGTGGCAATTGGAATACGAAGAGGCGGATGGTTTCGGTGTGAAGAGCTTCAGTGCATAATTGAATGTCCTTGGTAACAAATTGAACTCGGCCGGAGCCCAGCGGACAGCCATCTAGTGCTGCCACTGCCAAATGAGAATCACAAGAAACAAGAGGAACATTATAAGACTTTGCAAAACTAGCGTCAATGAAATTTCCTGCAGCCCCCGAATCGATCAGAGCCATAGTCTCAGTGATCTGCCCAATTATCTTTAGGGTGACTGGAATCTCAAGTACAGTGGAAGGATTAATATTCAAACTCACTACAGTAGGGTTGCGAGGTGGACGAGTGGGACAGGAAGCTCTCATGTGTCCAGATAATCCGCAATATAAACACAGATTTTGGCGAATGCGTCTCTCTCTTTCCTCTCCGCTGAGGTGAGTAAAACTGATCTGCATGGGTTCGGTGTCAGGAGGTGGTGATGTGGTACCGACTGGAGCTGAGGAGAATCGAGTCTGACGACGAGAGTGAAGGAGGTTATCAATCCGAATGGCCAGCTCAATGAATTGATCCAAGGATCTCCCCTCGTCTCGACAGGCTAATTCAGACTGTAACTCCGAGCTCAAACCCCTGCGGAAGTGTAGTTTGAGAGGATCATCCGACCACCCTGTTTGAGCTGTGAGTGTGCGGAAAGAGAGAGCATAATCAGCCACCGAACCCCTTCCTTGGCATAGAGATAACAGCTGCTCACCCACCTCCTTTCCACCAGCGGGATGTTTGAAGGCTTCCTTAAACCGCTGGATGAAAGCAGATAACGAAGGGAAGACAGAATGATCCTCACTCCACACCGCGGTAGCCCACTCCAACGCCCTTCCAGTGAAAAGCGAACAGACAAATGCGATGCGACTATCGTCTGTGGGATACAGCATGGGTTGTTGGTTGACAAACATGGAACATTTGAGTAAAAAACCTTTACACTTCGTAGGTGAGCCATCGAAGTTTTCTGGGAACGCCAAACGAGGACTGGCGGTGGAGGTAGATGAAGCCGGGGCTTGAGGCGGTGGACACGGAGGAGGAGCATGAGCTTCGGGTGCTTGCAGACAAAGGGCTTGCAAGGTCCTTACCATTTCTTCGGTTAGCGAGGTAAGTCGGTTTAGTTGTTGCTGGTGTGTGGCTAGAACCAAAGCTTGAGCAGATATCTCTATGGTAAAGTGGTAGAAAGCTGCTGGCTCAATTGGTGTGCGAAGTCTTCTGTAATGAGGAGTCAGTGGTGTTAGGATCCATGTGCAGCTTTATTAATTCGCAAGTCAGACAGGCATAAATCAGTAACTGGCATCAGATATAAGGAAGGCTGGGCAGTTTCATAAACAGAGTTCGTGCTGAGGGTCGAGGCAGGCGGCAGACAGACAATAGAATAACTCGGCGAGTGCATATTGTCCCAATCTACAGAGAGTTAAAATAACTCTGAAGCAGTGTTAAAGTTAATGAGATAATTAAGTGATTAATTAAATGATGATTGTGCCTTAGTGATGAACACCTGCTGTTATTGAGAATCACAGAGAATCAGATGTTGAAGTTTTATTGGTTAAAATGATGCCACCATCATGGACATCAATGTTTGCTTTAGTTGGGCTCTTGACCCTTGACTTCCTGTGTTATATCTCTCTCTATAGCAATGCATGTGGTGTTGTAAAGCAGAGAAATTAATGCTGGACAATGAGCAGCTGTTACCTGTTTTCATGCGATGAGATAGTCATCATGAGCTGGCCTGGTTATAATTAAAATAACTTTTTTTTTTTCTTTATGTTTTGTATGATCAACCCTGTGAAACCTCAGCATGCAAATAAAGTGTTGCTCTAATAGTTACAATATCTATGCAATACATATAAAAATTTAAACTCCAGCACTATTTCGACACACACAGACAAGAAGCAGCATATGAATCTCAACAATGGTGACAATCAACAAAATGCCTCATGCTGCAATGCATGCTGAGCAACACCATAGTAAAAACTCCCATCATGCACTGCAGTATGAAAAATTATTGTCACCACTGTTGAGGATCGTATGATAAGTGTTCATGTCTAAAAGTCTGAGTAAAAATAATCGTTCCTCTTCAGCATTGAATTATTATGGGGGCATCTTTATCTTGAACATTTCAATTTTTGGCAGTTTTGTATTTGTTGAACTTCAGTCAATAAATGGAACAAAAAAAGATTACTTCATGGTGGTCATTTAAATATCTACCAGTTCATCTGCTTTTTCAATGTTTTATTTCTGCAGTGCACAAGGGTTTGCTGTGTAACACTAGTGCAACTGCTGAAAAGCAAACTACTTACATAAACGTAAAAGGGTCAAGAGGCCAACTAAAGCAAACACTGACCACAATGATGGTGGCATCATTTTTTGACCAATAAAACATCAACATCTGAACCTCTGTAATTCTGAATAAGAACTTTTGTAATTGTCTGACAGTCAGTCTGGTTAATGAGTGAAGTTGGTGTTGCTGTTTGTGGAGTTGTTTAATCAGATCTTGAGATATTTAATGTTTTCTTTTATTCCAGTTGATTTGATCTAAGGCTGTGGCTGAAGTCAGTTGTAGTTCTTGTGTTTCTCTTTCCTTCAGTGATTCTGCTTGTTAACAGCAGCTGTTTATAATTAATGGTCAATCATCACATAATTCATCACTCAATTATCTCATTAACTTTAACTCTGCTTCAGTGTCATTTTAACTCTCTGTAGATTGGGACAATGTGTACTCTGAGTAGAGTTGATTTAACTCTGGGGATTTTGCTCTGTATGGAGGAAACATGGAAAATGTATTGAGCAGTCAGTTATACAATGATGTAATGGATTATTTGACTATTTGATTGTTGAATGCACGCTGTCGGACATTGTTAGTGGATAAATAAATTAGAGTGTGAAAAAGTCTGTAAAAAAAATCTAAAACTCAAAAAAAAATAAATATATAAAAATCTCCAAAAGTGTTTTCAGCTAGTTATTTTCTTATAGTTTACAGGCCCAAAAGCTCCCATAGTGAACAAAGTCCTCAGTAACATGAATCTTTCCAACTGTATATATTCTGAAAGCTCTATTTCACTGATGTGACAGCTTAGCTCTCCAAAGACATGATACAAAAAGAGTTTGAAACAGACTGGGGAAAGACTGAAGGCATTTTATCTTGCGATACAGATGTACTGACCAACGAAGATGCCTCATTCACATGCTAACACATTTGCATTCAGCTGCAAATACACTGTGATGGTGTAATTAAAATACAGTAAATCAGCATTTTCTCATTTCCCAGATGCTTTATGTAAATCACAAATAGCCGCAAGTGCTGGTCGCAGCCAGTAAAGCTAATATTGTCTTTTTTCTCCCAATTTCTGATTTGGCAGAGAAAGATGACTTTGGATTACTGTAATGAGAGTCTTGAGGGGGAGATTTAGTAAAGGATGCTATTGATCATTTTATTCCAGAAATAATTTGTTTGCCTTTAGTCTGCCAGCAGCCAAACGGCAGAGAGTCAAACAACTGTAGTCCACCCCCACCTAAAAATGAGCCCTTTAAAATGCTTTATATGGGATTGTGTGGATATAAACAATTATTTTCATAGCAATTACATTCTTGTCCTTCATTGATTAAAATATCTCAGCATTTTGATTAACACCATCACTACGGTATTTAATATTTTGTCTGCTTGAGTGAGGAGTTTCCGCAATAGGACTGACAATATATATCCTTTCAAAGAGAACTTTGATACTGCCTCATGGTATTGATGCTATGCGAAGGCTTTCCATGAGCTGGTGTCTGAAGCACGTTTCACCACTATTTTCACCTGTATCTGTGAACTGTATCTATTAGTATTGTGACATCAGTTTAGCAACATTTATCTGACATATGCAGTGCTGGGGGAAAGTTACTTTTAAAAGTAATGCATTATAATATTGTGTTAATACGTAAAAAAAAGTAACAAATATGTTGGTTACTTTTTGTTGAAAGTAACCCTAATAAGAAAGTAATATATTTAAAATACATTTATTTCATACTTAGTATAGGTCAAATCTATTAACATATTTACTGACATGTCACTCGAGACGTACTGATATAAAAATTATAATTAAACTTTATTTGGGGTACTACTTGTGCACAATGCACAATTCTTAATATTAAGCCTAAAATGTGTTTTAATATCACGATGAAGATTGTACGATCTTTGAATAATATCGGTCTTTAAATGCAAAATATCTAAAGTGTAGCCACAGTATACTTGCAATAGTTCCACTTTAGCACAATCAAATATACTTCAGTATATCTTTAGTTGGACTTCAGCACTACTTCTGCACAATTAAAGTGAATTAAGTACAAAATTAGTTGTTCCAATTTAGCAGACTTTAAGTATACCAATACAATATGCTAAAAGTACAATTGCTGGGTATTTTTATTAAGAACATTAATATGTTAATGTATTTGTAGTATGCTTAGCATGAAACAAATGCATTTCAAATACATTTTAATATATTTATTTTTCACTAGGAAATACAATACATTACTTTTTCATTGCTTTTTGTCATCTTTACTGGGCTTGCTTATGTTTTATTTGTTTTTTTTTACAAAAAAAAAAAAAAAAAAAAAAAAAAAAAAATCCAAATGTTATATTTTTGGCAGTTATAAAGGCCCTTTACACCAAAAATGTAATTTATAAGTTTCAAGCTGAAGGAAGTGCCTCTACACCTCACTCCCAACTTCTCTCAACACAGGTACAGGAGAGTTGTTAGTGAATGAATGGGAAAAGTAACTTGCTACTAAAGTGCTACTTATTTGAAAAAGTAACTCAGATATGTTGTTGTAAATTTAAAAGTGATGTGTTAATGTACTAGTTACTTGAAAAAAGTAATCTGATTACATAACTCGAATTACTTGTAATGCATTACTCCCAACATGGGGTTGCTGTCTATGTGTTTCGAATCGGTCACTCGGTTAGGGTGCTGCCTTTGTAGTCAGCTTCCTTTGTACCCAGCAAACAGTGAGGCAGTTTACAAGGTTTTGGAATACAGCCAGTTTGTAATCTTTAGAGGTTGAGCTTGTCGGACATGGTGGACACTTTCAGAGGTGCAGGGACTGCATTGATCTGCCTGAGACTTGTGTACAGCAGCAGGCTTTCAAGACTAATTGAATTTCCTCCACTCAGCATCTGCTGTTAATGTCATGAATGTTTTCTTTTACACAGGAAAAGCTTCAGTAATGAAGCAGAATTAACAGTAAAATGGAACTTGTTTCAGGTGGAATCAGAGTAGTTTATAGTATAAGCTGACCCCCTGTATAGCTCTGACAGGCCACGTACAGTATATAGAGAAACTGGAACACCCAGGTGACTCTAGTAAACGAAGTCCCACCTTCCAAGTAAAGACCCAATTGCCAAATTTCAAAGTCATTGTTTGGTCTTCATGAGAGCTTATGCTGTTTAATGACAGCATCACTGCAGCTGCTATTGGAAGTTCCACAGAAACAGCCATAAAGTGGTTGTTGTTGTTGTGCAGTTTTAGAGATTTTGGTATTTCCCCATGAAATTAGATCGAAGCTTTTCTTGCATGAATGAAAATAGCTCCCATACTGCATTCCAGAGGTGGCCACCAAGTGAAGTTACACCAAGTTTTTTACAGCGTGCAGAGACCTTCTTTGTTATGTGGAGTTTAAAAAGTTGGACATTCTTAGAGTACATGTATAACCCTTCTAAAGTTTTCCAACTCTTGAACTTAGACATTTTTACAATGTTTTTAGAAAGCTAGAATGCCAGAAGTCATGATGAATTTTGGTGTTAAGTTCTTCTTTCACAAAAATGTGCACATTAGATGAAACACAATTGAACAATCTCCACTGACACAACATGATGAAAACAATATAGCTCCGAGCAGCAATTGGCAGAATCCAGTGGGTTTAGGAAGAAAATGGTAAAAAAGTAGATGAAACTCACAGTGATTTATGTGTTAATTACTGAAAAATGAATTGAAAGTTCCATATTTTGCTTTGCTTTCTCAGACATCTCACTAATGAACACTATTGTCTATATCTGAGTGTAAGTATTTTGTGTGGACAACTTTTATCTATATTTCTCCAAGGTGTAATTGCTAGATTTAGTATGTATTTATACCAAGGTGAATTACAAACCATGAACCTTTTTCACATTTCCTGGGTTCTCAGAAACTGAAGTCATTATTGTTGGGGAAACTTCTATAGTGGTGAATAGGAAACAACAGAAATAGCATTTCAGTAGCATTCCCAAGGCTTTCCAAAAGAAGAAAATAAAAATATAGAGATTAATTATGCCAGTTAGAAGAGAGAAAAATTTACTGTCACTCCCTCATCCATTGTATTAGTACTTAGTACTGATTAAACAAATTGTCCCCTTTTGCTACTGCTTCATTGCATATTAGAGAGTCAAAAGCTGCAAACATGTCTATCTTTCTGAAAACTGCACAAACGTATGGTCAGGGAGGTCTGTAATACTGTGTAAAAGCTATTTGTTCGTATTCCTGTTCATATCAGTGGAATTTGCTCGGATGGTACAGGACCTCTTTGGAAGAAAATTTAAAAATCTGGCATGCATAATGTCAACACATTAAAATAAGCATATGGTGGGACCATTAAGATTAAAGATTAAACAAATTATTAGGCATGCAAACACAAAAATTCATATGTGAAATCTATGTGCAAATGTTTCAGAATGTAAAAATTTGATTTATTTTTTTAATTATTTATTTATTTTTATTTTTTTTACAAATGATTGCATACTACTTGGTGTAATACATTTTTTGTATTACACCAAGAACTTTCATACTAAAATTTATTGTAAATATATATATATAAAAAAAGTAAGAACAACTAAAATCAACGTACGTAAAAAAAAAAAAAAAAATGCTTTGCATGGCCTTTCAATCATGTTAAGAAATTATATTTAAAAAATATAACGGTCAATGAACGAAACTGTATGCATCTTGTAGAAGAACATTCTATCCAGAGCTGCTTCGCTCGGTTTACGGAAATGACTAGTAACGCAGGTCCTGGGCTACACTGGAGCGGTTGTAGTCCCAACAGGCCTAAAATAGTCCAAATATAAACACCTATTACAGCTGTATTTTGAACCTGGCTTTATCCAATGTTCAGACTTCTGTTCTGGAAATGCATGCACATTAGTGCATATTCAATAGGATAATGTCTAATTTGAATATTTAAACAATATTTTAGAAAACTTACATTTTATACGTTACAATACATTTTTTTGTAATCAATCAACTGGGGAAGTATGGTGATGTCTGTCACTTGGGGTGTCCTGGCTTAAAAACTGCATTAACATTGTTAAACCCTTGTAGACCCAAAATGTTTGTACCACATATTGCCAAACTGAATGCATATTGGCATGTTTTTAATGAAGGATACACTCAGAGAGTTGTTAAATCCCAGTACAAATTCCATGTTTCCATCCCGCTGGAAAGCACTGTTAAAACTCTACTGGACCCTATAGCTATTTTTTTTTAATTATATATATATGATAGATGCTTGAAACCAAATACATTTTTGTTGTGTGAGTTGATTATGTAGTTAATAAAGTAGGCAGTGAAGGGAGTTTGAACTCATTCAATACAGTAGTTGTGTTTACAGTAAAACAGCTCAATAAAGCTCCAGGCTATACTAAACTATTCTCACAACATATCAAGGTAAAATACCATCAGAGGAAGTATTTATCCTGCTAGAACACACTGGGAATAATGTAATGGAGTCAGCTGACAGACTGGAACACAAATTCTCTTGAATCAGCACCAGGGTCTAGTGTTGGCTGTCATGTCTGTACATGTTACGTCTGATTATGCCATACACCATTCTATTCTATGGATGCTTTTTAGTCATACCCATACTGTAGTTTCTCATTGTTATAATAAGTTGCGAATTCTAAGGTGTTGATCAATTGTTGATCATAGCTTGGCTATGAAGTATGTTGTCCCTTTCTTTCCGAATTCTCAAAAAGTAAAAAAAAAAAAAAAAAAAACAAGGCACAAGAGAAAGAAAAGACTGTATAAGCACATTTGTCTATGTGGCATATTTTGTGGTATTTATTCTTTTACTTAAGTCCATGTACAATGTTAGTCATGGTTTCTTTTGACCCTTGTAATTTAAATGGTTGTTTTTGGTACTTTACCTTTACCTTTAAGATGTTAAAGTGGAAAATTTTCCATAAGGGGCAAAATATTTTTATATATTTAATTAAAATTATATTAATAACATAATGTTTAAATAACAAAATATTTATATGATAACATATAATGATATAATATAAGGTAAAGTGATATATAATATATTATAATAATATAGTATTTTTAATAAAATCATGCAAAATGCAGTTTCCTGGCCAATAAAAAATATTTATATACGGAACATTTCCTGAATTCACCTGGCTGAATTCAAAGTTTATTTTGAATACTGCCCTCAACCATGCACATTTTTGATTGACCTATTTTTGCAGCTTGGTTTCAGTAAATGGTTGTGAATGCATGACAGTATGTCTACACAGTACATGAAAGTCTTTTATTTCAAAAGAACAAGAAAAATCCTGTTTTCATGATATGGCCTCTTAAATGACATTTTGATTTATTTCTTTGTGAAGCAAACTTCGGCACAGGTCAAAATGTATCAGTCTTTTTTATTCTTAGAAAAGCTGATAAAAAAAGCTGATGTAAGTGTATTCTGAGAACAGTGCCTTTTTAAGACATTCATGAAGTCTCACCTGTTTAAAAAGTCAGGGACCAGCACTTAAACCCAGTGCCAAGCCCTCGTAAGTATGTATCACACCTCTCTCACTATACACACCCTCCTCACACACATTTCTCTCTCCTCAGAAAATAACCACAAAATAACCACAAACTATTTAAACTGTAGGAACACCCACCCTTATAGCAGAAAAATAAAATGAAGGAGGGAAGGTATTCCCAAATAGCAACATATTGTCAGCCCAGATCCAGCCCACATCTGGGCACATGTGGAATGATGATCTGGACCACATGTAGTGTGGAATGATGGCACTTCGTTGGACCGCTCCTGTTTGCCAGATCTGGGCCAAAAGCAGGCCATAGCAATGCCACATGTCATCCATGCACATTCTGTTATGGGCTAATATTGCCAGTAATCCATTGCACTTTGAAGAATTCAGTTAATCTACAAACACAATTAAAATGTGTTAAATTACAAAAGTGGTGGATGGTTTAGTAGATGGGCTTTGATAAAGTGGTTTAAGTGATTAATAATCAATATCTTGTCAAAGCTGTTTCCATAAAAAGGAAGCAGAGGATCTAACTGCAGTAATCAATAATCCAAATCCTAAAAAAAAAAAAAAAACTCTCAGGCGCACAGGAGAAACAATAACTTTTACAAAGACAATAATGGACAATCAAAAGGGATTACGAGGAGGGGCAGGTGAACCTAACTGAAAACCATGAAGTCAACTGAGCAGGAAAAAGCGGAAAAATATGGAACAAATGAGCTGGAAAATAGGGAACAAAGGAAATAGGAAACTAACACAGGCAAAACAAGGAAGTACAAACTAAAAAGTCTAATAAACACAAACACCTGACCTATCTAACCTGATTAAAAAAATAAAATAAATAAATTAATAATAATAATAATAATAATAATAATAATAATAATAATAATAATAATAATAATAATAATAATAATAAGATATTTCAGCTACAACAAGAGGCAGAATTGACTTCGTGGAATAGGTAGAGGACCTCAGTATGTGCAAATCCATGTATGAGTGCAAGTGTGTATTGACAGTGTTATGAAATATTTAATCTCTGTGTGGAGCTTTTTGCTATTGTGTTTCCACTAATGGAGGCCTACGGGTCTGAGTCATGAGAAAAGACAACCCGCTCAACTTCCTGCCCGGCAAAACCCACAGCTGTCAGCAGCAGTCTTTCTCTCCCCCTGAACCTCCCAACCCAGATAGCAACATATTGTCGCCCCAGATCCGGCCCACATCTGGGCACATGTGGAATGATGATCTGGCCCACATGAAGCATGGAATGATGGCACTTGGGCGGACCGCTCCTGTTTGCCAGATCTGGGCCAAAAGCAGCCCATAGCAATGCCACATGTTAGCCAAGAGCAAAGAAATAAATCCCACTGGACCTTATCTGAGCCACAAATCTTCATATAGCATTTATAGAGTCCTCTCAACTTGTCTAAGCGTGTTAACAAGCAAAATCACTGAAGGAAAGAAGAGAACAGAAAAAAAAGAGACGAACAGAAACCCAACAACTGTCATCAGTCACAGCCTTAGATGAATTCAACTGAAGAAAAAAGAAATTAAATCTCTGAAGATCTCAGCAGAGGAGGATTAAACAACTCCACAAACAGCATTACCAGCTTCACTTCTTACTAACCAGACTGACTTTATATCTGCTAGAGGTCTACAGAAGTTCTTATTGAGAATTAACAGGGGTTTAAATCTAACGTGTTTCATTTATATTATATTATATATATTATATTTAGTCATTTAGCAGACGCTTTTATCCAAAGCGACTTACAAATGAGGACAATAGAAGCAATCAAAACCAACAAAAGAGCAACAACATGCAAGCGCTATGACAAGTCACGGTTAGCCTAACGCAGTACACTTACCAAGGTTTTTTTTTTTTTTTTTTAAAGAAAACAAGTAGATAGAATATAGAAAAGAAAGGTAGTGTTAGTTTTTAAAGAAAATCTAGCAGTTAGAGAATAAATATACAATTGATAGAGAGTCAAGTGTATTTTTTTTATATAAAAAAAGAAGGCAGATAGATAAAATAGAATTAGAAAAGAGAATGGTAGAGTTAGAGGGTCAAATAAAGATGGAAGAGATGGGTTTTTAGCCGTTTCTTGAAGATGGCTAAGGATTCAGCTGCTAGGATTGAGTTGGGCAGGTCATTCCACCAGATGGGAACAGTTAATGAAAAAATTCAGTGAAAGTGATTTTGTGCCTTTTTGGGATGGCACAATAATGCGGCGTTCACTTGCAGAACGCAAGTTTCTAGAGGGCACATAGGTCTGAAGTAATGAATTTAGGTAAAGGGGTGCAGAGCCAAAGGTGGTTTTTTATGCGAGCCGCTATTGGTAGCCAGTGAAAATTGATGAAAAGAGGTGTGACGTGCGTTCTTTTTGGCTCATTAAAGATTAATCTTGCATTTTGGATTAATTGTAGAGGTTTGATGGAATTGGCTGAAAGACCTGCCAAGAGAGCATTGCAATAATCAAGTCTGGACAGAAAAAGAGCTTGAACAAGGAGTTGTGTTGCATGTTCCGAAAGAAAGGGCCTGATCTTCCTAATATTGTATAAAGCAAATCTGTAGGTCCAGGCAGTTTTAGCAATGTGGTCTGAGAAATTCAGCTTATCATCAATCACAACTCCAAGGTTTCTGACTGTTTTTGAAGGAGTAATGGTTGATGAGCCTAGCTGGAAGGAGCCTAACTGGAAGGAAGAAATTGTGATGAAGTGATGGGTTTGCTGAAACTACAAGCAGTTCTGTCTTAGCTAGGTTGAGTTGAAGGTGATGGTCCTTCCTCCAGCAAGAAATGTCTGTTATACATGCTGAGATGCGAGCAGCTATCGTCGGATCATCAGGATGGAATGAGAGGTAGAGTTGAGTGTCATCAGCACAGCAGTGATATGAAAAGCCATGTTTCGGAATGACAGAACCTAGTGATGCCATGTAGACAGAGAAAAGAAGTGGTCCAAGGACTGAGCCCTGAGGCAC
Source organism: Spinibarbus caldwelli (assembly GCA_039654775.1). NCBI lineage: Eukaryota > Metazoa > Chordata > Actinopteri > Cypriniformes > Cyprinidae > Spinibarbus > Spinibarbus caldwelli. The sequence goes on from CM077240.1 coordinate 7,227,404, forward strand.
TCCAGTAGCTAGATGTTGTGACATGGATACTTCACCTCTCCAAGGTACCTTGAAGGATATATCTGAGAGGTAAGACTCAAACCACTGGAGTGCGGTTCCTGAGATCCCCTGTCTCAATAGGGTTGACAGGAGGATCTGGTGGTTGACTGTATCAAAAGCAGCAGATAGATCCAGCAAGATAAGTAATGAAGACTTGGAAGCCGCTCTTGCAAGTCTTAGGGCTTCATCAACTGAAAGCAAGGCAGTTTCGGTCGAATGTCCACTTCTGAAGCCAGATTGTTGCTGTCCAGGAGGTTGTTCTGTGTGAGAAAGGCAGAGACTTGGTTGAACACAACACGTTCAAGTGTTTTTGCAATGAAAGGTAGAAGGGAAACCGGTCTATAGTTCCCTAAAAGAGTTGGGTTAAGAGTGGGTTTCTTAAGAAGTGGGGTTATACGAGCCTGTTTAAATGCTGAGGGAAAAACTCCAGTGTGAAGGGATGTGTTAACGATGTGAGTGAGTGCAGGTACAACTGCAGGAGAAATGGCTTGAAGGAGATGGAATGGAATAGGATCAAGCGGACAAGTATTAGGATGACTCGAAAGGATGAGTTTAGAGACTTCTGCCTCAGAGAGTGGAGAGAAGGATGTGAATGAGTGTATGTTTGATGGTAAGATGTGTTTGACAGTTTGTGGTGTGGAGAATTGTGCAGTGAGGTTAGTAATTTTATTAATGAAGAATGTGGCAAAGTCGTCAGCTGTTAGAGTTGATGAAGGAGGGGGAGGGAGAGGACAAAGGAGGGAGGAGAATGTTTTAAAGAGCATGCGAGAGTTAGGCGAATTGTTAATTTTGTCGTGATAGTATGTTCTTTTAGCAATAGAGACATTAGCAGAAAAGTCAGAGAGGAGTGATCGATATAAATTAAAGTCAGTAGGATTTTGTGATTTGCGCCATACCCTCTCTGCAGCCCTGAGCTTAGAACGATGTTCACGAAGAACGTCAGATAGCCAAGGGGCAGAAGGGGTGGTACGGGCTGGCCTGGAAGATAAGGGGCAGAAAGTATCTAAACAAGATGTCAGAGTGTAACAGAAAGTATCAGTAGCACTGTTAGCATCAAGAGATGATAACTGTATAGAGGGAGTAAGCGAAGATGAAACCATAGCAGATAACCAGGAGGGTGTGAGTGAGCATAAGTTACGTCGAAAAGTGACGTGGAGGAGTATGTGTTGTGTCAGGAATCATGTTGAGGTTAAGGGTGAGGAGGAAGTGATCCGAGATGTGCATTTGACGTCACCATAATGGTGATTGGTGCTTCCATTAATTCGGTTCTTATTACAATTATTAATTCTTATTAGAATTAGTTTGTCTTCACTTGCTGCTGTGTTTATCAAATACGTTTGCAGTAATAAATAAAGACAAAATGAGATCGGGTGATGACAGTCAGCTATTGATGGTTCTACAATCATAATGAAATGTTTGATTCACTAGTGTCATTTGACGCTAACAATTGTGTTGTGCCAATAATACATTTGCTGTAAAAAAACTGCAGTGCAATATCAATAGAAAAAAGTTCAACTCTAATAACACACAAAGTCATCATAAATCAACACATGAACCTCAAGAACTGTGACAATAAAAAGTGCAATGCATGCTGGGTACCATAGTACAAAACTCCCAGCATGCAACACAGCATGAATAAATTATGCAGCTGAATTGTCCTATTATTTTCTTTAATTCTAACTTTGGTTCATGTATTTTTATTTTTTTTTTTTTGTGTGTCTTTTGTAGCTTTTTGTGATGTCCAGCTGATGTTAGCTGAATATTTTGTCACCATTGTTGAGATTCATATGCTGATTGCTGATATCTGTGTGTGTCACTGCTGTTTCCGTTTTTTATATCTTCAAACTGATGTCACAACTCACATTATAATAATACAGGGTTTGTAATGCAAACGCGTTAAATTACACAGCTTCAAGATTCAAATGATTTAGGTGATTCAGGCCATTACACGAAAATTGTGAAACTATCAACAGCAAACTATCATGTACTGCAAATGTGTTAAACACACTGTCATAGCAGTCAACAAAAAACAACAACTAATGATTAGAGTTAAGATCCCAGCGAATGGAAACACCAGTCACCATTATGGTGACTTCAAATGAAACAAAAGCTAGATTTAAATCCCTGTTAATTCTCAATAAGAACTTCTGTAGACCTCTAACAGAAATAAAGTCAGTCTGGTTAGTAATAAGTGAAGCTGGTAATGCTGTTTGTGGAGTTGTTTAATCCTCCTCTGCTGAGATCTTCAGAGATTTAATGTATTTTATCTTCAGTTGAAATCATCTAAGGCTGTGGCTGCAGTCAGTTGTAGTTCTTGAGTTTCTGTTTGTCTCTCTTTTTCTGTTCTCTTCTTTCCTTCAGTGATTTTGCTTGTCAACAAGCTTAGACAAGTTGAGAGGACTCTATAAATACTATATGAAGATTTGTGGCTCAGATAAGGTCCAGTGGGATTTATTTCTTTGCTCTTGGCTAACATGTGGCATTGCTATGGCCTGCTTTTGGCCCAGATCTGGCAAACAGGAGCGGTCCGCCCATGTGCCATCATTCCACGCTACATGTGGGCCAGATCATCATTCCACATGTGCCCAGATGTGGGCCGGATCTGGGCGCCAACAATATGTTGCTATCTGGGTTGGGAGGTTCAGGGGGAGAGAAAGACTGCTGCTGACAGCTGTGGGTTTTGCCGGGCAGGAAGTCGAGTGGGTTGTCTTTTCTCATGACGCAGACCCGTAGGCCTCCATTAGTGGAAACACAATAGCAAAAAGCTCCACACAGAGATTAAATATTTCATAACACTGTCAATACACACTTGCACTCATACATGGATTTGCACATACTGAGGTCCTCTACCTATTCTACGAAATCAATTCTGTCTCTTGTTGCAGCTGAAATATCTTATTATTATTATTATTATTATTATTATTATTTATTTTATTTTTTTAATCAGGTTAGATAGGTCAGGTGTTTGTGTTTATTAGACTTTTTAGTTTGTACTTCCTTGTTTTGCCTGTGTTAGTTTCCTATTTCCTTTGTTCCCTATTTTCCAGCTCATTTGTTCCATATTTTTCTGCTTTTTCCTGCTCAGTTGACTTCATGGTTTTCAGTTAGGTTCACCTGTCCCTCCTCATAATCCCTTTTGATTGTCCATTATTGTCTTTGTAAAAGTTATTGTTTCTCCTGTGCGCCTGAGTGTTTTTTTTTTTTTTTTTTTGGATTTGGATTATTGATTGCTGCAATTAGATCCTCTGCTTCCTTTTTATGGAAACAGCTGTGACAAGATATTGATTATTAATCACTTAAACCACTTTATCAAAGCCCATCTACTAAACCATCCACCACTTTTGTAATTTAACACATTTAATTGTGTTTGTAGATTAACTGAATTCTTCAAAGTGCAATGGATTACTGGCAATATTAGCCCATAACAGAATGTGCATGGATCTTTGAATTTCCATCAAAAATTGTAGACCATCCAGATATTGTTGGGATACTGATTTCAAGTTACACCAATTCTAATTTCAAAATAGACCTACTATTTAGAATGGGTAGTATATGAATTGGTGCGTGTATCCAGAAGCTGAAAAATCCAGCTTTCACAAACAGCATACAGAAGTAGGAAGGGAACAATGAGTGTCCTAATCGTGTCATGAACTGTCTACTGAGATACCTTCATCTGATCAATGCTTTTTTTTTGTTTGTTTTTTTTTTGTTTTTGTTTTTTTAAATCAATGACGTATATTTTTACTGCCTATAATATCCCACTATCCTGGTTGTTTGATTGTGAGACATTTTTTTGCGAAGAAATAAAATGGCATCTGAAAATGTAGAAAGTTCCATAGAAAGACGACATTTAGTTAATTAATCCTGTTTCATTGTAACGCTGTATCTACAGCAGTTTTACATATTGGTGATTGTTTATCATTCAATAACGTATCTTGGGACACTTGTCGAGTGAGCTAAATTCTTTGATCCATTCAAAGTGCACATCTGTTTGGCAACATGATTTACTTTGTTACTTTTTCATCTTGTGACTAATGTATACATGTATATAATATTTTGGTATCTTTTTGTCCTGCAATGAGAGCTTTTATTTGATATATAATAGTCACATTCACCTGACTTGCATTTTTGTCTACAACACATTGATATCACTGGAAGAGCACACACATGCAGGCACCTTTATGTAGTGTATCACTACTGAAAAAAAAAAAACGAACAGGGTGAGAATTGGGGCTGTGTTCTTTAAGAAGCAGTGTAAAGAGGCCCATTGAGCTGTTGTGCTTCCAGGTTAAGTGTCAAAGTGGAGATTTCAGCATCCTGATCAAAATACAACCATTCTTTCCCCCAAAGGCAGCTGGAGGCTACATGCTGGGATGATCATATTACATATGTGCACCATCCCTCCCTCACCCATCTTCCTGATGTAAGAAGATCAGGACTTTTTCTGTAGATACAGCTCAAGACAAATCATTTTAAATGAATGCTTCCTCAAATGAATGAATGAAAGAATGAAAGAATGAATGAATGAATGAATTTAAAAAAAAATAAAAAAAAATTGAATATTTTCAGCAGGCACTGCTTGGGGGGGGATACATAGACATGAAAACTTGTGTTTTATTAACAAAGGTCAGGAAGATCATGTTCAAATAATCTTCTCCCTTCTGAGGTCGGAGCCTCTCCTCATGCCAAGTACACGTTTTCTATACTATATCTGATTATATGTAAGTAAACCTTTTTCATCATCATATTAAAAGTGTAAATCCAATAATCCAGCCGTTCTTAACCTTTTTTCAAGTGCAACCCCCTTTCATGAAGGACGTTCCAAATTAATATATTTATATATATTTTATAACATAAAAACATCATCAGTGTTTCTACTCACTCAACAGATCTAACGTAAACCAGTAACTGCACTTCTCCAGCAATATCAGTGCTCTCGTCAAGTTGGAGAGAAAAAAATGAACTCAATTTAATTTTCATGATTATCTACTCTTTTCACATCCATTGCCATGCACCCAGTACAATTGGTTACCGTATCATTTAACACTGGAATCAATGCTAATTGATCAGCAGCTCTTTGTCCACACATAACAGAAACAGTCTCTTTAGCGCAGGGTAGAAAAAAAGTCTCACCTGAATTGTGTGGTTTCCCAGTTTTTGGCAATCCAGTGAGAGATAATGAATGAAGTGTGAAGAGCTCTCTCATTCACCATAGCGGCTTTCTGTAGCAGTGATTTTTGACCACGTAACGTAAGTTAGCTCCTATAGTTTTTGCTGGAAAAACTCCAGTGGTTTTGGCTGCAGTAATTTGTGTTTAGTTTTTCAAGTCACTGTTATTTATATAGCGCTTTTTACAATACAGATTGTGTCAAAGCAGCTTTATAGTATTAAACTTTTCAAAATAAAAGTCTTACCTCCACTCTTTGTGACCCCCCGGGGGGTCGCGACCCCCAGGTTAAGAACCGCTGCAATAATCCACTCTATTTGTTGCTGTAACAGTTTTCCCCACCAATCCAGATTACCCATCAATCATCTTTCAAGAATATTTGACAACTTTTTCTTCACTGTGAATAGAATAATAATTTTTTAATGATGCACTGAAATTTTTGGAGTTCAAATTTTGTCAAATTCCACATTTTCACTGTTAAACAAGAGTGTACAGTAGATGTCTGCTTTCAATCCTTTGATAGCCTTAAAAAATAAAATTGTTCACAAAAGGCCAGATCACTTTCTGGTAATTGCCTTTTAATTTCCACCTATTAGTCAAATGCACCACTAGTGTGTTGTCATTATTCCACTTATTGAAAACGTTATATATATATATTTTTTTTTTTCACTTTTCTGTAGCAAAATTTCATTGTGTATAAGTTTCTGGTACCTCATAGTGGTACCTCAAGCTCATGGTAACAGGATAGTGGGAGAAGAGTCCAAATAGTTGGCCCTGGAAAATGGGCCTGATTTTATATATAGTCATATAGTTATATATAGTTATAGTATATATACTATATACTATATACTATATACATATAGTATATATAGTTTATATATAGTCATTCATTTAGATATATAGAATTTTTAGATATATTTTTAGATATAAAGTCATTAGTTTGAAAACTAAAACTAAGGTCTTTATCAGCCAAAGAATATTTTATGTGAGAAATTCATCACTATATTCCCTGGTTGCTCCTTGTGACTTGGTGGGGCCGGCCAGTCTCTTTTGAACTGACTCTAAGGCTACATTCACATTGTCAGTCCAAATCCAATTATTTGTATATCTGACTGGAATCTGATCTAAATGATTGACTGTTCACATTGTGTATCGCAACTGATTTTGGTGTCCCATGGCACTATTTCATTGTCCAAAATATCTGCAATGATTTTTATGACAGATTTGAAAAAAGTATTTCAATTAGATATGCACAAAAATCAGATTTGGACTGACAGTCAAAGGCGAAATATGAGGCTAAAGAGTTCTAATGTATCTGAAGAGAGCTATTTTATTAATCTCAACAGCAGTTGCTCGGCCACAAAAGTAGGATTTTGGCAAGCTAGTTGGTCCAAACTCATGCTTTTAGCATTCACACTGTGTAAACACAGCATACACATTTCCTTCCTTTAGTCTTTTTGTGTCTCTTGCAACATTGGCCAGTTTAATGGCTCTATCCTTTCTGGTTTTGGCTACTCAACTTTAAATGGTGCTTATAATAAGAAGCAGGCAATGCAGATAATATGGCTGTATGCTAATCTCAGTAAGGATCATCACTAGGCACTGAGATTTTCATACTAACTAAATGGAAAATCCTGATCTTCATCCTCATATGCTTTAGTTCCATCACACAAGATGGTACTTAAGCAGCCGGAGTCACTTTATTCCTGCTGTGGTTTTTACATGCACATTATGTCTCAAGGATCTGCATTGCAAACTAGAATCACTAGACAGTTAGTCTGCCCAAGAAAGAGAGAAAGACTAAGCAAATTTGAGATTTGTTGTGTGCAGTGGGTGTTCAATGACAATATTCGGTTGGTCCAGACAGGTATTGTAGACGTCTGATAAAAGACTGTTCCGTTCAATGACACATTAATCTATCTTAAGACTAGAACAGCATGCTGATGGTATCAGTGCAGGAAAACAACCTTGGGGACAAAGAAAGTGGCTTGATGCTTAGCAGTTAATTTCAATACTTCCGAAACATTCTTGCCAGTGCTGATTGTATTTGCTTTGTCATCATCTGTCACTCAACATACAAAATGATTTCAGACAAAGTTCACCTGTCAGACACTTCATGTTAATTATGAAGTTATATACAAATATAGGTGTTAAAAACAAATATTTATTTAAACAAAATTAAATGAATAAATATATTTAACTTGAAATTAAAAATGACAAATTAATTTTATTTATCTTGTACTAAATATAAAGAAAGTCAAATTTAAGATTTAAAGGCGCACTAAGAATGTATGGCATCATATCCCTGTTACCCTCGGTTGTCAGTTTTACTTCCATAGTTTTACTGTATTTCCATAGAAACCATGGAAATACAGTGTGCTTCCTGAAAAAATGCAGAAGTAGTAGTTTTGTAGCATCTAACAAGCTACTCTGTTGTTTATTTTGGACATTCATGATGGTTCACAGTTATTTATTATCATTTGCTGTGGGTTCTGTCATCAAAGATAACCCCATAAAGTGAAAACATACACTCTTAAAACAGATGTCTTAAAAACAACACAACCTGTGTTATATTTTAACACACCTGTGTGTCTAGTTAAGAACAACACATTTTGTGTTAATTTCAACTCAACCAGTGTGTTATTCTTCTTAACACAGGTTGATGTTCTTCAAATATTTAAATAGTGCACTTTTAAGAATAGCACATCTATGACACAAATTGTTATTTATGACACATTAGTGTGTTAAAAAAACAGATATGTTAAAAACAACACAACCTGTGTTATATTTTAGCACACCTGTGTGTCTAGTTAAGGACAACATATTTTGTGTTAATTCAGTTTTAACACAACCAGTGTGTTATTCTTCTTAACACAGGCAGTGTGTTAAAATATTTAACACACTAATGTCATAAATCCAGAAGTGTGACTTTCAAGTCACAAGCAATTCTCAAGTCAAATCCCAAGTCCTCAAAGAGTTAAAGTTAATGAGATAATTAAGTGACTAATTAAAAGATGATTGTGCATTAGTGATGAACACCTGCTGTTAACAAGCGGCATCATTGAAGAAAAGAGAAACACGAGAACTACAGACTTCAGCCACAGCCTTGGATAGAATCAACTGAAAAAAAAAAACAAAAAAAAAAACATAATTGTGGTGAAGGTTTGCTTTAGTTGGTCTCTCGTCCCTTTTACTAATTCAAAGTAATTTGCTTCTAAGCAATTGCGATATTATTTCACAGCAAACATTTGTGCATTGCTGAATCAAACCTAGAAGTATCAGATTAACTTATGAGTTCTGCTTATAACTCATGGTGATTGAACATCAGGAAAGGATGTCTCTTTGGTTTTTTGACTGACGTTCAGCTATTACAGATCTGTGAGGAAAAAAAAAGTACCCTAGTAAACACCATGATAGTGCTTCAAAACTGAAAGGAAAAAAAAAAAAAAAGAACTGTTTCCACTCAGGCTTTTAGACATAAACACCTATCATATGATCCTCAACAGTGGCGACAATAATTTTTCATACTGCAGTGCATGATGGGAGTTTTTACTATGGTGTTACCCAGCATGCACTGCAGCATGAAGCATTTTGTTGATTGTCACCATTGTTCAGATTCATATGCTGAATCATATCATATCAAGCCACCTCATGGTGACTACCTCATCACATAAAAATAGCTAATGACTCCGCTCTGCTTTACAACACCACATGCATTTCTGCAGAGAGAGATTTAACTCAAGGGTCAAGAGCCCAACTAAAGCAAACACTGATCTCCATGATGGTGGCATCATTTTTAACCAATAAAACATCAACATCTGATCTTCTGTAATTCTCAATAACAGCAGGTGTTCATCACTAATGCACAATCATCATTTAATTAGTCACTTAATTATTTCATCAACTTTAACTCTTTGAGAACTTGGGATTTGACTCGAGACTTGACTTGGTCCCACCTCTGCCCAATCCTTTAAACTCCACATCATCTCAGGAAATGTTCTGGGAACGTCATGTTCTGGGACCTTCTGAGAACGCTCTGGGGAACTTTACTTTTCTAGTGAGGAAATCCATATACCTGACCATATACCTGAGTGCATCCACGTCATCCACCAATGAAAAAAGAGTCGCAAATTTGGTTAACAGCTTGTGGAGTGATGCAGGCAGCAATGTGATTGGATGATAGTTAACACATATTGTGTTGGACATATTGTGTTGTTTCTCTCTCTCTCTCTTTCTTTTTACACATGATCAACTTAAAATGACACATAATGTGTTAAAATGGCCATAACACAAAAAAATGTGTTATTAATTAACACATCCTTTTTGAGAGTGTACAGGTGAATCAAATGAGTGTGTGGCATTTCCAAATTGGAGAGAGCTTTGTGATAAACTTGGACTAAAGAGAGTTGCCGATCTTGCATGTTTTATTAGACAGGTGAGTAACCTTTAGATTTATCTACTGAAAACAAATCATTGTTATGTAGTTCAACATGGTTATTTTAATCTCATATTGTTTGAATCTCTTACATTATAGCATAATTTTTAACACACTTGAATGTATTTTTATGATTGTTTTGACCATGTAAACCAGTTCTATGCTAACTCACAATTCGACAAATAAAATCACCTGTATTTTTAGCAATTAACATTGTTACTTGTGGCTATTTTACTGGAATGAAATAAAATCATGTCAATTTAAGAGATCAAATGAAACATTAATACAATTTTAATAAATGACCACATCCACGAACATCATTTCAGTCCCATCAGATTGATTTCCATCTGCTGCGGAGGTGATGACAATTCCCATGATTCCACGATCATTCATTGCATCAAGCTGTCTTTGCTATGTTTTGAATAAGCGACCTCACTGTAAAAATAATTAAAAGTTGACAACTTAAAATTTCAATGAAACTTGCTGCGCAGCTTTTTTGTTCACTCAACCCAAGTCACTGAGTAAAGTCACGTCTCTTTTTTGTTCAGCTAACAGTTTTGTTAGTTAAAAAGACTTGTAATGCTTTTCCAATGCGTCTCAAATTATGTTCAGTGAACTTTTTACTGTGAGTATTATGGACAAAGATGTTTTGTTCTAATTAGCATTTATACAATGTTATAAAATAAAACTATAACTGCAGGCTTCAAGTTTTGTTTATTATCTTGAACGTTGATGTATTTTTTGTTTCTTGGAAGAAGAAAAAAATAATTATAAAAACATCACCACATTATCAAATTTATGTTTGCATATAAACAGCAAACGTTCATAGAAAAGCTAGTCTAACAAATAAACAACATTGTCTTTGTTTATAAAACAACTTACAAGACTAATATATCTACAAAATGGGCTAACATGGTTGACTCTAGGCCTCAAAACTAGACACACTAACCTCAAGAATGGTGGCAACCAACAAATTTTAAAAAGATGAGCCCTTTACATCACAGTACAACAAATAACTAACAATAATGATAAAACAACAACAAAAAAAGTTTAAATGTAATCAGCAAACAGCAAAACAATAATCCTATAACAGTAACTGCATAATTTATTCATGCTGCAATGCATGCTGGGAACTCACAAAGCCTTAACATTTCAACAATAAGAAAATCTTTGTTCAGACAACTGTGTTTGACTAGTTGGGACAACATTTGGGGTAATTTTGTTGGTCTGACCAGGGTTTTTATGTAGTTTTAAGAAAATAGCATTTTTTTTTAGTGTTTGAGACTCAAAAAGTTCTGTAAACTGGAAAATGTGAAGTTGCATTTTTTACAGTGCTCTATAGCAGCAAAACTACACTGTGCATTTAAAACCTTCTAAAACATTGTCAGTTGTGATGATCATTATAATTTTGTAGCAGAATAACCTTTCTATACTAAGTTGAGAATTATGGCTGTTCACGTATACATTGTATTAAAGGAATAGTTCACCCAAAAATTAAATCATAAACTAATCAGTGAGCTAAAACAAAGATGAAGTTACTTTAATAAACATATAAAAAATGTAACAGATATTGAGAATATTTTACATCATTTGTGTGACACAAAGATATCAAACATAAAATCGTTCTTGTGCATCAAGCAGTTACCATATTTATGTGCTCTGTCTATTTGTTGATCAAGGTATTTCAAACTTCTTTTTACCTCTAAGCGAAGAGTGAAAAAAGAACTTTGCTGTGACTATATCAAGGCCTTGATCCTTGAATAGGCCTATAGTATTTTGCATAATTTAGTTTCTGAAATCAAAATACCTTTTTACGATGTTTGGATATTTTAATGGAAAACAAGACAAAAGTACTTGCAGTTTATTGAGGTGTTGGCATCACAACTTTCTGGTGAGCCATATAAAAGCTCAGTCAAACTGGAAACTGAAAATAGAAAATGTGCCTATCTCTTGGATTCTACACAATCTCATAGCGACAGTGAAGAATCTAGTGTGCTGTTTAGTTTCCGCACACTCTCATTCTCATTGTAGAGATGCTTCTAATAATAATTTATGAGTTACAGAATTGTTTCTCAAGGCATCAGCACGGTGACACCTTCACTTGTTTTAGGCTCACTTTAGCTAATGCTCCCTAACAATACTCAGCTTATTTTAGGGGAAAGTGAGAAATACGCAAATTTGTCTACACTCTTACACCTCATTAAGAGCAATACAGTAATGTTTCCATTAATGTTAGCACTGTGTCTGTTGAGCTGTCAGCCAGCTGTTATGTAGCTTTCTATAACTTAATGCAGTGAAGGCTCTAAAGATTGTTAATAGCAACCTGTGTGAATCTCAAGCCATACATTTGTGATGAGATTTATGTTTTTGTTCATTTATTCATTACAATCACATAATCATTGATAATTTAGTCATTTAATTTATTCTTAATCAAATAATTATGTATTATATATCATTTAACCATATATTCATTTTTATTATATTACTTTTATTTCCTTGCTCTTGTAATGCTTGTTATTGTTACTTAATCTTATGATTGTGGTTTCAAGAGATATTTGTCTTAAATTTTTCCATTTTAAGATGTAGAATTACGAGACAATGTTTTGAAGCAATAATTTTCCATTGCTTGTATTTTGGTATAATGACACTTGTTGAACTTCTACTTGTGCTGGTCAGACAAAGACCAGATAAAGTAGGGATGATGTTCGGACAAAGCATACAAAGCAGCATTAAAACATACATATCTAAGATAAATAGATAAACCCTGCACTTTTTTTAGCATCAGTTTTTCTTCTGCTTTCTGGATCTGACTTGAGCTAACATAAGCTGATGCACACAATAACCTAAAAGCCATTTCATCTGCCAACCAAGGTCTGCACAGCACTGTAGGATATCAGGGACTGAATCAGACAACTTTAAGATTCGATCAGAACATCGAAACATGAGGAGCCGAAATTCCAGAGAGGCCCAAAACAACAGGACAACATCGTAAATTAGATCCCTCAGGCCAGCACGTCTTCGAAAAGCCTAACCCACAAGCCTCTTTCACAGAACAGCTTGCAACATTAAAACAAAAGAACACTTATTGACAATTCCAATGAAGGAAGGAAAATGTCAAATTTGAGGCAAGTAATCAAGATTAATGGTGAAAAAGATGCACCGCGTGACCATCACATGTGTTCCACGATGGAAATCATGAGCTTCCTGAGACTGACTTTTCCTCCACATAAAAGACAAAGACTGAGACTGAAATTCCTTAGGAGACCTTTTAACCTCTCTAGTCCTCACAGAACATGTCCTTATGTTCACAAAATGGTACAGAAACTGCCTTTTCACATATAGATGCACCAAAATCAGCTTACAAGGACAAATGAATCATAACTAATGAACTCCATATTATGTATGTAACCCACACAATTAACTATCATATTTTAATCACATATTATGTATGTCTTTTTAATAACTAGGGAATAGCTTAAGAGTTAATATTCATGTTTGGTATGTACGAGTTTGAAAAATCATGCTTTAACTGTTTCTTCCAATCAATTCTTTGTCAAATGTATCATAGTCTTGTTAGAGAAATCATGTCCAAAATTATACTTTACAAGAGCTGGAAAATTCGGACCATGTGACTGATACAGGATTTATAATGGGGAAGAAACAGAGCAACACCCCTAGGCTAAGATCATTTCTAATTGGTCAAGACGTCCAGATAGGACGGTCTAAAAGCCGAGTTTAAGTACTCAGGACACCATCAAATTATGCTTTTTGCTGCTTCTACGCTTCTTCAAATCTCTGCTCTTCTAACTTTTAGCCATGCTTATTCGTCATTGCTTTGTACATTTAGCCATGCTTTTTAGCGCTCTTGGAGCGTGCTCTGGCCAACATGCCAGCTGCTACGACAATGAGAAGAAAACCCACCTAGTCTCGTTACATCCTTTTATTCTTTTACTTTAATTTCTTATCTTTCCATGAGAGTTTCATTAAGTTTGCCACAAAGTCCAGCTCCGACTGCACCCGCCCCAAACTTCAACCAAACCAACCAAACTCAAACTTCGCATCAAGAACCAACGCCCAAGACTTTACTACGAAACTCAGCCAATCCGCAACCTTGGGAAAACCCCTTTCTGCAAGAGGACAACAAAAGGGAATCCCTTAACACAAAGGCAACAAGCAAGTAACCTCCAGATTCTAACTGAATTGGTGCATTTAATACAAATTTTAGCCTCATTGAGAAACTCAATGCGAGGGTTAATTAAGTGATTGATGGTTCTTCAGGTCTATGCAATTGCACATTGCTGTAAACTTGGGATTTCACATTTTCATTCTTTAAACTTATCCTGTCCTCACTTTCTCTCTTTCTGCAACGTGTGAATGTGTGAATGCGTGTGTTCATGTGTTAGATTAGATTAGTTTACATGTCTTAGGTTTATATAAATAAAGTCTTTTTTTATATTGAAAAGAGAAGTATCTTGTGTTTTGTGCTGACAAGTTAATGTCTTAATCTGCCGATCTTGTTACTGTGCTTATTAATAGTGTTTTCACTATATTTTGGATTCTAATATCCAGTGTAGAGTTGATGTTATACGGCTCGTTCACTGAATTGCTGCCGACTCAGTGATCAACCGTGAAACAGTGACTCTGTTCAAATTCCCTATAAAATTATAAATGATTCCCTTTGAGCTAAATTGACTTGTTTCCCTTATTTACCTATTACCCCTTACAGCACAGACTAATTTATTCCAACATTACAATATGGACTGTATGATACTCCAGATGCATAGTAAATAGCTTGTTTTCTTTTGCAGCGCTAAACTACAGTAGCTGACGTAAGCTTTTGGATTAATTAAACTTCAAAGTGAAATGAAAAGAACATTGTCTAGACATTTTCTTTTTGCTGCAAGAGTTTGCCTAATAGGTATTACACTGGTCTGAGAGCAGAGAAACTTTAGACTTCATGTCTAATCATTTCATGCCCCCGGGTCGCACTACACAGAGCAGCAGACGCTTTATAAGAGAACACTCAACCTGGGATACGTGAGAAAGATACTAAAGCCACAGCACTGTGGATGCAATGTTTTGAAATCTTTTCATTTGTGTCAGTTTATTTCGACAGCTGTGCATTGGCCAGACCGCAAGGCTTAACTTTGGAGAATTCAAAGGACATGCTGTACTGATGGGGCACTCATTACCAAGATCATAAGCCAGACGCAATCCTTGAACATGTTTACATCATTTTTCTAATTCCATATTCTACAATTTTTCCAAATCCATATTCTAAAAAAAAATTATAAATAAAACAATCCATAGATTTAGACATAGCTTAATCCACACTAAGATATGCACAATTTTTCCTCCTGTTCTTTTTGCTAATTATGACATTGCATTTTATTATTATTAGATAGTAAATTAATGAACTCATTGTTTTCATGTCCTTAGAGCGGCAGTCAGTAGTTTTAGTTTTTACTACTATTCAGTAGTTTTTACCTAGCATAAGCATCACTGTTCTTTGTGTACTTTAAGTACTGATCTAACAATGGTGTTGGACGCTGCAGTGTCATCTATCGACATGGATCAGCATAAATGTCTTTGAGTTTTATGTAAATGACACTGAGACTAGTGACGTGTGGTTTTCAGGGTTTTATCTGCCATCAAATTTTTCCACATTGAATATGCTGTACCAATTTTTACAGCTGTCATGTGTGATAGATTTTGCATTCTTGAAGGACACTGTGGAAATAGGTTGCTTTTTGTTGGTTTGTTGAAAGTGAGCAACTGAATTCTTTCACAAAGGGCTGGAAGGCCATGTGTATTGATGCTGATGACTTCAGTGAAGTAATTTGCCAGTTCAGCCTGGTAAAGGTAAATATTCTGTCTTTTATGTATTGTATGTTCTGAAGGAAAGGCTTAGAAAAAAAAAATACTGGGTTGTTCTTTTTCTTTCAGATTTCCATGATATGTCACCTTTAAGTGCAATGCATTCCAGAGTGAGTAAACCATAGTGGCTTGGGATTCATGGATCTTAATTAGTTGATATTACTTATTTCTTTCGTCAGGGTTATGTTTTTCTGCGGAAAATTGTGGAACTAGGAAAAATACAAATAATACAAGAAATGGATTGAAGGAGCCTTAATTCCTGAGATCTATAAAACCTAAAGAGACTGAGTAATTGCATTAATAGTAATCTGTCCCACACAAATGCCAATGGGATAGTAGAGGACAGTCCTGCCTGCAGGGCTTGATCAGATGGTCAGGCATCATCACGTGTTCAGGAAATCAGCAAATGTTTAGGGTTAGTTCTCTGCAGTGATTCCCTTTGAATATCAGTGTTGAGGTCAAATCTCAGGTGGGCAAAATACGACCGTTATTAAATGTGAAATGTGAGCTGACCTCTTTCGTATATGTGAGGTTCCATGCCTCATATACACCACACAAGAAAATGCTTTAAAAATAATCAGACATACCACAAACTACATTTATCCTTGTTTCAAGTGAACCCAAAGTTAATGTATTCTAGACTGTTTCCTCTTTTACATTGCATCGTCTTGTTCATGATCTTCGAGGTTAAGGGCATGTCACATAACATGTCCATTTTTGTATTTGCACATAGCAAAGCTTTTTTCCCTGCTGTTTGCCATCAAATCAGAACAGACCTGTGACCCATTTTTGGTTCACAACCCACCAGTTGAGAGCCACTGTTCTAAACTATCATGGAAATGGATTTGATGTGGCAGAAAGATGTGGATTGGATGGAGTAGAGTGTGTCCTCGAGTGCGTGGATGTGTGCCATAGTATTGGAGTGGCACAAGATCAAGCAGGGAGCTGTTGACCCCAGAGGCAGGTGAGAAGCAGAGAGGCAGACAGAACATACTTGATTCGCGATGCATCAGCATGGAGACATTGGTTCCCACGTGTGCATCTCATCACGGATGGTAGGACAGACAGAGAGGAAGAGAGCTCTATGAATACCAAAACACATCCTGCAGCACTGCATTCTAATCAACAATCAGCTCATAAAACATATGCTGACCCCTCTTTACAGACAAAACACCAATGTATGAACACCTACTGTACTTAAGTCATAGTCTTTTCAAATGCTCTGAATAGGCAATATGTACTACTGTTGGGCATGTCGATACATCCTATGGAACAAATCTTTTTCATGATCAGATTCAAGCAATTCAAGTCACTATAGTGACTTGAATTGTTTGAATCCGATCATGAAAAAATATTGTTCACCTATTGATTCTCTGATTGTTTCTGTAAGTTTCATTATTATTCCAAGATATCTTGATAAGTATTACATGTTGGACTTTCACTGAATAGTGTAGATAAGTTTTGTCACATAAACTGCAAAAGATATATTTGGAATTACTTGAAAGTGAACACAGGGAGCTTTGCATTTATATGCAAACCACACACTGCTTAAAGATTTTTTCAAAACACACACAGGCATTCATAAATGAATATGTTCTAGATGTCAGATTTTATATACTTGATATTAAACAGCATCTATAATTAAGTTCATTGCTTAAGATTGCTGCTAATGTATAATAAAGACATTGCAAACAAATCTAGCACAAACGTGGCATGTATGAACAGGTTATATGTAGGACAGGTCCCTAATGGAACGTTCCACCATACATCTTAATGTGGTCAGCTGTCAAAACCAGCTCCCAGAGTGCTTTGGGGCAACACCGATTTTTGATTGGCTGCTAATGTGCCTTGGGATTGGCTTCATGATTGATGGACAGCCCCACATGGTGTGATCAACAAAAATTGTGCTTTGGTGAGAAAATGATTTTGAAGGAACATCATGTCATCAGTTAAACATTTCATTGCAACACAAAATAAAGAACCATGTTAATTCATGCTGTTTTATGACACATTCCCCCACCTTGTTTCTAAAGATGCCGTATTAAAGGGTTAACAGTGGATTGGATTCCTTGGCAGTTCAGAAGAAACAATGATAATTTCTTGCAGGGACCCTGCTGTGTCTGTCCAATGCAAAGTGCTGTTACAGCTTTTAGTGGCGTGACAGCAATTAGATTAGAAACTTCATTGCAGTATTGATTCTTTGATAAATGACTTCAAACACATCTGTTTGGCTCTAATAAGCAGATGAAAATGAACAGCTTGGCTCTAAATTAGGACATCAGTGCAATATTGGGAAAATATTGTGTTGAAGTGGTTGTGGTGTCCCATTTTAAAATGTTGGTGGAGCTTTTAAAGAAGTGCTAAGACACTTTCTCTGAATATGGTACAGTAGGTTCTGAAACTTTAAAAGTGGTCAATAAAATGAGGTGCTTAACCTCCATAAAATGCCACTCCTAAACCAGTAAGACTAAAATGTTACTTCTTTTTCTTTTGTAAATTCGTTCTTCCACATGCAACCCTGGCTAATTACAGTTTGTCTAATAGCCTAAAATGTCTAAATGCATTTTAACATCCTGATTTGAGTAATTTTGTAGTATATCTTTGCAAATCTACAGTATAACGTAAAAAATATAAAAAGCTACACCAGAATGGGTAACAGGCTTTTGCATAACAGTGCTGTAAATTTAGCACAAAATAAGTAGGAGTCACTTGGTAGTAGGAGCTAGCGTGGACCCAAATGTTGCTTTGTTGTTATTGATATACTTTTAAGTTTTTTTTCTCAAAATACTCAGAATGTCTGTATTTTTAGATGTTCAGAATGTTTTGACTATTGATGGAAAACTCAGTGCCTTAGAAGGAATGGTTTCGTCTGTTTGTTATATTATTTAAACTGTGATCTCATATTCTGGGTTCTTGGTGAACAGCCATAGTATCAGACCAGATCTGAATAAATATTGACATGTTGAGCCATTCAAACAAACAAGTACAGTGTACCACAGTGATTCTATTTTTCAAGAAATCAACCTACAAATGACTTAGTGCACTTGTTTTTGAGCATTTAACAGAGACAGGAGAAAGAATTTTAAACTCGACCAAAAAAAAAAAAGACGTTTCAGCTTCAAGATTTTTTATTATTTTTTTTCACTTCCTTCTGATTATACAACTTCTTATGGAAGTCAGATTATGCCTAAAAAAAAAATAATGAAAGAAAGAAAGAAAGAAAGAAAGAAAGAAAAAAAGAAAGAAAGGTCTTTGCAAGCCCATAATTGTGACTTTATTTATCCAAGTTATGAATTCATATCTCTTGATGTGACTTCTTGAAAACTGCAATTTTGTTTCTTGTAACTGCAGTTTCATGTCACAATGTCACAAAATCTTGCTGCTGAGACATTTTTTTTTATGAAGTTTACCTCACATTTACAATTCATACAATCGTTATCTTGTGTTTCCACAGTTTCTTAATAATGCAATTTAAATAAAAAAAAAACATAAATACAAAAAATTATACCCAGACCTCTATTCTCAATGTACAGTTTGATTCCACATTATTGCTAGCTTAGTGTGTTGGTGGGTGGGTGGGTGTATGGGCGGTTCGGGTATACCCTACGTTAAGGAAAAAAAATGTCCCCACAAAGATGCCAGTATCTAAAATTATTGTATTGCAGAAGGTTTTGTGTGAGGGTAGGTTTAGGTTTAGGGTTAGGGTTAGGGTAAGGGGATAGAAAATACAATTTGTATATTATAAAAATCATTACACCTATGGAATATCCCCATAAAAGATGGAAACCAGTGTGTGTGTGTGTGTGTGTGCGCGTGTGTGTGTGATGCTTTTGACGCGGATCAGCTTTGTCTTCTTTTTTTTCAGTAAATGTTTTTTTCTTTTTTATTTTTGAAGCAATGAATGAAGCAATCCATATATTTGGGCTATTATTATTATTTTGCGTGTGACAAAATCTTTGTAATTTCCAGTTCATTATTATATTCAGACAGCTTTCTTTGGGTGCATCGGCCATTATTCTTGGTCAGCGATTGGCAGTTCTGGTCCTAGAGGTCCACAGTCCTGCACAGTTTAGAAATACTGTTAGGGATGTGGCTAAACTCTGCAGGAGAGTGGCCCTCCAGAACTCGAATTGCCTATCCTTTGTCTAAGTAGACAAATGCCACCTTGTGCCTTGTCCCACTATGTAGAAACATCCATAAATTCACTTTAACATGGAATGGCATGCAGAGAGTTCTTAAATGTTTACCAAGTATAGGTGTTTTTAAGTTTGTTTGACCACTACAAAAAAAGAGTCAAGAACAATACAGTGCTTGACCTCCTCAAGGACATGGCAGGGGACACACAGCTAGCTGTAGGAAAGCACTTTAGGAAAAGAGAGCCACTGGTGCGGTTAATACAAAAAAAAAAAAAAAAAAAAAAAAAAAGGAAAAGGAGAAAAAAGATGAAAGCTCTCTAAAAGCCGATGATGATGACTTCTATAAATAGCAAAAATGAAAGCATAGCATGTGGTGGGCTAAGTTAGCAGGCTGCTTGAAGAAGAAGGATTGCGCTTTGGAGGTAGCGCTCATTTGGTTAAATCACATTGATTATAGCTGCTGACAAGAACATATCAGTTAATGCTCCATTCAGCTAACAGCTATTTCTGAAGTCTATTTACTGTAAATCATTCTTCTAAGAAAATTGAGTTATTTCAGGAATACCTACATGAACTGTGTGAAGGGAGGGAGTTCACTTTCATAAAGACCCTTTGTACTGTCAGTTAAGTTTGAGATATTAGTTTGAGATATATTATAAAAGGGCTATTTTAAAGAAATAAATATAATATAAATTTAACAAATGCAAATAAATTAAGATTTTAGGCTTTAGTTTTATCACAGGTGGTATTGGGGGAGAGCGTTCTCAAAGTCCCTTTCAAGGAAAGTCCGTTCACTCTGCTGCCATATTTGCAACGCCTCCAGGCAGCTCAAACAAGACCAAGTCCTATCTAAATGAATGGGGGAATCCTGAAATCTCAAAAAACGGACCGCTGAACTCGCAATTAAATATTTCAAATCAGCAACAAAATCTTAAATGAACTGCTCCATGAATGTTGTTTCGTATGCACAAATAGTGTTTAAAAAGCTTATTTTTCAGTCTAGACCAGCTAATTCGCATGTGTAGCTCCAACACGGTTATGGCTAGAAGGGATACGTATGGCGTTACTGGGCACGCGCACATCAGTACAGCGTAATTTTTGTCACACTGTACAGGTGCATCTCAATGAATTAGAATGTCGTGGAAAAGTTAATTTATTTCACTAACTCAACTCAAATTGTGAAACTTGTGCATTAAATAAATTCAATGCACACAGACTGAAGTAGTTTAAGTCTTTGGTTCTTTTAATTGTGATGATTTTGGCTCACATTTAACAAAACCCACCAATTCACTATCTCAACAAATTAGAATATGGTGACATGCCAATCAGCTAATCAACTCAAAACACCTGTAAATGTTTCCTGAACCTTCAAAATGGTTACACAATAGCCTATACAATCATCAGGAAGACTGCTGATCTGACAGTTCTCCAGAAGACAATCATTGTCACCCTCCACAAAAAGGGTAAGTCACAGAAGGTCTTTACTGAATGGTTGGCTGTTCACAGAGTGCTGTATCAAAGCATATTAAGTGAAAATTTGACTGGAAGGAAGAAATGGGGTAGGAAAAGATGCACGAGCAACAGGGATGACCACAAGCTTGAGAATACTGTCAAACAAAGCTGATTCAAACACTTGGGAGAGCTTCACAAGGAGTGGACTGAAGCTGGAGTCAGTGATCAAGAGTCACCACGCTCAGACGTCTTCAGGAAAAGGGCTACCAAGCCACTTCTGAAACAGAAATAATGTCAGAAGCATCTTACCTGGGCTAAGGAGAAAAAAAACTGGACTGTTGCTCAGTGGTCCAAAGTCCTCTTTTCAGATAAAAGTAAATTTTGCATTTCATTTGGATATCAAGGTCCCAGAGTCTGGAGGAAGACTGGAGAGGCACAGAATCCAAGCTGCTTGAAGCCCAGTGTGAAGTTTCCACAGTCAGTGATGAATTGGGCTGCCATTTCATCTGCTGGTGTTGGTCCATTGTGTTTTCTGAAGTCCACAGTCAATGCAGCCATCTACCAGGACATTTTAGAGCACTTCATGCTTTCTTCTGCTGACAAACTTTATGGAGATGCTGATTTCATTTTCCAGCAGGACTTGGCACCTGCCCACACTGTCAAAAACATCAAAAGTTGGTTAAATGACCACGGTGTTGGTGTGCTTGACTGGCCAGCAAACTCACCAGACCTGAACCTCATAGAGAATCTACGGGGTATTGTCAAGAGGAAGATGAGAGACACCAGACCCAACAATGCAGATGAGCTGAAGGCCACTGTTAAAGAAACCTGGGCTTCCATACCACCTCAGCAGTGCCACAGACTGATCACCTCCATGCCACGCCGAATTGAGGCAGTAATTAAAGCAAAAGGAACCCCTATCAAGTATTGAGTACATATACAGTAAATGAACATACTTTCCAGAAGGCCAACAATTCACTAAAAATGTTTTTTTTTTTTTTTATTGGTCTTATGAAGTATTCTAATTTGTTGAGATAGTGAATTGGTGGGTTTTTGTTAAATGTGAGCCAAAATCATCACAATTAAAAGAACCAAAGACTTAAACTACGTCAGTCTGTGTGCACTGAATTTATTTAATACACGAGTTTCACAATTTGAGTTGAATTACTGAAATAAACGAACTTTTCCAAGACATTCTAATTCATTGAGATGCACCTGTACAACAATTACTATTTTTTCATTATTGTAAGGGGTAGGTTTAGGGTTGGGGTTGGGGTTGGGGTTGGGGTAGGTGTAGACGTTAATAAACCACAATCTAATAGGTAGAAAATTAATTTCATTGTTTGTTTCCAGTCAGAGCTGTATCCCTTCTAGCCACAACCCTTATAACTGTGCATGCGCATCGGCTGGTCCAGCCTCAGGTTTCTATGGGAACCGGAGCTTCTAACGGCCAATGCAGTTTCTTTTTTTCTTTTTTCCCCTGCATGGTTTGGTATTAGTTTAAATCTTGCAATTTAAGTGGGAGTTGACAGTAAGAGGATGGCATCCCACATGGAGACGCCATCCATCTCCCTGCGTAATGGCTTCAGGTGTATACCGGAGGATGGAGTGATGGTAGAGGATGTTCTAGTTGCGGTTGGAGAGAAGGTAGGACATGAGAATTTTTTTTTCTGCTTCTAGAATGAACAAAGCTGTAGTTGTTTTTTTGAAACAACAACAGCTTGTTAATCAGTTAGTATTGTCGTTAAAGATGAACTGGTGCAAGTTACACCGCTACATAATACATCTAGTAAGGTAGTGATTTCAAATGTACTGCCATTCATCTCTGATGATGTCTTAGAGCGTGAATTAGCGTGGTTTGGCAAGATCGCGAGTCCGTTCAGAGCGATTTCTCTAGGGTGTAAGCACCCGGCACTGAAACATGTCATGTCTTTTAGGAGACAGGTTTACATGTTTTTAGATTCACCAGATCACACGCTGAACGTTTCTTTTCATATAAAACACGAAGGAGGATCATATATGGTCTACGCAACTACTGGAAATTTGCACTGTTTTGAGTGCGGAGATGTTGGCCATAAACGGCAAGTGTGTCCGCATAAAGAGCGTGGACAGGAAAACATTGGTCAAGGCCCAGGGATAGAGGGTGATGCACAGGTTAAACACTGTTCAGAAGGAGAGTACAGAATTCATTCAGTTGAGTCATTCAGAGACTGATATGCCTTTAAATATAGTGGAAAATACTTCAGAGATGGAAGTGATTGAGGGACAAAGTTCAAATGCTAATGTTGATGATAATGCTGGTAAAGGTAAAGAAACTCTAGCGGTTGAACAGGACAATGATTGTAATAAGGATGTGGTGCCAAGTACTAGTGTTGATCAGCATGGCTTTGATACAGAGAAGAACCAAATGGAGCTATTGATGAGTGCAGAGGATGCTTTGTCAGATGAGACTGCATCCTTGCAGTATATTGATTCTTGCTCACGGTGTGGGCTTGAGGAGAATTCCCAAGATTCTCAAAAAGATCTTATATTGTATACTTTGGAAGAAATTAATCAGTTTCTGGATGATACTTTTGGAAGGCAGGTTGATGTTAAGGATTTTTTTCCTGATGTAGAGAAGTTTGTAAAGTCAGTTACATTTCTTCAGAAGACTGTGGGGGTTGATATCTTGAGTGAAAAAAAGTGTTTTCGTTTAAAGAAACACTTGACTGCAGTTAGGCAGAATCGAAAAACAGGAAAAAAGAGAATGTTAAAAGCATTTTTATAATTGACCTTCCATGCATCACGTGGTCTCTTTGCTTTTACTTTTTATTGTTTGTCTGCTCTTCCTTACAGCTTTTTTTATGGAAGTATTGAGAGTCGGTTCACTTAATATTAACGGTGGCAGGGATGGACATAAGCGTGCTCTGGTTTCTGAAATAATAGAACAAAAGTATTTAAACATAATTTTTCTTCAAGTAACGCATAGCGACATTGTTAATGAAATTGAGTGGGGATTGTGGTGGAAGGGGAAATATGTACTTAGTCACAAAACAAATGTGAGTGCAGGGGTGGCTATTCTATTTTCGCCAGATTTACAAATTAATGTTTTAAAAACAGAAGAACCAGTACTTGGTAGACTTGTATTGGTTAAGGCTGAAATTGAGGGAATCCTTTTCTATTTTTTTTAATGTTTATGCACCTAATGTGGGGTAGGAGCGAGTTATTTTTTTCAGTATATTGAGTAATGTTCTTAAACAGTGTTCGAATGATAATTATGGGAGGTGACTGGAATTGTCACCTCCCATATGGGAGGTGACTGGAATTGTACTGAAGATTTTACCATTGACCGTATCAATGAAGAACTTCATTTGCAATCTTTATCTCAAATATCAAAAATAATTAAAGAGATAGAACTTTTAGATATGTGGCATATTAAACATCCACAAGTGAGACAATATTCATGGGTTAAAATTATGGATAATAGAATTAGTGCAGCTCGATTGGATAGGATATATGTGTCTAATCATTTTAGTAATAGGATTATTGATTGTTGTATAATTCCAGTAGGGTTCACGGATCATCGTTTGGTTTCTGTAACTATAAGTATGTCAAAATGTACAAAGAAGTCTTCTTACTGGCATTTCAATACTAAATTGCTTCAAGATGTTACTTTCTGTAAACATTTTTAAACTTTTTGGCAACAGTGTAAAATGTGTAAAGGAAATTTTGAAAGCTTAAAACAATGGTGGGAAATAGGCAAGGTAAATATTAAATTGTTTTGTCAGCAGTATACTGCTAATTCTACTAATAAGTTAAAAGAAACAATTCATTATATTGAGAAAGATATATCGACCATAGAGGGGGATTTAATAAGTAGATATGATCCCAATTTGTATAACAACCTGCAGGAAAAAAAAGAGAGCTGGGGCTGTTTTTGAATGAAAGGGTAAAAGGAGCCCTAGTAAAGGCTCGGTATGTCTCTGTTAAGGATATGGACGCACCTAGTGCATACTTTTTTAACTTAGAACGTAAAGCAGCACAGCAGAAACAGATGGTATGTCTTCGTCTTCCTGATGGGAGAATCACCAGCAATATTATGGAGATGCGGCAACATGCTGTGAATTTTTATTCATGTCTTTATACTGCTGATGATGTTGATAATGATTGTACTGAACAGCTATTGCAAGACTTGCCTTAAATAGACTCTGACTCAAAGATTGCCCTGGATACTGAACTGTCTTTTCAAGAACTTACTATCGCAATTGGCCAGCTTGGTATTGGACGATCTCCTGGCATTGATGGGCTACCGCCTGAATTTTATAAGCGTTTCTGGGATTGTATTGGAGAAGATTTTTATGAGGTTTTGTGTGAATGTAATAATGATGGTTATTTGCCTATTTCTTGTCAATGGGCTGTTTTATCTTTATTACCAAAGAAGGGAGATTTATCTCTTTTAAAAAATTGGAGACCTATGGCCTTATTGATAACAGATTATAAAATTTTGTCTAAGTGTCTTGCCAATAGACTTAAAAAATATCTTAATTTATTTTTATATCGAGATCAAACTTACTGTATTCCAGAAAGAACGATAATGGACAATTTGTTTTTAATTCGGGATGTTCTAGATATTTGTAATATTTTTAAAATGAAAGTTGGTTTAATTTCTTTAGATCAAGAAAAAGCTTTTGATCGTGTTGATCATACTTATCTTTTTAATGTTTTAAAACTTTTTGGTATTGGAGAACATTTTTTAAACTGGATTAAATTGTTGTATAGAGGTGCTTCTTGCATTGTTAAGGTGGGAGGTGGTTTAAGCAGACCAATTCCAGTTTCAAGGGGTATCAGACAAGGTTGTCCTTTATCAAAGCAATTATATAGTATTGCCATTGAGCCTCTTCTTTCAAATATACGTAAAACTTTGTCTAGTTTAATTGTTCCTGGTTGTTCTCAGAATTCAAGTATTAGTGTAAGTGCTTATGCTGATGATGTGACAATGTTTGTTAATCATGCACAAAATTTTAAGGCTCTATCTAATGTACTTTATATGTATGAAAAAGCTTCATCAGTTAAACTTAACTGGGATAAAAGTGAGGCTTTTTGGGTAGGGCAGGGTTTTCATGAACATTTTTTAAAGTTGCCAGGAAATCTTAAATGGAAAACAGAGGGGTTAAAGATTTTAGGTATTTATTTTGATTCAAGTGAGTTTCAAAAGTTAAATTGGGTTGGTTTAGAGGACAGAGTGTGTACCCGATTGTCTCGCTGGAATTGGTTGCTACCTCAGTTGTCCTATAGGGGAAGAGTTTCGGTTACTAATAATTTAGTGGCATCTACTCTTTGGAGTGTATTGCAGCCACCTACAAGACTAATTCAAAGTGTTCAAAGAAGGTTGGTGACCTTTTTCTGGTCAGGACAACACTGGATTCGTTCGGCTACTTTGTATCTTCCAGTACAAGAAGGGGGGCAGGGCTTGGTGGATATTAAGTCCAGGATCATGACTTTTCGTCTTGCAAATAGCTCAGAGACTATTGTATAAAACAAACTCTGCTTGGATGGATACTGCAAAAGCTCTCTTAAGGAAAGCTGGTGGAATGGGGTTTGATAAACATTTGTTTTTAATGCAGTTACAAGAGACTGAGATGGTTGATCTTCCACTTTTTTATAGATCTGTGTTAGAGGCCTGGAAGGTTTTTATTATATCAAGACCATCTGATACACCTGCTGGTCCTTGGATACTGGAAGAGCCAATTTTTTTTAACTCTTTTTTTACCTTCAAGACTGTTGAACTCTGAAAGTTTGCGGAAACGCTTCCTGGTGGCTGGGTGTAATAAACTGGGACACATTATGGGAAGTGATGTGCAAACCTTGAGCCGAAGAAGTGGGGTGAAATCGATCTGTTTTCTACAACAGTGTATTGCATAAATATTCAAGATTTTAAGAGCGGATCATCAAGTTTTTTTGAAAAACCCAGTTGTTTTAAATGAATGGGTAGAAGGGCATGATTACAGTTTTCCCTCAATCATCATAAGTGCTGCTGTGAAAGATTGGGAAGAAAATGAAGGCTGCTTGATGTCTTTAAGTACCCCAGTTTTGGAAGATTTTGAATCTGTTGGAAAAAAAAAAACTCTTTACTTGATATGTGTGAAAATTGCAGTTTATTGAATGGATTTCCTGCAACATGATGGACACAATTTTTTGGACCAGACTCTTCTCCTAAAGGCTGCTGGCGTTCTCTGTACAAACATCCGACTGACAAGCGGACAGGTGACCTCCAGTGGAGGATTGTACATGGAGCAATAGCTACAAACAGACATGTGGTCCACCTCAATCCTAGTGTTGGGGTGGGTTGTCCCTTTTTTTCTGAGATGGAGTCAGTTTTTCATCTTTTTGTGCAGTGTTCACGATTGGGTAATCTTTTTGGTTTATTACGTAATTGGTTTTTGTCCTTGGGTGAAGAATTTTCCTTTCAATTGTTTATTTATGGCCCTAAGTATTCGGTTCGAAAAAAAAAAAAATGTCTTGGCTTTAATTAATTTTTTATCTGGTACTGCAAAATTAGCTATTTGGAAGACAAGGAAAAATAAACTGTTGGGGCAAGGAGCAGTAAGTGTTGTACCCATGTTTTTGGGGCTTGTAGCATCTCGATTGAGAGTGGAGTATGCATACTACAAGTTGGTAGATTCATTGACAAAGTTTATAGAATTATGGGGAATAAATGAAATATTATGTACACTGCATGATGATGAGTTTGTTTTGATGTTTTAAAAGAAAAATGTGATGATATAATGTAATCTAATTGTAAAAATAAAGGTGAACTTAAAATTCTCTCTCTCTCTCTCTCTCTCTCTCTCTCTAAAATAAAATATATGACGAACAAATCAGCATTGTCATTATGTCATTTTTCTGCTGCTTTAGATTAGTTCTAAATAAATGTCATGTCAGATTAAACTTTGTTTTGGCAGTCTGTTCCTACAGGTAGATGCTGTAAATATAATTGGGCCCGTTCAAAAGTGTCTGTGTTTTCATTTATTTTTGCAGCTTTTGGAAAATGTTCTAATCCAGATTTTCAAAGAACAGTAGGCTAATTTTCACAAACCAAAGCATTTTGTCAGAATACAAATGGAAATGGAAAACACTTTTTACCTGTGTTTACAGCATCTAACAGCAGGGGCGGACTGCCAAAACAAATCAGCCAAACTTTGGTTCCACCCTGCAATTTATTACATTGAATATCCTGTCACTCAGAAATATGCAAGACTGCAGAAGAAAAAAAGGGGTTGTGAACTATGTTTTATCTTGATTTAAATCTGTGGGAATTGCTAGCAGATGAAAGTTATCACTTCAACAAAACAACATCCTAAACGAATCTCCATCATACAGCAGTGTAAATGGAGAGTTCAGAGTCACATGGAGATATCCTTTCTTCTGAAGTGAGCCGAGAATAAATCCTGCCATCCTACGCCTACTCCTCAAAGAAGTCACTAAATGTTGCCAGAGACATAAGGGCTCCCCTCTAGGCAAGCTGCCAAAGAACAGAGGCGTGAAAAAAAAAAAGTTGTACTTCCCACGACTACTCGCTAGTCATGGCAATCAGACTGAAAACGTGTGTTTTCAACACGCTTCACTTGTGGTCTGTTTCACTTCAGAGACTTTAGCATAAGAGGGAAGCCTAATTTCAAAGGACGATACTGAACGCTGCCAGTCATCCCACTGAGAGCAGTTTTGTGTAAATATATTGCACTTACCTAAATCTCATTAGGATGAAGAAAGATGGCTCAATTATGCTCTCTGAAATATTATTACTGAAGCCATATGTACGCAAAGAGCACTTACCGGGGCTCTGTCAGAGACGGCACAGACTAATTCAGCACACTGGCAGCTGACGCAAGCAAGTTTTGGAAATGGGAAATGATAGAACCTATTAACGCAGTCACGACGCCAGTCGTTGAATTAGAGCGACAGAGTGAGTTGAAGAGGGAGGTAACCTTGTCAGACATGACAGTGTGACATACAGCTGAATTATGAGTCATATGCTTTGATCAAGTGTGTTCACACAGAATTGTGGGTAATCATCTACAAGAATGTGTGCATAATTAGCAAAACCGGTCAGCAAATGGTAAATACATGTTAAAATACCTGCACCTAGCTGGTAGATTTGAAAAGGTGGGTGTGTATGGATGCTGTCTTTGTATATAAAAAAACACTGTCTATACATAACAACATGCTCATATTATAAGTAAATATATTTGCGATTCAAATTTAGTGCACTAAATGTTCTTAAAAAAAGGCATAATGTACAACAAAAGTGATTTTTCTATTTGAAAATATGAGTTGGAAAATGGAAATTGTGTGTGATGCTGTTCTACCAACACATTTTGGTTTCTTCTTTTGTTCAGGGTTGGCTAAAATATGCTTTCTTTATTCCTGTTCCTTTGTTTATAATGAGTTGCTCTGGGTCATGGATGTTATGGTGTAGGCTTTATTTTTCATTAAAATAATGCATTGCATTTTAGTCTGTAAATAAGCAGACTCTTTTGAAGCCAACACAAAATAGACAGTGTGGATGTAACTGCACATGGCAATGAAGCAGCACCTCAGATCTGCTCCTCAGTCGGCAGTGATTAATAATGTTGGCTGTGTTGTTGCCTAATAAAAGCTCACTAATTCAATTCAGTAAAAAAAAAAAAAAAAAAAAAAAAAATATATATATATATATATATATATATATATATATATATATATATATATATATATTTACTTGGATTGCACTGAAAGGTTCAAAACAACAGTCTGCTGAAAGACTGAGCTGAAATAAACCAAGGTCAGAGTGAAATGTTGGAAATGAAAATAAATTAATTGCCCTGAAAAGAACAGTTAAATTAAAGTTGATCAGGATGACCTCAAGGAAAGCACAGGCTTGACTAAAATGCTTACAAATGTCATTAATGTCAATGTCAAGCTTGCACATAATATAATATTAATGAATTAAAAGGCCACTTAAGTGTACTTACAGAGAGTACATTTTTAAGTTTCCACACAGATGTAATTACACTTTTAAAAGTGCACTTTGTAAATTAAACGTTTTACTTTAAAGAACATTTTAAATCATTATGTTTTAATAACCTTTGTCTTGCTTTAAATATGTACACTTATTTTGATGTGTTCTTATTTCCTAGTTTCTTGTGTTAGTTTTGTAGTCCTTTATAGTTTCCTTTTATTATATTATTATTTCATTTCCCCCTTGATTGTCTCCCTATATGTTCCTTGCTCCCTGGTTTTCCCTTGTGTATTTAAGCCCTTGTTTCCATTGTCTCTTTACATTCCTTTTGTATCTTAAGTTTTAATTTTGTTTATTAAAAGGCTGACTTTAATATGTTAATAATAATAAGAAATTATTTAATAAGAATTGTCATTAAAGTATATTTTAGCCTACCATAAATAGGTACATTTTGGTAGTCCACTTGCATATTTCAAAGACAATAGAAGTAATAATAACATTGCATTACATATATTGTAAAGACATACTTAATTTTAACAATTATAATTTCTAATACATTTTATTTAATGTAATATTCATGCAAATGTTACTTTCAGATTATTCTTTTAAAGCATATTTTCATTTTTGTAAAAAAATACTCTTTTTATGTAAATTTTACCGTTCAACTGTTAAAATAATTTAGCTTTTATAGTTCATCTCTGTTTTATGTCACTTTATGTTCATGACTTTACAGTCTAGTGAGCTGATGTAAAAGTTAAGTCTGAAAGTTAAGTTAAGTCTGATTATTTTAATGAACCAGTTCATTTAAAGTCTTTGCGTCCTTTAATTATGCCACAGCCATATCACCCTGCAGCCCAAGACTGGTTGCCCACGGAAGCTAAGCAGGGTTGAGCCTGGTCAGTACCTGGATGGAAGACATCCTGGGAAAACTAGGTTGCTGTTAGTAGAGGTGTTAGTGAGGCCAGCAGGGGGTGCTCACCCTGTGGTCTGTATGGGTCCTAATGCCCCAGTATAGTGATGGGGACACTATACCGTCAAAGAGCACCGTCTTTCGGATGAGACGTTAAAACCGAGGTCCTGACTCTCTGTGGTAAACACTCATCGTAAAGAGTAGGGGTGTAACCCTGGTGTCCTGGCCAAATTCCCTCTACTGGCCCTTGTCAATCATGGCCTCCCAAAAATCCCCATCCACTTAATTGGCTCTATCTCTCTCCCCTCCACTTAATTGGCTCTATCTATCTATCTATCTATCTATCTATCTATCTATCTATCTATCTATCTATCTATCTATCTCTCTCTCTCTCCAGCGCACTGGCGCCGTTGTCCTGTGGCTGCCGTCACATCATCCAGGTGGATGCTGCACACTGGTGGTGGTTCAGGAGAGACCCCCCCCCATATGATTGTAAAGCGCTTTGGGTGTATAGCAATACACAATAAAGTGCTATATAAATGCCTCATTCATTCATTCAATTATTTTTGTAGAAAAATTGACAAATGTGAGGTTTTAGCAAGAAGGTTTGGAACAAAATGTGGGTGAGTAAATAATGACAGAATGTTAATTTTAGGCCATTAAGCCCTTGAAAACCTGTTAAGGCATGACACTTTCTATTCCCACACCTCCCACAGTCTGATTATAGGTTTGACTAACTAAAAAGCATTATCAACAACATCTTCCTGATAGATGTTAGAGGGGGTAAATATATATATATATATATATATATATATATTGCCAATAGCAGTGAAATGCATTCCAGTAAGACAGCATTGTTCCCTGTCGATATTTTCACTCGTACTGCTTGTATGGGAAAAACTCCTTTTTTCCTCTTCAACTGAAGCTTTTTCAATCACGCAGTGAAACTGCACGTCCATTGGTTCGTGCAGTGCTATAAAAATCAACCAATGGCTCGGCGGCAGCGACGAGCGAGCCTATGGCTGAGCAGCCCGCCATAGCCCGCCATAGCCCGCGGGGACTTTGGCTATATAAGCGGCCGCTTCGCCGCCGCATGTCAGATTTCTTCTCTTCAGCGACGAAGATTCTTCCTCGCTGACGTCGACTTCACCGTAGAAATGCCTCAGCAGCTGGACTGGACTTTGCAGCTTTGCTGTTTCCCGGTCTATCCCCTGCCGCCATCCGGCGATCGTCTAAAAGAGCCTCACAAAAAGAGCAAATTCGCCATTGTTTCAAATGCCGTGCCGTCATTGTAAGACGTGCAGGGCTCCCCTGCACGCTGATGATGGTCACACTGAGTGCGTGTCATGCTTGGGGAAATCTCATGCTGATGCTGCGCTCAGCGGGACTGATTGCTCGCACTGTGAGTCTTTCGGTCTTGCCTCTCTGTGCTCTCGGATCGCTTTCTTTTCAGAGACCGACTCTGCCCCTCGCGCCCTCCCGTTTTCTTCCTCCCAGGGACCTGCGAGGAAAAAACAGCGGGGCAGAGGAATTGAGCAGCCGGAGACGAGTGAGCTCACGTCGGCTCAGTGCCCGCGTGCCTCGCCGTCACCACAGAGAGAGGTTTCTCCCGTCTGTTTCACCCAGCCTGATCAGCGTCCCTCTGCAGCTACGAGCGACATGATCTCGTTCGGTGCGAGCGACGACGAAATGGACAGCCTTTCCCTGGCAGCGTCTGATGCGGAGGAGTTTTTGGGCTCGTTTTCTGACCCCGCCCTCTTGCCGCCGTCTTCCTCTCGCAGCGCCAGGCCCAAAACGGACAAGGCGCTCGTCCGAATTATGACAAAGGCTGTCGGTGAGCTCAGGCTCGAGTTGTCTCCGCCTCAGGAGCTCTCGCGCAGCAGGCTGGATGAGTGGTTTCTTCCGGGGTGCCAGCAGGCCCCCTGCCAACGCTCATCTCCCTTCTTCCCAGAAGTCCACGACGAGCTCAATAAAGTACAGCCGCTACTTCCTCGTCCCCAAAAGAGACGGTGGCCTGCGACCTATTCTAGATCTCAGACTCCTGAATCACGCCCTGGTAAAAAGGTCGTTCAGGATGATCACGTTGAAACAGATCCTCTCGCAAATACGCCCAGGGGACTGGTTCATGTCGCTGGATCTGAAAGACGCATACTTTCACATCCAGGTAGACTCCCATCACAGACGATTCTTGAGATTCGCATTCAAGGGGGTGGCATATCAATACAGGGTCCTCCCGTTTGGTCTGTCCCTGGCTCCCCGCACCTTTACGCAATGCATGGATGCGGCTCTCTCCCCTCTGTGACAGATGGGAATCCGCATACTCAACTACCTCGATGACTAGCTCATTCTGGCACAGTCGGAGGCGGTTTCAACATCGCACAAGACCCTCATCCTCAGCCACCTGGAATACCTGGGGCTCAGGGTTAACTTTGCCAAGAGCGTTCTGTTACCCAGCCAACGAGTGTCGTTCCTGGGGACAGTTATCGACTCAGTGTAGATGACAGCAACTGTCTCAGCAGAACGAGCCATGACAATTCAGCGCTTTGCGGCTTCCTTCAAGGAAGGAACCGTCCGCCCGCTCAAGGCCTTCCAGAAAATGCTTGGCCTTATGGCAGCGGCTTCGCCAGTGCTTCGACTGGGCCTGCTTTACATGCGCCCCATCCAGTTCTGGCTGAAGCAGAGGGTTCCATCTGCGGCTTGGCGTCACGGTCGCCATCGCATAACGGAGAATCGGGCCTGTGTATCAGCCCTGAACCGTTGGATGGACCCCCTCTGGTTGAAGCAAGGGGTGATTCTAGACATGGCGCTCAGGAGGAAGGTTGTCACGACAGACGCTTCCAACAAGGGTTGGGGAGCTCTGTGCGAGGGCAAACCGGCCTTCGGCCTCTGGTCCGAGGAGGAATCGGGTCTGCACATCAACTGCCTAGAAATGCTAGCAGTGTGCCGTGCCTGTCAGTTCTTCCTGCTGGACATAAGGAGACACCACATGCTAATACGCTCAGACAGCAGATCCGTGGTGTCATACATAAATCACCAGGGCAGCCTCGTCTCGAAGCGCCTCTGCATGCTAGCGAAAGACCTTCTTGTTTGGGCTCAGACCAAACTGCGCTCACTGAAGGCGACGCATGTGCCGGGCAAAATGAACCAAGGAGCGGACATGTTGTTGATGATCAATGTCTCCTCAGAAGAATGGACGCTTCACCCACTCACGGTTCAGAAAATCTGGGAAGTCTTTCGCAGAGCTCGAGTAGGCCTCTTCGCCTCCGAAGACAATTCTCATTGCCCAACCTTTTTCACGAAGAGCACAGATGCCCTGACCCACGAGTGGCCCAGCCTCCCGCTCTATGCGTTCCCTCCAATCGCTCTGCTACCGCAGGTACTCAGACGAGTCAGGGAACAACGGCACAAGCTTCTTCTAATAGCCCCCCTCTGGAGGAACCAGCCATGGGTGTCGGAGTTATTCCAGCTGCTCGAAGCAGCCCCGTGGCCCATTCCCTTGAGACGGGACCTCCTCTCTCAAGCGAACGGCACGCTGTGGCATCCACGGCCTGAGTTATGGGCCCTGCATGTGTGGCCGCTCAACGGGAGCCTTTCGACCTCCCAGAGCGTGTCTTAAACACTATGGCAGAAGCTAGAGCCCCATCTACCAGATGCCTCTAT
Organism: Spinibarbus caldwelli; assembly: GCA_039654775.1. Lineage (NCBI taxonomy): Eukaryota > Metazoa > Chordata > Actinopteri > Cypriniformes > Cyprinidae > Spinibarbus > Spinibarbus caldwelli. The sequence continues at coordinate 7,262,057 of CM077240.1, forward strand.
CCTCTGAAATGGTCTATTTTCTCAGCTTGGTGTCAATACCGTGACTTAGATCCGGTTACCTCTGATGTATCAGTGGTTCTTTCGTTTCTGCAGGAGATGCTGGATAAACAGCGTTCCTCATCCACCATCAAAGTTTATGCGGCAGCCATAGCGGCTTTCCATGCCCCTATTTCTGGCCAATCAGTGGGCAGGAATAGTGCGGTGGTCCAGTTTATACGAGGCGCCAGGAGGATTAACCCCCCGTGTCCTCGTACAGTTCCACCTTGGGACTTACCAACCGTACTAAGGGCTTTGAAAGGCCCCCTGTTTGAACCATTGCAAACCACGAGCCTCAGATCACTCTCATTTAAAACCGCCCTGCTGTTAGCGCTGGTGTCGGTTAAGTGAGTAGGAGACCTACAGGCCCTTTCCATCAACCATGCTTGCCTAGAATTCGGGCCTAACGACTCCAAGGTCATCCTGAAACCAAGGCTGGGTTATGTACCTAAGGTGCTCTCCACTCCATTCAGAGCCCAGGTCATAGTGCTTTCCGTGCTTTCCCCTTCGATGGATGACCAGGAATTATCCCTGAAGTAATAATAACATTGCATTGCTCTGCCCCGTCAGGGCCCTGAGGGTGTACATTGAGCGTTCTGCCTCATACAGGAGATCAGAATAGCTTTTTGTCAGCTTCGGTAACCGCGCTAAAGGTCTCTCTGTTACGAAGCAAAGAATTTCCAGGTGGTTAGTGGATGCTATCACCCTAGCATACTCCTCCTTGGGCTTGCAGTGCCCCATTGGAGTCAGAGCCCATTCCACCAGAGGCATCGCCTCATCCTGGGCATGATCCAGCGGGGTGTCCATTTTGGAAATTTGTGAGGCGGCCGGCTGGTCCTCGCTGTCCACATTTGTAAGGTTTTACAACCTGGACGTCCCTGCCTTACAGGCCAGAGTCCTTTCTGCTTAGTTTGCCACGTCCGGCTAGTTTAGCAGTCTTATGGGTTCACTTGACCAGCATTGTTCAAGTCCCTCCTTCACCTGGATGGTCCATATTAAATGGATACCAGATATAAACTATAGGGGACGACACCCAAGCCACGGATGACCCTGATGGCTCAGCCTGTGCTTGGTGTATTCCATTGACTCCCCTGGGTCTTCTCCATGGGAGTCTTGGTTTTGAGTCGTTCCCCATCATAGCACAGCGTGATTGTACTGGTTCCCATACAAGCGTCTTACGACGCAGTAGGGGTAAAAATATCGTCAGGGAACGTACTTGGTTACTTTCGTAACCTCGGTTCCTTTAGATATGGGAACGAGTACTGCGTTCCTGGCCGTGCTATGAGCTGCATGCCTCAGTCGCTTCATTTGAAGAAATCTGAGATGTGGCGGCGAAGCGGCCGCTTATATAGCCACAGTCCCCGCATGTTTTGGCGGGCTATAGCGGGCTGCTCAGCCATAGGCTCGCTCGTCGCCACCGCCGAGCCATTGGTTCGTTTTTATAGCACTGCACGAACCAATGGACGTGGAGTTTCACTGCGTGATTGAAAAGGTTTCAGTTGAAGAGGAAAAAATGAGTTTTTCCCATACAAGCGTCTTACGATGCAGTACTCGTTCCCATATCTAAGGGAACCGAGGTTACGAAAGTAACCGAGTACGTTTTTACTTGTAGAAGGGCAGTACTGATGAGAAAAGCCCTCATTTGATTGCGTGAAGCAGGTTGTGCGGTGGTCAGACCGACTCATGTTTTGCACCACGTTAATATGTAATTGGTAATGTTGTTATTTCGAAACTCTGAGTGGGAGAGGATTAGTTATTCCAGAACTAACAAGATACAGAGAGAGAGAGAGAGAGAGAGAGAGAGAGAGAAGGGCAATTAGTCTCTGTGTCACTGATAACAAGAGAACCAAATGGAGGAACCAGATAATCAAATACTTTTTGATTACAACTCAGTAATCACAGAATTAATCAAAAAAAAAAAAAAGATTTTATAACATCCCCCTCACCATAATAGCATTAACACCAATATGAACACACACATTATTTGTGTGAGTACTCTGTGAGCATTTTAGCCAATCACAGGCGTTTCAACTAAAAATGGAAAACTTTTTATGCATTTTGGCGGTTCATTTGCACAACAGCGTTTTTTGGGAGCCTGAAAAATATTTTGAAAATGGGTTTCAAAGTGCAAGTTTTTGAAAATGATACCGTTATCATCTCTGTGTAAACTACGGAAAAACTACTTTGTCGTAACGTCACACACATGAGTATTACATGTCCAGGCTACAGACCTTATGGATCAGAGGAACAAGTGCCTAACCATCTTTTCAAGAGTATTTATCTGGTGAAGTGGATTTAATTATTGTAGAGTTAATGAAAGCTATCATGTGCAATGCAATGTTTGGTAACACTAATACGTCATTAATGAATAGCTTCAAAGGAACATATGAGTAACGCAATAATAGCACTCTAAACTCTGATTAATGAATTAGTAAGTAATAGTGGTTAGTCGAATGTTGTAGTTCACTATAAGCTAATCAATATTTTTTTATATTTTTTATACAGGTTCATAATTAATATGAATAATGCATAATGTAATAAATTCTAAAGTGAAGGTCATGGTAATTGATCCAAACTGATCCAAATAATTAGTAATCCCTTCTAAAGGATTTGGTAATACTTGTGTCATTACTAGTGGGTTACCATGATCTTCACTTTAGAATCAATTATACATTTTGCATTACTCACCCTTATTATGAACCTGTATTTAGTAGTTCTCCAGGAGATGTGAAAAAAATAGTAGTTACTGTGAATTACCTATAAGTAGTGAGCTACCACTTTCAAATGAGCACTAGAATGTTAATAGTGCATTAGTCATTTGTTCCTATGTAGTTATTCATTAATGACAGAACAGTATTCTAAAGTGTTACCCAATGTTCAAAGCGGATGTCATAACAAATGTTAGCAGACTGGGAAATTTTTAAAACAAGTCATTCATAAATTCATACGACCTTACCTTCATGCTGTGGAAATACAAACTGGAAGAGAGAAGACAAGTGCTTTGCTGAAAAGGGGCAGGGCTACATAAATAGAAATGCCTATGTGTGCAGATGCATAGTTCTTTACAAAGTGACATAGCCAACTACTGGCCTGGCATGCATAATACAGCATTTTTTGCTGATGTTTTGCAATGCGACGGCAGTCTGAATGGTCATATCGGAATTCATGCGACTTTACGTCACTCTAGACCGACATTCATCATAATTCTGCGCTGACGGGATACACTTGTTTTCATTTGGAAACTTGTTTTGTTTCATTCCGTCTTGTTATAGTTCTTTTGCTCATGCAGGTCAGTTCAGGACCATCATTCATTCACACTGGAATCTGATATTGGTTACATTTAAAAATGATAATGTTAACAGCCATAGAAAATAGGATCTGAGCAATAAATCGTAATTGAGCACTAATGCTTGCAGTGTGAACATAGCCTTTGACAACAATGTCATCTGTACACAAAACATTTCAAAAACGCAAAGCTTTTAGCGCAGTCGTTGTCATGTAAATGTACCCTTAATGCACACTCCTTGAGAAACGAGAAAGAGGCCAGTGCGAAGACAGGGACAGAAGAAAGGCATGTGACTTTGGACACACTCCAGACACATGCCAGATACAGATACTTACATCCACACACCAGGACCTTGACATAATTAGACAGCTTTCTATTGAAATCAGCAAAGTAAAATGAAAAGGATATAACTGAGATTTCTTTTTTAGTCTTATGATGATCTAACATTAGAGCAGAAAATGAGGTGATAATCTTATTCAAATTATACTTTTTCATGGTGTAATATTAATCCATTGACATGTTTAATGTGATGCAGTTTAATCATCTGATGATGTGAAAATAACATGAATATGAGGAAAGAAACTATTAAAAGTATCACTCTAAAAAAAATGGTGCTATATAGTACTAAAAGTGGTTCTTTGGCTCGTAATCATAGGGGAACCACTTTGGTGCTATATAGCACCAAATCTTGGTGCTTCAGTGGTTCTTCAGCAGTTCTTCACCGGTTCTTTGGGGTGATTAAGGGGCTATATAGCACCGCTGCCATACAAAGAACCTGTTAAGCTCCTTTAAATGTTCTTTAAAAGCCAAAGAACCACTGTTGGTGCTGTTTAGCACCATTTTTGTTGAAGAAATACAGTTCTATATGGCACCTCTTATGGTTCTTTAAAAATATGGTGCCATATAGCACCAAAAGTGGTTCCCCTATGATTACGAGCCAAGAATCACTTTTAGTGCTATATAGGACCATTTTTTAGAGTGTATAACAGAGCCTGAATCTCAAATGTGCAGGTAATTATAGGTTCATTCTTGCAAACTGTGCCATTAGTGTCCTCAGGAATTATTGATATAAAATGATATTTCAAAGATGTATTATGTAATGCAAAAGAAAATGTATTTTTAAATATGTGTGTATTATTGCATTATAGTCAATTCATTTAAGTTATTAGTTTCAAAAAATCTAGTTCTACCTTCATTGTGCTTTTAAAAATTAAAATGTTGCATTCACTTGTAGGTTTTATTCTAAAATGTTCTGTGCATTTCTGAGAAAATGCATAATTTGTGCATTCTTGCAGTTTTTGTACTTTGAAAATTCTTTTTTGACCACATCAGACAAATGTAAGTTTCTTTAGTCTATATAAGCATTTCATTCGAAAGATTCTTTCCCCCCACCCTTGGCAGACTGCACAAAAATGCAGGCTGTGAATATTGTGGTGTGGTAAAATTATATTTGCTAGTTACAGCCGTTATCACACATGAATTTATCAGTAATTTACTTCAATTTTTACTCAGGGAACTTCAACTCCAAAATATTTTTAATGTAACAAGGTTGGCAAAAATTGGTTTTGAAAGAAGATGGTCATAGGTTGTGTGTGTGTGTGTGTGTGTGTGTGTGTGTATTTATTATTTATTTATTTTATTTTATTTTATTTGTTAATTATCTTGTGCAATTAAAAGGCACATTGATTCTGAGTGATACTATCAGAATTTCATCCTTAAATGAACATGTAAATTTCAGACTTACTGATGGGTTGAAATAATCTAGAGTTTTAGGGTTAGAATATGAATAAGTATTGGTACAATGCTTGTAATTGCATATTTTAGATTGGGGGTAATAGTGAAAGAATACTTTTGAATTTACTTAATTAGTAACTCTGAATTTGCTCAAAATAGGCTTTAATGCGCGTCTGTTTACTTTGGATGGCTCTGGTCATGTTTCCTGCACATGGCATCACAGTGATGCCTGCAGACACAACAAGGTCAAACTAGAAAACAATGAAACTGACTCCATTCAGCTTAACAGGCCAGGAAACATTTGAGTAACTGAATATCTCTTCCAGCCATAAAAGCACTCAAGCTGCTTAACAGCTGGTTGCAGCATGCAGAAATATACTGACAAATAAAGACCATACTAAAGGACAGCATATAAGAAAACTCCTTTAAAATGGGCAGATTATTTCATTCATTAACACTATCTCAAGTGTGTAAACAATAATTACAGCCATCACACATAACATCAGAAACAAGGTTTTATCATAGTGACAATATAATTTAGCAGTGTTGCCTGCTAAGGAAGGCAACACTTATGAAGAATGTATCTGAATATAATCTTTTACACAAATAAAATGAACCCATTTCCTATGGCTCATATGAGTGGGAGCATGTAATTTTTTTTTATGAATAATGGTAACTAAACTTTCACATTTTACAGCATTTTACAGTGCAAAACTGGTCACCACAATGCTAGAGATTCTGGGTGATTGCCAAGGCAATGCTAGGTGGTAACTAGGGAGTTCAGGTGTTTGTTTGGCAGTTGATATGGTGTTCAGGGTGTTTACTAGGCCTTTATGTGCTGTTTCTCATTTTTAAGGCTGTGCCCTCCGGAGGTCGCATTTGTTGCCCCCATATGTCATTAAGACTGCCTCATAGCCTCAAGTAACCATTATGTTCCAAAGTAAGAAATAAATTATAATAATTTACACTTCACAAGGAATAATAGTCAATTTTATAATAGTTACTTTTCTGAAATGAGACGTTTGCGACCGACAAATGCAATATCGGAGGGCGCAACCAATAAAATGAGACAGCTTTCGGTTGCATGCATATTCAGAATGGTTTCCAGGGCATTGCTAGCCTTTTTCTCCTGTGTTTTGGTTGGTTATCAGTGTATTGCTTGATGGATGCAAGGGAGTTCTGGGTGGTTGCTAGAGCATTACTAGGATATACTAAGTGGTTGCCTGCTGGCCCAAGCCTAAGTCTCTCCTTCAATGTAAGTTTATCGGATTCTTTCACTCGTTTTATCGCTGACAGGAAAAAATGAAACCATTTTGTTCAAATCCCTAACCCTAAAAATGCAAATCCCTAAGTATAGGCAATAGTAATAGTGACACTTGCTTTAGCAAGCACGAATTATAATTATTGACAGTAGAATAGTAAGAATATTAATAAAGATGTGTTAAAAAGCATTTTCTTAGGAGGCTGTGATCCTGTGTGTTGTTTACTGACCACTGCACTGCGTTCCTTCTGCCCAGTTGCAGGGAGATGAGAAAATCTCACACTCTCTCTCTCTCTCACTCTCTCACTCTCTCACTCTCTCTCTCTCTCTCTCTCTCTCTCTCTCTCCGTCCCTCCCCCTCTATCTCTCTCTCTCTCTCTCTCCGTCCCCCCCCCTCCCTCTCTCTCTCTCCGTTCCCCCCCCCCTCCCTCTCTCTCTCTCTCCGTTCCCCCCCCTCCCTCTCTCTCTCTCTCTGTTCCCCCCCCTCCCTCTCTCTCTCTCTCTTCCTTTCTCATCGAAACCAATGAGGCGTTGCACAACCATTTTCAGGCTCTGTTCCTCTGTCAGAACTACCATCTGAAGGTGTCCCCTCTCCCTTCCCCTTCCCCTTCCCCTTCCCCTTCCCCTTCCCCTGAACCAAACCAGACCGGTCTGGATAATGAATTATGTAATGCCTGCTTTTGTAATCTTTGCCTCTCCTGCCTCCCGGCCCAGAGAAGAGAGAGGGAGAGAATTACAGGCGGTGAATGTGTTGCATTAGGGATAACAATCACAATAAGGGCTCCACAAAGCTGTTAAATTAACGCATTAACCTCAGAGACACTGGATGGTTTTATTGGGATTCCTGCAAAATGGTGTCACCTTGGAGTCCCTCTGTGTGTGTTAACATCAGTTCATGAGAAAAAAAAAAGAAAAAAAATCAAGGTCAGGGAACTACTGGATGACACTCTATATATTGCAAGTCAAAAAAGTCTTGATTATGGCTTATTATGCCCAAGAACTGGCCTCACAAACAGGATGTTAAATGACTAATAACTGTTTACTCAATTTCAATTTCTGTTCATCCATGTCAACCTCATGTTGTTCCAAACCTGTATGCATTTATTTCTATTCTACTGGGGAACGCAAAATAAGATATTTTAAAGAATGTTGGTAACCACACAGTTTTGGTGACAGCTGATTTCCAAAAATAAATAAATAAAAATGTTCCACAGAAGAAAGTCAGTCATACGGTTCTGGAAGAGGATGAGTAAATGACAGAACTTCATTTTTGGGTGAACTATTTATTTCACCCAAGAAAAAAAAAAAAAAAAAAAAAAAAAAAAAAAAAAATATATATATATATATATATATATATATATATATATATATATATATATATATATATATATATATATATATATATATATATATATATATATATATGTATTTGAAACACATTTATTTTGTGGTAAGCATACTACAAATACATTTAAATATGCATGTGCTTGATAAACAAATAAAAAAATACCCTTCAATTTTTGGTACCCTAAACTGGTATATTTAAAGTCTGCTATATTGTAACAGTTAATTTTGCAAGTATACTTCAGGTACACTTTAAATATCTTATATTTAAAACTGTTATTACACAGAGACCATGCAACATGTATTACTGTAATGTTAATATTATTAAAACACATTTTAGGCATAATAATAGGAAATGTGCATTGTACAATAAAGGAATACTCCAACTGTTTAATTATAATTTTATATCAGTAAGTCTTAAGTGATATGTCAACAAATATGTTAATGGATTTGAAGTATACTTAGTATGAAATAAATGTATTTTAAATCAATGATGGCTTCCTTTTTATTTTTATTTTTATTTTTTATTTTGTTATTTTTTTTACTAGGGATGCTAAAACTCATCTTATAAAACCAGATTTAACATAAAACTCACCAGACAGATGGATTTTGGTCACCATATCAACACAAATTTCACATTACCCAAAAGCTTATATCTTACTGGTTTTACTGGCTTATATCTTGTGTTTTGTTTAATTTGTCATTTGACAGTTTTTCTCCCCAGCATGACTATTGAATATTGAAGGCAGAAGTTACAATGGCTGTAATGGGTCTTCCTGAATGTTTTCAAGTATTTAAACTAAAATACTAAAATTTTAACTAAATACTAAAAGCTAAATTGTGACATCAGTCTGGGGCTGGACGGTATTATGGTATACCATGTGACAGCAGAAATGTGTCAACCGGAATATAGTTTGCTATACTGTTTATTCCATGGTACATTAATTTGTGTGGCTATGAAATATTTGTCACATCAATAAATAATTCAAATGATGTGGAGTCACAGTTACAGTTGTGTGTGTGTGTGTGTGTGTGTGTGTGTGTGTGTGTGTGTGTGTGTGTGTGTTCACTGCTGTGTGTGTGCACTTAGGTTAGGTTAAATGCAGAGCACTAATTCCAAGTATGGGTTACCATACTCGGCCACATGTCACATCACTTTCACTTTCACTATATACTGACAGAATGGCAAAAAAAGGCAAATATATGATCTTAATCCACTTCTCTGTGAGCGGTAATTTATTTTGTTATCTCCTTGGGAAGTCAGAACTTCACAGCAATTAAAGGCTTTCTTTATATTGTGAGATTTACAAGTGTGCATATCACCTTTAGCAGAAATGAAGTGAGGAAAAAAACAACAACAACCATTGCAGGGGTGAGTGGTATGACTACAATCTTATTCACATAATTTATTTGGAATTTTGTGAATGCACACCAAAGCTTTAAATTATGTAACAATTGATTATAAAACAGATTCTTAATCTAAATTCTGACTGAATGCTGTAGTAAAAAAGCACGCGCACACATGCGCGCGAGCACCCGGGGAGCAGTTTGGGGTTCAGTGCCTTGCTCAAGGTCACCTCTGTCGTGGTATTGAAGGTGGAAGAGAGCACTGTACATTCACTCCCCCCACCTACAATTCCTGCCGGTACAGAGACTCAAACTAGCAAACTTTGGGTTACGAGTCGGACTCCCTAACCATTAGGCTATGACTTCCCCCTTATATATATATATATGTGTCATCTCTAGATAATGTGTGTCAGAGACAGATACTGAGGTACTGCAAACATTACGGGAATGGGCAAAATATTGGCAGTAAAGAGACAGCATCAACAGTGGTAGAATACAGTATTAGGTAATGTCTTAATAATGCTGTCTAAGATTTCAAGGTTGGTGTTCTGTTGTAGGGATGTGCGGGGTAATATTGTGTCCAGAGTTTAGCTAGGAGACAGCTCTGGGAAAGAAGTTGTTTCTGAGCCTGGTGGTGCATGCTTGGATGAATCTATATCACTTTCAAGAAGACATGAGGGAGAGCAGACTGTAACTCCTGACAGTGCATGATGTTAAGGCCTTCAATGGCCAGTAGCTTGATGCCAGTGATGTGTCGGGCAGTTTTGAGTACCTGCTGTAGGGCTTTTCAGCCCAGTGATGTGCAACTGTCATACCAGACTGTAACGCAGTATGTAAGGATGCTCTCAAATGTGCACCTGTGGAAAATGTTCAGCAGTCAGAAGTTTTTTTTTTTTTTTCTTCTTAGAAAGAAAATAAAGGTATTTAACTCAAAATTTTCACTGTAGTTCTGTGGTGTTCTGTAGCTTCTGTAACTTCTTAAAGTCCACAATGACTTTCTTTCCTTACTTTGGCTTTCTCTGTCTTGAGGATCAGGTTGTGTTCAGCATACCACTGCACAATGATTTGAACCTCTTCCCTGTAGGTGCATTGTTATCACTGGTGTCACTGGCAATCAGTCCGACCAGAGACATTTGTGCATTTGATGATGGAGCGCTTTTATCAATACAGATTGTGTCAAAGCAGCTTTATAGTATCAAATAGGAAAATTGTGTGTTGGTAATGCAAAAGGACAGCAGTAAACACTCAATTTTCAGTTAAAGGCAGTTCATCATTGAATTCAGTGATGCCATCATCCAGCTCAGTTCAGTTCTAATAGTATTTGTGCAATCAAGTCGACAATATCGCTGGAAATTATAAGTGTCCCCAACTAAGCAAGCCAGAGGCGACAGTGGCAAGGAACCAAAACTCCATCGGTGACAGAATGGAGATGTGGGCAGGAACAGAGTTATAAGTGAAGAGTAAATATGTGAGAGGGCTTAGAACAGACCCTTGTGGTATTAGAGTTTTCAGGAAAGGAGTGGAGGCGTATTGGCTTCCTAGTTATACTGTACAGCCTGTAGTTTGTTCCTTAGGGTATTTAGCATCCATTTGGACAGACGAGAGCATTGTGATTCAGCAATCATGACTTTTCCAGTTGACTATACTAAGTAGTATGAAAATAACTTGCTAGCCACTTTAGCTGTGTGTGAGGAACAAACCAGAATTTATGCTGCTATTAACTAAAAATACCTACTGCTAACCAAATTACACAAGATGATGATTTATGAATATCTTCCTAATTATGTCCACTGTAATAAGTTCAATTAAGCACATGTATGCAAGCTGCTTGTTTTTCTCTGGTTTATCTCTGTTTTTATATACTGTATATGTTCCATTAGATAGAGTAATATTAATGTTAAAACATAATCTACAGGAAAGTTAATTGGTTCCATGCACTGTTAGACCTTACCAGGCATTTTTACAGTAATATATTGGCAACACTGTTGCCAGCTAGATACTGCAGGTCAAACTTCTAGACCAGTGCTTCCCAAACCTGTCCTGGAGGGCCCCTAGCCCTGCACATTTTGTATGTCTCCCTTATCAGACACAGCCAATTCATGTCTTGCAGCCTGTACTAACGAGCTGATGAATTGAATAAGGGAGACATACAAAATGTGCAGGGCTAGAGGTCCTCCAGGACAGGTTTGGGATACACTGTTCTAGACTAAAACCTTGCATTGTAAATTAATGGTAAAATACTGGCAACACTGTTGCCAGTAATTTACTGCCAATTGTGCAGTTATTTACTGTAGTCTAGTTTAAAGTATTTTACTGTAAAGATACCATGGATTAAATTAAAACTCATGTTAACTAATTTCATTTAAACTGACTTCCTTAAATTAGCCAACTGCCAATTTAATTTATAAACAAATAATTTTAACATGAATATATTAATACTTTGAACAAATTTCACTTGAGTCTACTTAGAAATAATATATTTTAGAGTAAAAATAACTGAATGAAACACAACCATTAAAATTATTGCAGATAACAGCTAGTTATCCACAGCACCCATGCATGTGCAGAGTTAAAATAAATTTTCACTGCATCAGGAATAATACAGCTACTGGTTTTAAATAAAGCAATATGAATCATTTTATCAGTGTTTTTTGACCTTCTCCTGGATGGAAGCACAGGCTCTACTCTTCAGCACAACAGTAACCTCACAAAACTCAGACGAACAGAAACCCTTTAAATCCCAACAGAACATTCAACACTAAATAGATCTCTCCTATAACACTGGGTGTAAAAACACATAGAATAACACTTAATTTCAGCATTTACTCTCCTTTTATTGAGTTCAAATCGCTGTTAGGTTTCACAGTGCATTCTGCTTTTACTTGACTTTACAGTAAACTACTGACAACAGTGTTTTAAAGTTTGTTTGCCATAAAATGAATTTACAGTTTATTACTGTTAAAATAAATTTTGTGGGTGTATCTTTTTCATCTTACACGTTTAACCCTTTCAACCCCACAGGAAAATCCTGTAGTGTCCACACTACAAAGAGAAAAAGTAACACTGATGCAGGGTTGCAGTGAGATAATTAAGTGAATATGTTAGTGATTGCTGAGTATAAGTGATGAACACCTGCTGTTAACAAGCAGAATCACTGAAGTAAAGAGGAATACGAACAGAACACTGAAAAGAGATGAGCAGAAACACAAGAACTAAAACTGACTTCCAGCCATTACACATTATTACACTTATTATTAACCAGTTTGACTTTATTTCTGTCATACGTCTGCAGAAGCACTTATTGAGAATTAACAGAGGTTCAGATGTTTGTTTTATTGAAAATGTTTAATCTGAATTACCGTTTTGGTGGTCAGTGTTTGCTTCAGTTGGGCTCCTGACCCTTGACTTTTTAGTATCAGTTATTTCTCTGGCTTTTCTAACTGTGTGTTTATAAAACATATTTATTACAGCAAAAGCAGAAAAATTAAAGCTATTGATTATGATCAGTGAAAGCGGTTATGTATTGATGATCAAGTACTCATCATGTAGTTTGTCTATTTATTAGTTTTACTTTGCGCCTAATGTCTTAACAAATGAACAACGTTATTAACACAGTTGAATTTCATATTATCACCACTGTGAAACTACAACAAGAGTTACAAAAGCAATCAGTTATAATGAAGGATTTTTGAACACATTGTGCAAAAAAAAAAATGCGTCACTGAGAAACACAGAGATCAAAAATCAACGTTTGAATCTCAACAATGGTAGCAAAAAAATAAATAAAAAAACCATGCTGGGAGTTTCTTTTTATGCTGGCACCCAGCATGCATTGCTGCATGAAACTTCTGTCACCATTGTTGAGATTCCTGTGCTGATTGTTGATGTCTGTGAGTGTTTCAGTGATGCAGGAGTTCAAAATGTTTTAAAATTCTTAAAAATTATTGATAAGTGAATCATTGTTCAAACTCATGCTGTAGAATCACAGAACTACTGCAATCAATAAACATAAAACAGATAAAACGCCCATGTAATTAGTGATTAAACACTGGATGAGATTCAGATGAGTCCACTATAACTACAGCATCATCACAACATAAACAAAGTCACCTGGGGTGTATTCCAGAAAGCATAGTTAACTTAGCGTTAGATAAACCCTGAACTTTCGGTTGATTAACCCCAAACCTTGCTTACTCGATGTATGTGGTTCCAAAAACGCATCCGGGAGTAAGTTCATTCAACACAGAGTATGTTCCTGGTTAAGACTCAAGACATTCTCAACAGAGTGGCGAATCGACGAGTCACTATGGAAACGGACGCTAAGAATAAGCGCCATACTGCTTCTTACTTCTTCTTCTGTTCAAAGGTCATGTAGGCCTTATGCTTAGTGCATATCGCCACCTAATTGATGGTTTTGCAATCATTTTTATTTTTTTTTCCGTTTAATCTTTAATCCTTGAGAATAAGAATTATATTGTTTGTTTGATGCTAATTATATATTAAGTCATATCCGATATGTATTTTTATTATAGAAATACGTTATAGAAAATGCCAATCCATGTGTGAGATGATAATATAAAATGTAATAAATATATATATATAGACTAACATAATAAATTAAACATTACCTTGTCATACTAGTGTTTTATAATTAATAATTTATCATTAAAATAGCATACAACTATATATATATATATATATATATATATATATATATATATATATATGTGTGTGTGTGTGTGTGTATATATATATATATATATATATATATATATATATAGTAGGCTATTTACATAACTATATTGTAATAATATAATTGATCGATTGCTTCAGTCTGTTCCTGTCTGTTGTGCTGCTGAAAGGTTTGCGATTGTAGCTCCTCTTTTTTATTGAATCTTTACCTTACTTTCACTCTCTGTTGTTTAAAGTGATAATATATAACTTAATTCCCACCATATTTCTGGTATTATCTATCAAACTAATCTAACTAATAACTAATTTGATCGTTCACTTTTAAAACCGCGAGTGCAGCACGTGTGCACTCATTAGCCGGTTAGCTTGTCACTCGCGGTTCCATTCGCATTTCTATTCGCGCCAATTATTGTTTTCTTTTTTTCTTTTTTTTCTGCTCCGTTTTCATTTCTATCTTGCTCCGTTTTTCACAAGTTCATCAAACAACAGTGGTAAGTGGTAAGTTAAGTTGGTATCATTCATCAATCACGGTGAGTAATGGCTTCTTCTCCTGCTATTGTTGTTTGCACCGCTTGCCACATATACAGTTTATCTGTCTCTGTCAGCAGCAAGGGATTCACATGTGATAAATGCAGGGAAATAGTTAGGCTGACAGAGAAGATTTTAGAACTAGAGACATGCATCCAAACTTTAGTTGAGAATAGTAAGAATGTGAGGGCTGTAGATACTGCTTTGGATGCGACTAGCTCAGGGACTCCTGTACATTGTTCGGTTCCGGTATTAGAGCCCGTGCAGCAGGGCAACTGGGTTACTGTGAGGTGGCCTAGTCGCGGGTCAAAACACTGCTCTTCTGTTCCGATCAAAACATCAAACAGGTTCTCCCCACTCAGTGACGCACCCACTGAGAAACCTGATGTAAGCGCTCTAGTTATTGGTGATTCTATTGTACGGAATGTGAAAATAGAGACACCATCCACCATAGTCCAAGAGCGCCTGACATCTTGGCAAAATTAAAAATGCTGGCTAATGCTAAAGGTAAATTCAGTAGGATTGTTATCCACGTTGGCGCTAATGATGTTCGACTTCGCCAGTCGGAGATCACTAAAAATAATGTTAAAGAGGTGTGTGAACTTGCAAGTACGATGTCAGACATTGTAATATGCTCTGGTCGCCTCCCTGCTTACCGCGGCGATGAGATTCATAGCAGACTGTCGTCACTCAATGGCTGAATGTCTAAGTGGTGCCCGCAGAATAACATAGGCTTTATAGACAATTGGAAGAATTTTTGGGGCAGACCTGACCTGTTGAAAAGAGATGGTGTTCATCCCTCCTGGGGTGGTGCCGCTCTTCTCTCTAGAAATATGGCACATAGTCTTAGAGTTCGTACTTGACTAACTAGGGCCCAGGTCAGGAAGCAGACAGACTGGCTAAACCGACCGTCTGCTAGCCACCTAACGCCACAGAAGTCAGTTAATTCTCAGCACATAGAGACTCCTTCACCTAGATATCACACTATAGAGACTGTGTCTGTTCCTCGTACTAGAAAATACAGAAAACGTCCAAACCAAAGTAATATTAACAATTTAATTGATGTTCAACAAATAAAAAATGTTTACAATACAGAGAAACAATTGATAAAACTTGGCTTACTGAATATCAGGTCCCTTTCTACAAAAGCACTATTTGTAAATGATTTGATCAATGATCATAACCTAGATTTGCTCTGTTTGTCAGAAACATGGCTAAAACCAAATGAATACATTACTTTAAATGAGTCTACCCCCCAAGATTACTGCTATAAAAATGAGCCACGTCCAAAAGGTAAAGGGGGAGGTGTTGCTACAATTTATAGCAATATTCTCAGTATTTCTCAGAGGGCAGGCTTTAAGTATAACTCGTTTGAAGTTATGGTGCTGCGTATAACATTATCTAGAGAAACACGTGTTTGTGATAAATCCCCTGTGATGTTTGTACTGGCTACTGTGTACAGGCCACCAGGGCACCACACAGACTTTATTAAAGAATTTTCTGATTTTCTATCTGAGTTAGTACTGGCTGCAGATAAAGTCTTAATTGTTGGTGATTTTAATATCCATGTCGATAATGAAAAAGATACATTAGGATCAGCATTCATAGACATTCTGAACGCTATTGGGGTAAGACAACATGTTTCAGGACCTACTCATTGTCGAAATCATACTCTAGATTTAATACTGTCAAATGGAATTGATGTTAGTGGTGTTGAAATTCTGCAGCAAAGCGATGATATCTCAGATCATTATCTAGTCTTGTGTAAACTCCATATAGCCAAAACAGTAAATTCTACTCCTTGTTACAAGTATGGTAGAACCATCACTTCTATCACAAAAGACTGCTTTGTAAGTAATCTTCCTGATTTATCTCAATTCCTCAGCATATACAACAGTGTAGAAAAACTTGATTATGTAACAGAAACTATGGACTCTCTCTTTTCTAGCACTTTAGATACAGTTGCTCCTTTACGCTTAAAAAAGATCAAAGAAAACAGTCTGACTCCGTGGTATAATGAGCACACTTGCACCCTAAAGAGAGCAGCCCGGAAAATGGAGCGCAACTAGAGGAAAACAAAACTAGAGGTATTTCATATCGCTTGGCGGGAAAGTATCTATCCTCAGAAGTGACAGACAAGGCTGAGCATTCGGGGACAGCCCTTCTGGCTGTGACAGGACAGGACAAGGATTCACAGACGGCCTTCTTAGTCGTGACAGGGCAGGACGAAAGTTCAATAATGGCCTCCTCGGCCGGAACAGACAGTTCACAGAGTTCCACATTGGGCGCCACCACCGTGCAAGGAACTGAGGCAAGTGTCGCCATCTCGGGAGGTTCTGCAGCCTGTGCTGCCACCTCTGAAGAGATTGCAGCGGACACCATGGCCTCTGGGAGCACAGCAGCGAGCACCGGTACCTTGGGAGGTTCCCCAGCGTAAGCCGCCACCTCTGGAGATGTTGTAGCCGGTGCTGCCGCCTCTAGCAAATTGGCGGTGGTGTACGTGGCCCAGATACACCATAAAGCAACCCCCCATACGGGAAGTGCTGCAGACAGGGGAAATAGTTCATGAACAGAAGGGCTGGAGTGAACTGGTTTGGGGATACCAGCAGCACGTGCAGACACCAGTGGTGCATCCCTCACACTGGATACCAGACTAAGAAATCGAAGCACTGACCTTGAATATCTGGGTGTGGTGGACAGGACGTCACAAGACTCTGGATGATCAGCGGTGACGTGACGTGGTTCTGGAGGGTCAGTGGTGACGTGAAGGTACTCTGGAAGGTCAGCGGAGACATGGAGAGGCTCTGGAAGATTAGCTGAGACGTGACGCGACTCTGGATGAGCAGCTGTGACGTGACGTGTCTCTGGATGAGTAGTTGTGACATGACATGTCTCTGGATGAGCAGTTGTGACGTGCCGAGACTCTGGATAATCAGCTGAGACGTGCTGTGACTCTGGACGATCAGCTGAGACGTGCTGTGACTCTGGACGATCAGCTGCGACTTGGCTTGACTCGTGAAGATCAACGGTGACTTGACTGGGTTCATGAAGATCAACTGTAGCTTGATTTAGCTCATGACGATCAACTGCGACTTGGCGTGATTCATGAAGATCAACTGCGACTTGGCTTGTCTCATGATGATCAGCTGTGACTTGGCTTGATTCGTGAAGATCAGTGGTGACCTGACTTGGCTCATGTAGATTGACTGTGACTTGACTTGGCTCATGAATGGCAGCAATGACATGACAGGGTGTTTTTGTGGCCGCCATTTTGTGAACGGGCTCAGCTGTCGACGCCATTTTGTGAAAGGGTTCTGCTGTAGCCACCATTTTGTGAGCGTGCTCTGCCATTACAGGCACAGACATGGTGTTATTTTCCTCCTTCGCGACACCCACAGTAAATGAAGAGCCGACACACAACACAGAATAGTCTAAAAACTGACTTAGTGAAGAACGTGGACCCTCACAGATAAGCTGAGACTTTAGTGGCTGATTAATGCTGTCACAAAAAAAAATCGATCAAGACATCATCCGGAAAATCTGAATAATTAGCAACCTCTAGATATTCTTGAATGAAGTCCTCAAGTGATCGCGTACCCTGTCTTGCAGTGTACATACCTGGCCAGTATTGTTCATGAAAGCAGCTGGATCCTTGTGTGGCTGAGTATTCTGTAATGGGGCTGACGAGACGAGAGGCATGCAGATCCATCTGCAGACTTTTATTCCAAGACATGGTCATAAATACAGGCAGGGTCGAACAATGGCAAACGGGTATAACACAGGCAAGACACAGAGTAGTCCTAGGGCAAGCGTGGGTCGATGAGCAGCGAACAGTATCCAACAGGGCAAGGCAGAGAGAGTACATCCAGGTACACAGCAATAATCCAAACGAGGTGCAAACAGAGTCCGAACGGCAAGGCAAGGGTTAATCCAGGAAACACGGGCTAGAATCAAAACACGGGAAAACAGGCAAGGCAAGACTAAGACAACTAAGTGGGCTCCGTAGAGTAGCTATCGCTAGAAGAGGGATATGTGCGTACAATACTCGGAGATCTGACTGAGGAAGTCCATGGCTTAAGTAGTGTGTGTGATTGTGTGATGGGTATCAGGTGTGAGCATGTGATTAGGGAAATGGCTGCTAGGAAATGAAGTCCTGGGTAATGTGTGACAGTCTGTGTGGTGTGAGAGTCAATGTGACAACTGATCGACCTCTGGTGGCGAACAAATGGAAGTCCATGGACCGGATTCATGACAATAGGAGAGGAAGAATCGTATAAACTTGTTAAATCATCTAAACCAACAACATGTATGTTAGACCCTATTCCATCTAAACTACTAAAAATGCTGCTTCCAGAAGTCATAGATCCTCTTTTGGCTATTATTAATCCATCATTGTCATTAGGATATGTCCCCAAAACCTTCAAATTGGCTATTATTAAGCCTCTCATTAAAAAAACACAACTTGACTCCAAAGTTCTAGTGAATTACAGACCGATCTCAAATCTCCCTTTTCTGTCAAAGATACTAGAAAAGGTATTATCCTCACAATTAAATTCCTTCTTAGAGAAAAATGGTATCTGTGAGGAATTCCAGTCAGGATTTAAACCGTATCATAGTACTGAGACTGCTCTCATTAGAGTTACAAATGACCTGCTTCTATCATCTGATCGTGGTTGTATCTCTTTATTAGTTCTACTGGATCTTAGTGCTGCGTTCGACACTATCGACCACAACATTCTTTTGAATAGACTAGAAAACTTTGTTGGCATTAGTGGAAGTGCCCTAGCATGGTTCAAATCATAGTTATCTGACTGGCATCAGTTCATAGCAGTAAATGAAGAGGTATCATATTGATCACAAGTGCAGTATGGAGTACCTCAAGGCTCAGTACTAGGGCAGTTACTTTTCACACTTTACATGTTACCCTTGAGAGATATTATCAGGAGACATGGTGTTAGTTTTCACTGTTATGCTGATGATACTCAGCTCTATATTTCTTCACGGCCCGGTGAAACACACCAAATTGAGAAACTAACGGAATGCATAGTCGATATAAAAAACTGGATGACGAGTAATTTCTTACTGCTAAATTCTGAAAAAACAGAGGTGTTAATTATCGAACCTAAAAACCCCATATGTAATAACCTAGAACACTATCTAACACTTGACGGCCGCTCTGTCAGTTCTTCTTCATCAGTTAGGAACCTAGGTGTGCTGTTTGATAGCAATCTTTCATTTGAAAGCCATGTTTCTAGTATCTGTAAAACTGCGTTTTTCCATCTCAAAAACATATCTAAATTGTGACCTACACTCAAAAAAATTATTCGGTCTTAATTTACATTTTATGTAATTCAATTGCATAACAATTTTCCATTCATTTAGATTACATAGTTTTAACATAAACATATCAATATACTTAATGTGATTCATATGCATCAGTCATACGTGAATGAAACAGGTAAGATTTATGTAATAATTCACAGCAAAGTCCCCACACTGCTCAATGTTCATGTGTTTCCACACTACAGCATGTTAAAGTAGAATTGAAGCAGTGTTGGAGTTAAGAAGATAATTAAATGATGATTGACCATCAGTGATGAACAGCTGCTGTTATCAAGCAGAATCACCGAAGGAAAGAGATACACAAGAACTACAACTGACTTCAGCCACAGCCGAAGATGAAATAACTGAAATAAAAGAAGACATTAAATCCTTTAAGACAACTCCACAAACAGCATCATATTGACCAGATTGACTTTATTTCTGTCAGACTTCTAGAGAAGCTCTTTTTGGAGAATTAACAGAGGTTTAGATGCTTTATTGTTTTGTTTGAAATCACCATCAAAGAGACCTGATGACTCTGTAGTATAGAAGCACATGAACACTGAGCAGTGTGGGGTCTTTGCTGTCAATTATTACATAAATCTTACCTGTTTCATTCACGTATGACTGATGCATATGAATCACATTAAGTATATTGATATATTTATGTTAAAACTATGTAATCTAAATGGATGGAAAATTGTTATGCAATTGAATTACATAAAATGTAAATTAAGACCAAATAATTTTTTTGAGTGTATGCTCTCAACGTCAAATGCAGAAATGCTAATTCGTGCATTTATGACCTCAAGGTTAGACTATTGTAATGCTTTACTGGGTGGTTGTTCTACACGCTTGATCAATAAACTACAGTTGGTCCAAAATGCAGCAGCTAGAGTCCTTACTAGAACCAGGAAGTATGACCATATTAGCCCGGTTCTGTCAACACTGCACTGGCTCCCTATCAAACATCGGATAGATTTTAAAATCTTGTTAATTACTTATAAAGCCCTGAATGGCTTAGCTCCTCAGTACTTGAGTGAGCTATTATCACATTATAATCCTCCACGTCCACTGCGTTCTCAAAACTCTGGCCATTTGATAACACCTAGAATATCAAAATCGACTGCGGGCGGCAGATCCTTTTCCTATTTAACGCCCAAACTCTGGAACAATCTACCTAACACTTTTCGGGAGGCAGACACACTCTGTCAGTTTAAATCTAGATTAAAGACACATTTATTTAACCTGGCTTACACATAACACACTAATACACTTCTATTATTCAAATCCGTTAAAGGATTGTTAGGCTGCATTAATTAGATCAACCGGAACTGGGAACACTCCTCATAACACACGATGTACTCGTTACATCGTAAGAACAATAGCATCTACGCTAATATTTGTCTGTTTCTTTCTTATTCTGTTTCTCAGTCCATGTCTGGATCAGATGGTGGATCTGCGCCGGGAGATGATGTCTGCGACCCTGATCATCGGTGGAGGCCGGGACACCTGGATGAGCCCTGGGGACATATCCCCAGTGAAGACCTCGACTTAAATACAATAAAACTAAAAATAAAACAAAATAACTAAAAATATAATAAAATACCTAACTACATAATACTATTATTGTTAGAAACTGCAATGATATAAAAATAGAAATATAATAAATTTATACATTTAAAATTTAATTAAAACAATAAGTAAAAAAATAAATAAACAATAATATCCTGGCCAGAGGAGAACTGGCCCCCCGACTGAGACTGGTTTCTCCCAAGGTTTTTTTTTTCTCCATTCTGTCACAGAGGGAGTTTTGGTTCCTTGCCGCTGTCGCCTCTGGCTTGCTCAGTTGGGAACAGTTAATTTCTAATGATTGTCATCAATTTGATTTCATATATACTATTTAAACTAAACTGAGCTAGACAATGACATCTCTGAATTCAATAATGGAATGCCTTTAACTGAAAATTGAGTGTTTAATCTTATTATTATACATTACTGACACTCTATCCTCCAATTTGACACTGTTAAGTGCTTTGACACAATCTGTATTGTTAAAAGCGCTATATAAATAAAGGTGACTTGACTTAAAATATACTATTGTGTGCTATCTGTCACGCCCACTGAAGGCTCGTCAGTAGATTACGCATGCCCTGATAGCTCTGAAGTGAACTAACCGTGAAACAGAACCTACTCCGGAGCAGGTTATCTTTAGAGAACAAGTTGCTATGGTTACTTGCATACCCTGAAAGTAACCTCCGATTTTGGAACCGAAAGCTGAGGTTATCCGCTTACTTATCCTCAAACATACCCGGGTATGTCACATAACCTGGAATGTTTTGGGAATACACTCCTGATCCATTTCTTCTTGCCATAAGAAGTGTGCTTTTTGAAAACACAGTTATAGCAGACAGAAAATGTCTCATTGTAAGAGTCCAGGTTCAAGGGCACAACTAAAGCAAACACTGACCTCCATAACGGTAACTACAAATTTGATAATTTTCAATAAAACTGTTTTTATTTTCAGTAAAACTAAACTGGTTTCAAATTCCGTGTGAAAGTGTCTTAAAGCTGAAGCTGGAAGTCAGTTGTTGTTCTTGTGTTTCTGCTTGTTTCTCTTTTTTTCTGTTCTTTTTTCTCTGTACTTCAGTGATTCTGCTTGTTATCATCAGGTGTTCATCAGTGTTTGAATTCGCTCACTTCCTTTCATTCACTCGTTCAAATAAACTAATGTAGGGAATAGTGAATGAGGGTATAGGGTGTGATTTTGAACACACCCTCTGAGTGTTGACTTTGAGATCTGTTAATTCACAGTATATTCCTGCAGGTTGCTTTCTCAAAAATGGCAAATATTACCCAGAATGCATTGTTTTCTACAGTATATTAGTGTTTTTATAGAAAGTGGTATGTTACTGTCAGAATTTGGCATTTTTCTACAGCAAGGGTTAACAGTGTGTGTGGTCACACCAGTTGTATTTCAATTAAATGTTGGTCTGCTAATCAATGAATGTATCTCTGTATAGTTTTTCATGTCCATTTTAGAGCAATTTCACAATGCTTAAAGAAACCTAGGAGTCGATTCAAAAAGGAAAAAAAATGTTAACAGCAGCCTCTACATTGAGGCTTTAGATCAACTCATCATCTGCATTGCCAGACACATCACTTTTGGCATTCCCAGCAAGGACCTTAAGTCATTCAATTTCCTTTGGAGAAAACAGCTTACAGGTATCAGGTGGAAACATCTTTAGAAGCCTGTCAAAATAAGCCTTGTGGCATGTCACTTCATAGATAGCACAATGCTAAAGTGAGAGAGAGAGAAAGATGAGACAGTATTGCTCTTCAGAAGTGCATGAGAGGTCAAAAGAAGATATGAATTTATGGAATTCTTTTCTCATCTCATTGTACATGTTATAAACTACTTTGCTGAAAAGGCCAACATTTTCATTAAAATATTTTGCTGTATGACCTTTGTGATTAAAACCTACAAGGATCTGATATAAAAACTAAGGACTCACCATTATCTATCTACTTTTCATGTCACTACATGGAGGACAATGACAGATCTTTAAACAATAGAGAAGCACATCAATCACAGGGTCCCTGTAGATTACAGAATGATATATAATGATATATATAGCTTGTCAAATCATTGGCAGAAATTTTTATGCAGTCTCCTATGAAAGCCAGTAAGCCAACACAAATTCCTGATGTTTCATTATGTTGTAATTAATATTGAATTGTTGCACATTTGCAACGACTTCTGTGTTTGCACTTCCTGTGTATTTTTATGAATGTTTTTGAGTTTATGCATTAAGATTAAAGTGTTATTGACACAAACTAATTATTACAAAGGCCTTATAGTAGGCCTATTAATTTCTCTTGGAACAATTAATTGATTTTTCATTAAATTATTTTAATCAATTGACATCCCTAGTACATATTGTATAATTATTCTTTTAGTTGCACATGTCCATTGATTTAAGCTAATGCATTCATAAGCCATTTTCACACAGTAATACTAGTGAATTGCCGTAAAATTACTGGAATGACTTTACCGGTAAATTCAAAAATGCGCTGTTCACACAGGCAAAGACGTTCCGTCTTTTTTTCTGGAAAAACACCATAGACACATCATTGGATTTTGAATTTCAATGGCTCTGGATTGGCCCAGAGTAGTCGTCTTACATCAACGTGTTCTGAATTTGTACATGCTCATACCGGTAATCTTCATTCTGCGTTCACAAACAGCATCGTTCTGGCAATTTACTGGTAATGTTACAACTTCTCATACCGGTAAATGGCCGGAAAAAATTTACCGGTATTTTTGAAAAGGTCCTGCTCACTCATGATCTCTTTACGCCAATTTACTGGCAATTTTTCAGTAAAGTCTGTATGTGTGAAAGGGACTATACACTCTAAAAAATGCTGGGTATTTTTATTTATTTATTTTTTTTTTTTTGACCCAAATGCTGGATTCAGCTTGTTGGGTCACTCTATTGGGTTATTTATATATATATATATATATATATATATATTTTTTTTTTTTTTTTTTACCCAGGTGCTGGGTAGTTTTTCTGTTACTAAGCTGCTGTGTTATTTTTTTCTACCCAAACACTGGGTTGAGCCTGTCTCCTACGAAGCAACCCAGCTGGCTGACAAAATGTCAGTCAGCTGCATCAGCAGTAGTCTTTTCGTATGATGGAAACGCCTTTTGCCTTGCATAACATAATTAGATTTTATTCATTATAGTACTGAGTTTAATTTAATTTGCTGTTAAAATATTCTCTAATCTCAGTACTGTTTGTTTATGGGCAGGTTATGGAGTCAGTCACGCCATCTCTCAGCTACGAGTGAAACGAGGCGGCGGTCTAAAGTTCCCAGTTCCCCCACGAACAGTAACCCATCACCGGCTCAGATTTCGGCAAAACACCAGCACGAGAATTAGCAATATTTCGGAATTAGCGATTTCAGAGAACAGTTGAATACACTTAAATTAAAATGCTACTTTTAAATGTTACATTTTTATGTCTAAAATTCTTGTTAAAAAAGTTTAAATGTATGTAATATTGTAAACTATGCTGTATTCACCCAAATAAATTCTATTTAAATTTAAAATAAAATATTTTGTCCATGTCTTCTTGCTTAGTAATAAATGCTCATCTTTTGATTATTGCTGTTGCCGCTAGTAATTCTGTGTGTGATTTTCAATCTTTAATCTTTTTAAACAATAGTTGACTTAAATAAAAACAACCCAGCATGAAACATTTAACCCAAACAGCTGGGTCAAAACAACCCAGCATGTGTTCTGTCCAATATTTATCCAGCACTGGGTTGCCAAATAACCCAAGTTGGGTTTTTTTTTAAAGTGTAGTTTGTGAAAAAAAAAATGCTCTCCCCTTTTTTCTGTATCTGGTTAAATGTTATGGTCACACTTTATTTAAGGTTCAATTCTCACTATTAACAAACTGTTAACTAAGACTTTTGCCTCAATAAACTCCTAATTCGCTGCTTATTAACATTTAGTACGGTAGTTGTTAAGTTAGGTATTGGGTAGGATTAGGGATGTAAAATATGGTCATGCAGAATATGTGCTTTATAGGCACTAATAAACAGCCAATATGTTAATAATAGGCATGCTAATAAGCATCTATAGTTAATAGTGAGAATTCCCTATTCTAAAGTGTACCATGTGAATGTCGTTGAACAGTACCCCTGGTTCAGTAGCTGGTCAAATTCCCACAAATGTCCACTGATTAAGTTTGATTTTCCTGAAAGCTTTCACCAGTAAAACAGAAAATCTCTTGCAATGAGAGTTCGAGATTTATGCTCAGCAGGTGAGATCATGCTGTTCGTTTGGATGGGAAGCCAGCTGCGTTTTCAACACTGTGCTATTCAATAAAGTGTCAATAAACGCTATAGATATT
The DNA here is from genome assembly GCA_039654775.1 of Spinibarbus caldwelli. Taxonomy (NCBI): domain Eukaryota; kingdom Metazoa; phylum Chordata; class Actinopteri; order Cypriniformes; family Cyprinidae; genus Spinibarbus; species Spinibarbus caldwelli. Next base: position 7,287,531 of record CM077240.1, read on the forward strand.
GACACACTATTCATAGGCAGACTGTACTCAAGAGTGATAATCAATGAGCACTAATCTCTGTTTTATAGCCTCATTCTCAAATGGATGCACAATTGATCAGTGCACCACAGGCTCTGACAGAAATCTTACAGACATACGGTATGGCTTTTAAAAACCCTAAAGAATATGAGCTCTTGTAGAATAAAAAGGAATGTGTAACCTTTGAAAAAAACAAACAAAAAAAAAAACATAACATTGTGATGATGAGGCCAGCAAGCAAGCATTACAGACTTTTAGAATATTTTTTAGAACATGAAAAGTTTTGTAAATTACTTTGTTCATCAGCAATAATTGCAATGCTGATCAAGTAATTCAAGTAAGTTTCAAAGCATTCTGATTGGAAGTATAGACCTCTTCACTAATTTTATCATCCGTTATGAATATATGTAATTAGCACTTAATGTATTCACTACAGAATGACAGCCAAACATAACAGTTTGGGTTAGTAGGTAATTGAGTCGTGCACATAAATGAGGCCTTTGATGTGAGAAGTCAGTGTTATTAGCATTCTGTTATCCGATCAAATACACACACATCTATGTGTTTTCCCCTTTCTTGCCTTCTCTGATTAGCATCTGCCTCCAGCAAACTTCTCAGTTCTTCTTTGATTCACCTATATACATAAATCATAACAATTGAGCAATTTTTCAAATGCAAAACCTTCAAAGCTTTCTTTTGAACATCAATCTGTGAAGGACTCAACAGCTCACCAAGCCAACACTGAAAAAAAATATTTATGGCTATGAAACTATTTTCACTCAGAAACTGTTTGTAAATTTCACAAGTAATTACAAAGAAACAGCAAGTGACACATTTAATTAAAGGTGACATTTTGAAGTACAAAAACTGAGATAGTATTTTCTTTTAAAACATACTTCGGTAACACTTTATCTTAGGGTCTCTTAACTAGTTGCTTATTAGCATGCGTATTACTAGAATATTAGCCATTTATTAGTAGTAATTAAGCACATGTTAATGCCTTTTTCTACATGACCTTATTCTACATCCCTAATCCTACCCAATACCTAAACTTAACAACTACCTTACTAACTATTAATAAGCAGCAAATTAGGAATTTATTGAGGGAAAGTTGTAGTTAATAGTGAATAAGTGTTCCCTATTCTAAAGTGTTACCCATACTTCTATAATCTTTGTTTTATTAACTTTGGGAGGAAGATACAGTAAACTAATAATATAATCAATCATCAGCTGCATTGTTAAAATAAAATCATGTCTAACTTGTCCCTTTGACTGGTGATAACATTTTATTTTTTTGTTGTTATTGTTATTATGTTTTGTCTTTTTGTTTTTTATGTTGCACTGGCCAGTATGGCAATCATCTAGGACTTATACCAAAATCGAATTGTATGGATGCAGCATTACATAAAAGCAAATATTTTCAGTTACCGTTTCGTTTGTAGAAATATGCTTTTCACTGTTAGTCATGATTAATTTATTCATCAAACCAACCGCCCATCAAATGGCTGGGGTGCCACACACAAAACTTTGCCTTGCGTTCCTGGTGCTCTCGTCATGTAAAATAAAACAGATTTTATTTCTCAAAAGTATTATTAATATCTTTGTGTAAAACCTTTTTAATACAAAAATCAGATTGCACCTTTGGTTAAAATTAATTTTTAAGTTGCATCTCACATTGTATGCCTAATTGAGTTCGCAGCATGCACTGCTGCATGAATGCAGCATGCTGCTTTAACTTATGCTGATGTTGTTGTGTGTCTATTATTTGTCGTATGGTGATTATTCAGAGCTCATTTTATTATTGTTGATGTCAGTGTGTGTCTAGTAGAATATTCTAATGTATTGTTTCCTCGATTTGTTCAGATTATTTGGATGGGGATTTGTCGACTGTGATTAATCTTTGAGATCAACAATGAAAAATCCAAAGTCAGTGTAGAACTGTAATTATATACAGAACCACTTTGATTTTACTTATGTCCTTAATAAGTACAAGATGAAGTATGTTGAATTTTTTAGTGTATTAATGTGTATTGATGTTAAATCAAGCCAGCACTGATCCGTAATGTTTACATAGTCTTATCGTCAGAGATCTGTCTGTTGAGAAAGCACACTCTGCAGTATTTGACTAAACTACTTGGCTTACAGAATACAAATATACCGTCCAGCATCTACGATAAAATGAAATGAATAATGAAACATGCACGGTTGTGTGAAATATCACTCAGGCCACCGGTGAGGATTACCCTGAGAGTATGCGTGATATTTGGCTCGATTCATCACAGCAATAATGTGAGTCATTATCCATGCCGTTCCACTTCATCTTCTGGCGCCAGCTCTCAGTTAGTCAGTCTTATCGGTAAGGGCGTTATTCCAGCATCGTCATCATCGCCCATCATTGCCATCATTTATTTCCATGTGAATGGAGCACTATAGTTTATTCCACTAATATTTGAGAGGAGCATTTATCACGCCGTAGCTTGATGAGGCGTCTCCATGACGAACCTGTGTGATTAATCATTTATTTCCCGTTGTGTGCAAAGGTAGATAAGAGCGTAGGGTGTGCAGCAGTGACATTTGTGTCTTTGAGAGCACACTGAGTTATTAAAGCTGGTAAGAGTCAGGATTAGAAGAGCAAAAGTCTGTTTTTCAAAGCTAGGCTCTCCTCTTATGATCTTCAGAGGAGCCCTTCAGAGAGAAAGCATTTTACCATCTTACTCTGTTAATTACAGTCTTTAATGGTTCAATGAATATATTTACTGTGAGGTTACAAAGGTTATAACAGGCACATTTTAAAGCCCCAGGTCAGTGGTCTAAAGGTGAAGTGTGTAATTTTTGTTCCACAAGTGGAACCAAACCAAATTTCAATCAGTTTGTTTGAGCACTGGTTCAACTATTATGTGGCAGTGGTGCAGAATTGTTTGCCTGCCCAATGGCAGATGGTTTGATACTTGGTCTTTTTTTATTTTATTTATTTTTTATTTATTTATTTTTTTAAATTCTGTTTGGTGATACTAGTGGCACTGAAATTAAGCATTTCACCTTTAAACAGATCAGGAAGTGGCTGTATCAGTTGCCATGTGTTCCTGTGAAGTTCAATTGCTCTCAAACTGTTTTTGTTTATTTCATGACTAATTATGACAGTCTGAAAACCAGGTAGTCTGATGCTTTTTTTCACACAAAATTGCATGAGCTTGCTGAAATCAACAGTTCTAGTATAATTGCTTGACTGCTATGCAATTTCAGGTTCTTATTGGTCACCCAGAAAAAAAGTCATGTTTGGATGGGACCAGGCAGGTAAAATTCATCAAAGTTTATCAGAGTAGAGTTTTAAATATTTGAAAGATATTTAGAGTTTTGTTTGACAACCTTAGTAGCAAACTAGATAAGTATTTTTCTGTGAAGCTGCTTTGCAACAGTGGATCAAGAAAAGCACTGTGTACAAATAAATGTGAACTGAATTGAATATCCATAAGCATAACTTTATGGTAGGGTTTGTTATCTGAGATGCATCTGTGAAATAAGAACTACTTTCAGAAGGAAAGGGACTGTAATTAAAAATGTCCACATACATTTCCTAATTCCTTCTTTTTTCAGTACAACAGTTTACAGAAACTGTTATTTGATGTTATTTTCCTATGTTATTGACTTAAGGTGCGTGCCATATTATTATAATATAATATTATGTTATAATAATATTAATTATATATAATAAATATAATATTATTATCCATATTATTACTTACCGTTATTATGAGATACCAACTTGTAAAAAGCATTCACGTCCTCGTAGAATTCATAATTGACCCTTCGCAAAAACCCGCCCTCCTTGGTTACTGTTGCTATGTTCGACAAGCCTCTCTCACACTACACACCATGTTCTCACGCAGTGAAAAATACATTGTGGAGCAAAGAGGAAACTGACAACAAGCCGACAGACAAGACAGAGCAAGTTAATTCTGGCATGAAACAAGGTCTCAGCTTTAAAATTTTGTCTTTTTTAAGAAATTCAAACAGTAAATACCGTTTTGTGGCTCTTTAATGTGTCGTGACAGATCGCTGTATTGCCTTCAAGTGGCACACGTGAACTGATTGTCTTTTCATATGTACTTATATGAATGAACATCATAACATATCTGATTTCAACTGCAGAAAGACGTCAATACACACAATTTTTCAAGATTAAGTCCACCAAAGTTAATCTACTCTCCTTCCTGATTTGTTTGTCGGGCAAGATGGCGGATGGGTATGGCCTGTCAATCAAGCTCTTTGCAAACAGTCAATTATAAACTTGCAAACTGGGAATTACAACGTGTACCACCTGATCACCTCAGATTCATTAGGCGCTATGTTTAGGCATTGATAGTGCAAAAGTTCCAAGTCCAAGGGTGCAAACAGCTCCAAGTGTCTTGAATGCAGAATTGGTTTTCCTAGATTTCATAATGAAATTTGAATGATCACAAAGTAGTTTGACCAATAACATGCAGGCATTGTACATAATCGCAGCGCAAGAGAAGGTGAGATCTACAGAGAACAGTCAAAGCGATGCACGTACATATTAGGTGTTTTTGCTGCCGGAGTGATTCGAAAGCATTAGAAGCCGTCTGCTCTGATCTCTCATGATACTTAGATGTCATACAATGATTGATCTGCACAGCACAAACAGCCAAAACCTGGTTATTTTAGGCAATTTAGAAATCCTGGCCAGGACAAGTCCATGGAAAATGGCACATCTGGTCACCTTAATTTACAAACATTTGTGAAAAATAAACTGGGTTGCTTTGAAAAGCTCAAAGCAATTCAATGTGTGGTGCTGTGATGGGATGCCACCGCTGCAATAAGCCAGTTTGTGAAATTTCATCCCTACTAGAAGTTCCATGGTTAATGAACAGCAGCAACTTAGTCACAAAGCAGAAGACAACGTAAAGCCACAAAACAGGGTCACCAAGTGCTGAGGTGCATGGTATGTAAAACTCGTCAACGCTCTGCTGATTCCAGAGCTGAAGAGTTACAAACTTCCAATGCCATTAATATCAGCACAAAAACTGTGCAGCAGCAGCGTCATGGAATGGGTTTACATGGTCGAGCAGCTGCATGCAACCCTCACATCACCAAAATACAATGTCAAGTGTCAGATATAGTGGTGTAAAGCGCGCCACAACTGGACCCTGGAGCAGTGGAAACCTATTATTTGGATTGATGAATCACGCTTTTCCATTTAGCAGTCTGATGGGTGAGCCTGGGTTTGGCAGATGCCAGGAGAATGAGAATGCATTGTGCCAGCTGTAAAGTTTGGATGAGAAGGGATAATCTATGGGACTGTTTTTCAGGGGCTGGGATAGGCCTCTTAATTCCAGTGGGAAATCCAATTTCTCCCTCTGGTCATTTTCCTGGTTGCGTTCGCACCGGCAGCAGGAACTCTGAAGCAACCAACAGCAACGTCTTTATTCACGGCATTTACAAACGTCAACAACACCAGTGAATGGAGGACGCCGCGATCGGGGCTGTTTTTGTTGTGTCTCGTGGGTTTTTGATAACAGAGATACAGAGATAACAGAGAATGTAAACACACAATTTACGCGATAGAAAGAGCATGAAAATCTGACTAAATCTCCTATGACAACTTGCAGTGTTATCATCGAGGCTGAAAAAAGGACACAACTCTGCAGACAACAGGTACATTTCATCACTGTTTTCTATGTTCGTGGGGTAAATATTTTTACATGTTTTTATTTTTTTTAAATGCCGGGTAGCTGGTGATTCATATGCATTTGGCCAATCAGCGTACACTTGCGTCACTGGTAGTTCCTATAGAACTGTTTTAGACCCGACTCTGAAGTAGGAGCTAATTTAGTTCCCCCAAACAGAGTTCCCATCAAACACCTTTGGGGTAAACCAAATCTTATGGAAAGCCTTCCTTGAAGAGTGGAAGCTGTTACAGCTGCAATGGGGAGACCAACCCCATCTTACAGTAATGTCTATATATTTAAAATGCAATGTCATTCTATTGTTGCAATCTCTGTTGTTGTACTGGTCAAGTGTCCAAATACTTTTTTCCATATAGTGTATAATGGACAGCTAACAACATCTTGGACTTGAGAGCAAATCTGAAAAACCGACCAGACCATGCAAAAGCAACACGTTACCCTTCAGAATCTAACAATCATGTCAAGCAATGTTTTAGAAATGCTAATGCAAATTGGAAAAAGAGAGAGAAGGTATGCCACCATCTGTCTTCATTAGTGTACAGTGCCAAACTGAGAGAATATGAGGGCATCGTGCATTGTGGGTGCAGTCACTGCAATCCCCATATTCCCTCCCCTCAGGAATCACAACAACCTAGACTAACTTGCACGCAGACAAACTCAGGCATCAAAGACACTGCTACACTTGACTGCATTTCTGCAGTCACCTTGAGTTTGTGGAGAACGTTCTCTCAGTTAAAACTTCAAAAAGGCCCCAATAGGCCATGTTCACTCTAGAAGCATCAAAGCTGAAGTTTTACACAGAACACCTTGCACTATGTTCTTCAAAGTGCGTACCCTTAGTCAGAAATACCCAAGAAAAGAATGAGTGATCATAGCCAGAGGTCTGTTTGTGTTACAGGAACGTAAACTTACACCTACTCTAATGTTCATCTTCTCAAATAACAGAAGTTTTACTGTATCCTTCAGTCTGCTCTTGGGGAACTGGCACACTGATGGTGAATCATTTCATCGCCTGTACACCCGGGCCCTGTTCACCTCAGAGCAATATGAACGTTGAATCCAAATGAAGTGAAGGGGCTTGAAAGAGTCTTCATGGAATAGGGGTAGAGTATCAGAGCATGATCTGACTGGCAAATGGTACATATTTTAATGAAAACAATTTCAGAAGCCCTCTTGGTGGTATTGCCCACTCACCGATGTGAGACTACTGTTATGATTTGTACTAGGGTTGGAAATACTAATAACTGGGCACTTCTATCTGATAATGAAGCTTCTGCACAGCTATAAATCTGTTATAAAGGAGATGACTCTTTTATGTTACATACAGTATGCTCTTATATAATACTGTAACCTGACATTATTTAGTAATTTATTTATTTATTTAATTAAATGGGATGTGTAAGAACGTGGCTGGGAAATCACACAGGCTCAGGCAAACACAACAGCTCTTCATATGTGTTCCAAAGCTTCAGCCTGACTTTAATATTTGGTTTTAGTAATACAGAGGTCATGGGTTAGATTTCCAGAGAATGCACAAACTGATAAGATGTATGCACTGTGAGTTACTTTGAACAACACTGTCTGCCAAGTGAATGGTGTGATGCTGTGGAAAACAAGCTTATCTCATTTCAACTAAAATACAAATATAATATGATTTTTGAAAAAAAAAAAAAAAAAAAAGGAACAAGAGTGTGTTTCTTTCTTGTCAGGACTTTATCATTTAAATTGAAACATTCTCTTTTGAACATTCTGTTGACAATAAATAATTTTGCACTTACGTGTCAACAAACTCTCAGTAGAGTATTAGTAGGCTGTCTGATTAATATCTGCTAACTCTTTATAGTGATAGTCTCCCAACAGATAATCTACTGACTATAAGTAACTTTGCAATTACATACTAATTCTAACCCTAACCCTACCAGTCTACTTATACTGTACTAACACTCTAATGAGAGTTAGTATATATGTAGGTGCAACAGTACTTATAGTCAACAGAATGTGTTAAAGGGACCATCAAAATAAAGTGAAGGATATCAAACTGTGTGTATGTGACATGCCGGTGATGTGACTCACAGCTGAGGTTGTCTGTATGCAATACGCTTTTAGTTAAGTTAGTTAAGTTAAGTTAAGTTAAGTTAAGTTAAGTAGCCTATTTTGAAATTTCAAAAAAAATAAATAAATAAATAAATAATAATAATAATAATTCTAAATAAATAGTTCAGTAGCTTATATGTACAAATACACTGTTGTAACAAAAAGGTACGCAGTGTATGTTCTTGCTAAATTGCTCTCAAACGTAAGATTGTTGCATAGCATAGTAGGCCACACATAAATTTTACGTATTGTTCTATTACACCTGCTCCTATGTACTACATAGATACTGCTTTAATTACAAAAAGGTACTCAGTTTACTCAGGCTGTAAATTGCGGCCTATAATCTAAAGCGTTACTGGTACTACACAGTGGTAATATGTCATCATTTTTCATCATTTTTTTCTAATGAATGGAATTTCTATTATTATTGACTACTTTTAATTATAGTTATTAAAGAATTCAAAATAAATTAATGGTAACACTTTAGTATAGGGACCAATCTCACTATAGTTGCTCATTAGCATGCTTTTTATTAACATATTGGCTGTTTATTAGTGCTTATAAAGCACATATTCTGCATGACCATACATCCCTACCCAATACCTAAACTTAACTTAACAAAAGTTAAATTAACTAAACTTAAAATTAACAAACCGAAACACACACGCACACACACAAATAAATAAATAAATAAAATAATAAAATTAATGAATAAACTTACAGATCCCTATTATCCAATAACAGTTACATCACGTAAAGATTTAAAACTGTTCAGTCAGAGTAAATCTTACAAATGTTGATAGTCAAATGAAAAGAGCATAACCATTCAATAAATGTCTTGAGATGAGACATCCATGGTCAAGAGGACAATTATAGATGTATTTCCTAAATGTGATTTCCACTCCTACGTTCTTCTCCTGACTGTTTTTCTGGTGCCCCCATAAATAAGCGATTAACTTAAGTGAAAAAAAAATCTATTCCATGCATTGGTTCAGTGTAACATAATGCCTGAAACGTTTTTGTTAAACATGACCCTCTTTTATGAGCTTGACAGTAACAGAGAATAATTTAAAAACTGCAACTGTAGACCGGTTGGCTATAATCAACTTTATTGCTTCGGTGACTTGACTAAACCTACACTGGCACAGCAAAAATCTTTTTGACAAGAAGTTGCTCCAACAATTCCATAAAGATTTATAAGGGACAAAAGGAAGATAGCAAACTAGATTGTTCACCTTGTTTGGCACCAAAACAGAGCTGAGGTACTGTATATGTGTCCCCTGTGATGTTATTAAAGGATGTTCAGATTGGTGCCAATATTCCATTAAATCAAGCCCTGCCTGATCATTATTCCTGTCAGGCACCAGTGTGCCACTTCTGGAGAGGTTAATGACTGTTTGCCCCATTGTCTTTAGGGAAGATTTATCCTGATTAAAGGCCTGAGGGGGTCAAAAGGTCATAATGAGAAAGGATTCTGAGCTGCTGTAGTCTTAAGAAAGGGTGAAAGGCTAGAAAGTCTGTTTGAAGATTAGCATCAAATATCAGATTCTTTTTTTGGTTTACCTTTGATATAGTACAGAAGAGTGTGTGCATGTGTGCTTTACTTACTTTACTTTTAGTCATTTAGCAGACGCTTTTATCCAAAGTGACTTACAAATGAGGACAATAGAAACAATCAATTGTAGTATTAAAACAACTAAAACTGATCCAAAACTAAAAGCTAAAACTTTATAAATAGTATATATACACACACATTAAAAAAATAATAATTAAATAAAAATGAGAAATGCATATGACAAAATTTCTAAACTAAACATTTAAATGAAAACAAAATAATGCTACAAACAATTCAAAATATTAAGAGAACAAAAGGTATAAGAGTGTAATAATGATTCTAACATAAAACTAAGCCAAACACCAAAAACAACTACATGCATGTACACACACACACAGACATATATACACACACACACACGCATATCCATAAATTCAATATTATTTCATTTCCATGTAGTTTGTTGAAGTACTAAAATAACTCAAATTAAATAAAACTAAAACTTAATAAATAACTTATACAGACATAATAGAAAAAAAAACTAATAAAATGACAAACATTACTACAACTGTAACTAAAATTAAAATAGATAACATATACAAATCAAACTACATTAGTTTAACAGTAATCCTAAAAAAATAACTGTGCCAAACATACAAGTAAGAAATGGTTATAAAAACTGAAAGAGAAGTGAAACAAGTAATAGGAAAGAGAATAAATGAAAATTGATACTTATCCCTTGCCGGTGTCCCTGTCCGGTGGAGTCGTACGGTAAAGTCAATGGTCTTTACACACTTCGGTCTTAACACAACGAGGGCTGCCACAGTATAATAACCTTTTTTATACCCATCTAACAAATCACTAATTGAATTCAGCTGGACACACTTTCCTGTTAATCACAATAAATGGCCACGCAAGCGCAGACACTAACAAGCTACGTACGAGACCAAACGCGATTTCAGCACGTCAAATGCAAATGACAATAAGCAAAGCTGTGAAGTAGTTGTGATTATCTGATGATCTGACTGGTGAGAACGGTCATGCTAATGATGAGACGACAACAGCCAGCAGATGACCGTTTTCCCACTGCGTTGTCATCCTACAACTGTTTTACCTTTGGCTAACCCAGAGTTCTGAATCCAACTAGCTTTTGACCTGAAAATTAACCTGACAATCACTGACCAAATATCCCTAGCATAAAAATAGTTACTTTTGAAGTATTTTAATAAAGAACTAGCTTGAGGGTCTCTATATGCGCGTACAGATTTGACTCACTGGCAAAATCATCTACAACCTTCAAAGAAATGCACAATATTATGTACGAATGTGTACCCTAGTGTTTATTAGGAGGAAAACACATACAAATGAATACATCAGTGGGTAACGACACAATGTGTGGGGGAAGATGAGTGGCGAGAGAGCTGCGGTTAATTTCACGCCCCTGTATTTTCCCGTCACGCCTGGCTAATTTCTGTCATGTTTTGCCGACGTGTTGAAATACTCCGTCTGCGAGCCCCTGTGGTGTTTCTCAGAGAGTCGGGCCTGACTAGCACACCAGCAGGGAAGCTTCCATTTTAAACAGGCGGCATTTAAACACACAGCGACCAGAAAGAGAGGCCAGCTGGCCACAAATGCTTGGGTTGCTCTTGACTGACACGTCAACGTGAGTTTGATAGCACAGCCGAGAATACGGTATATATATATATATATATATATATATATACCGTATATGTACCAGTTTGCATTTTTCTTGAATTAATTAACACCTTACTGAGACATTTTCCATTAACAGAATAAGCGATGAGTTTTGCGGCTTCGTTCTAGCACCCTGCCACCATCAGCAGAACAACAATACATTCTGATTAGAAAATGCATATTTTATTAGTAAAATAAAAGACTTGATTAACTGCACCTTAATCTTTTTGGCTTATTCCATTACAAATGGCTGATCTCAAATAAGCATGTCCCTGACAAATAAATTTAATTGTTTTTTATCTTCACAGTGAGTAAATGACAAAACATTTGATGCTCTCCAACTGCATCAAAAACAGGTATTTTAACTGTAAGGTGAAACTTCCACTCCTACAGCTGCCAATTTGAGAAATGAAACGACTCTATCAAAAGCTTATTGTTAGTATTGAAATGTTTTATGTAATTTATTTTTAAAATGATGCCAAATTTGTATGAATTCGTATGATCTCATTCATACATATTTTCATACGGTCTGCACATGCCCCTGTGAGGGTTAGGTTTAGGGGTGGACATGCATGCTGACATTTTACTAACGTATTGTTTGTTTTCATGTTTTAACTCCTTTAATACTTATGAGATTGTTCCAATGTGTTCCAACTCATATAATACTTACGGGACCCTTACAATGAGATGGAACAGCAACTACAAACTACTACAGATGGAAACAACAGATACACCCCTGTGCTGATGCAATGTGTGGATTTTTTAAACAGCCTCTAACCCACAATTTTTCCTGTTTTCCTAATTTGCAAAATTTGCATTTATGCATTTGGCACATGCTTTGGAAAGTGATTTACAGTACATTCAAGGTATACATTTTATCAGTGCATGTGTTCCCTGGGTTTAACCCATGATTGTTACACTGCTATAATGCCAATCAAGCTACACGAATCCTAATTCCTAATGTGAATAAAAGGCACTATGCATTTCATTAAAGGGCACCTATTATGCCCCTTTTTACAAGATGTAATATAAATCTCAGGTGTGCCCAGAATGTGTCTGTGAAGTTTCAGCTCAAAATACTGCACAGATCATTTATTATATCATTTTGAAAATGCCTAATTTAAGGGGAAGCAGAAACACGCTTTCATGTCTTATTGCGCTTAAACTGTCAAATTCACACAAGTTCATGTTAAAAACACACATAATTTACAAAAACAGTCGGTTATGTCTGTGAAGGTAAACAGCTGGGAAAGAAATTGCATGTTTATATTAGATCTATGTATGTGACAGCTGCGTAATATACAGTACCTACACGGTTGTCTGCGCTGTTAATATGACACGAACAATAAAATAAATGCAGAAAATCACTCACTACTCTTCAATGAATAATTTCTGTAGCTCTAATAAGAAGACATTTCTTACTTGAATGCTCCTTTTAAATGCTCTAGCGTGAAGATAAACATGGCGGATTGTGTGCGGCTCACTCAGGGTGGGGTCTCTGCTAACACAGAAGTGTCCATCAACAGTCATGGGTAGGGCCTGTAAAATATGATGTCATACTTTACGGATTCTGCGAAAGGCTTGTTCGGAGACACTGCTCATGATTTATGGGGATTTTAAAAAAAGAAGCCAGTGGATCTGGAGCCGGTGGTTGATCTGGCCTTAAGTGCTCATGAGCAAAGATGGCAGCTTTCATTCAACCTGCTCCGGAACAAACAAGTTCCTTTGAGATGAATAGGCAAGCAAGACATTCCAGGTATTAGTAATGAGATGAACAGATTGTAATTCCGCTTGGCCGGCACACGATTTGATTTGGACTCGGTACTGTAAAGCACTGTTTTAACAAGCCACACGAGATTGCAACTGCTACTCCTCATCATCTGTCAAAAGCAGTTACAGGACATGCTACAACAGATCTGTCTGGCTGTTATCAAGAGTTTGACCCTGTCTCCGGGTGGGTAGCAAAAACAATGTTTATGAAAATCAGCTTATTTTCCTAGAGCAGGCCAGCCTTAGGGTAGCCTGCTAAGGCACCATGGGTACATGTACACATAAGGATTAGGGCAAAGTCTGTTGAAATTCCAGAAAATAGCTAAGACAGCAGTACAATGTGATGACAGCCTAGTCAACATCACTTTTGAAGTAAAAAGAGAGAGAAAGAGAAAAAAAAGGAATAGAAAGTGAAAAAGAGGTGATTGGCATTTCCCTGCTGGACTAACCTATACTGTATGTAAAAACATAATTAGTAGTGTATTCTGTAGGAAACAGTCACTTGAGCTCCAATTAGAGTCCGATGCTCTTTAAAAAGGCTTGTTGAGTTCACTGGAGTAGGAAATGGGAGGTATTAGCATTCACTAGCATGAGAGATTCTTGTTTTCCTCTAAAACCTTTTGGCTAGTTTGAGTAAATAAATTCAGGATTTCAGGATTTTACTATGAGCAATCAAAACGTAGCCAGTGAAATTTAAATGCTCACTGCATAACTGTATCAAATATTAGTTTAAATATTCATTGAACAACAATTCCATCTTCCAGGGCTGTAACTATGGAAACAGGCTCGTGCTTGCCAATGACTGCATCTATTGTAGTTATGATTTCTGTAATTGTACTAAACTAATTGTGCTTTAAATGAATATTCATGCTCAAACTGTAGCTTTACAAAGGCTGTGCAATGTAAGCATTTCTTTGATGTAAAGTGGATACAATTTCTTCACAAGACATTTTATCCCAGTGTGGAATTCCAGGGTAATGGGCTTCCAGGAACACGATGGGTATCCAGCGTAGGAGGTAACCTCATGGAAATTTAGTAAAATGAGGGTTATATGAAGATTCCACGCAATAGGAACTTTTTGTTTTTGTTGTAGCCTTTTTAATTTTGAAAAAAAAGTGTCCTTTATTAAATTTAGTAAGTATTTCATAAGGTCATATTCATATACATAGTCAAATTCATATCTGTATTCGCTTCATTCAAGTTGTAATATTACATTTATGCTGTGTGGATACTGTCAAGTAGTTTCATTTATGATGTAAGTGACCTTTTCAATTGTATAGCAATAAGTCGACCAGAGAAAGAGAAAGAAAATTATACCAAATAATTATGATTGATCTAGATCTGATAACCTTTCACAATGCTTGCTCACATGACCTGGGAGTCCTAGTAATTGTGAGCAGATAGAAGCTCCATAAGATAGGATGGAGCTAGATTGCTTAAAAATTTATGAACTAGTATGAGGGTTTTGAAATCATTTCTGCTGTGGACCGGTAGCCAGTGAAGGGAGGCAAAAATAGGAGTAAAGTGTTTGTGCTTTTGTGTATCCATGTTAATGCTTTTGTGTACCCTTCTGGCAGCTGAATGAGCTGTAATCGTTCTGGATAAAAAGATGTCTGAGTAATTCCAGTATAAGTAGAGATAAAAGCCACTTTTTGAATGTCATTAAAAGACAAAAAGTGCTTGACCTTAGCTAAGAGCCTAACTTGAGAAAGACTTATAACCACATGAATCTGATTGCTGTTCCCATTATGTTATGTTATTTCTGAATGTTCTGAGTGTTCAAAATGTACCGTTTTTTAAATAAAAAAAAAAAAATGTTTTCTTGATAATGTTTGAGGGGGAAAAAGTATGGAAACATTACCTATTGCGATTATAATGAGAATGTTACTTTTGAATGTTTTCTGAACCATCTGAAACTAGTAGTAACGTTTAATGTTTCGTAATGTTAGCCCAAGATCCAGGAACATTCCTTAGTACATCTTATAGTAGGGCTGTGAATCAGCAAAAAACTGTTTAACAGTGTTCAATCCCCAACATGCTATTTTTACTACAGCTTTTTCTAAAAACTTTTTAAATATTCTAATTAATGTCTTGCGCAGTGTGATTTTAATTATTCATAACCAATATGTTTTCGTCAAAATTAAATCATCATCATGTTTTTTTTGTTTTTGTTTTTTTTTTGTCTTTGATGACCAAAACAAACATTTTTCATCAACAGACATTTTAAATGAGTAATATTACTGGTTTCCCCTTTTTAGGGGAGAATACATGAATAGTATTCTCCTTTGTAATGAGACAATGGGGCCTAGGCACTATGGGAACTGCTGACTTCTTTATTTGCCAACTGCTGCTTCTTTTCTAACCTATTCAACTCAATACACTGAAAGAACCTGAGCTATAGCTACTGTCATCTGGCATTCAGGTGGTTCGCCGCTCAGAATATTAGTCTATTTTCAAGATCCATTACTTGATCACATTTGCAGGGAGAGTGCTGTCAGCGTCCCTGGAGTATTGCATATATAGCCACACATTTGACAAGGACCTACACTGTAGATTGATCTGTAAAAGAACTATAACCTTTAACAGTAAGATCTAAGTCTAAGAGAATATGCAGGTGTTCCCAGGGATGTCTCATTAAATTGTTACTAATTATCTAAAAAAACAAAATAAAAACAGGGGCCTCATTTTAAAAAGCATGTATGTTTGGATTTGATCCATAATTTTTGCGGATTTCATCAGGCTCTTTACTGGCATCTATGGTTCCATAAAGAACCTTTAACATACATGGAAGTCAGTTCTTGAATTTCATGCGTTGGAAGCAGGCAAAATGGACAAGTGAAACAAGTGTCAATTAGTGATGGCTAGATGACTGGGTCGGAGCATCTACAAAACAACAAATCTCATGGGGTTTTGCCAGTATGGAATGGTTAGTATCTAACAAAAGTAGTGCAAGGACGGACAACTAGTGAAACAGCGTCAAGGCCATGGCACCCACGGCTCAGTGAAGCATGTTGGAAGTGAAATACCCATCTGGTCTGATCACAGAAATAAATGTACAAAAGCTGTCAATGGTGTGACACCACCTACTAATATACAGTATATACTGTACTTTATGTACTAAGACTTTCCTTTGATATACTAATATGCACCCTTTGGAGGTAAATAAGGTACAAGTACCTTTTGATAGGGTACCGCCCCAGTGACAACTTTAGTACCTTTTTTTTTTCTGAGCGTATATATTGTGAACTGTAATCTATACAAACATTTTTGTGCATATAGACAATATTATAAATATTTGTAGGACTATCATTTCTCAGTCTTTTACGTTTAATATCATTCTACACACATCTATATAAACAAGGCCCCAGGATATATTTCAAAGATTTGATGCCATGAAATCCACTTCTTTAGTGCTCATTGTATCAACTTGTAAACACAACTTTGTTCTGCAACAAACTGCTAAAAACCTGGACAGCCTGAAAATTGCTAGACATTTAGATTAGAGATTGCCGTTTTGAGATAGCAATTGCCATTTTTGTGCGCAATATGCATCAGATGGTCTGTGGGCGGTCCGTGGCCATGAGGCGGAGATTAGCTTCAGCGGGTGCTTCAAGCACATTAAATGAGGTTCATGCAAGAACCCCCAAGGTCAAGATGCCCTTCTCAGCTAACAGCTCAGTTCTAATACAGAGATATAAACCAAATGGACTTTCATTGGCAGCAGCGGTACACTTGTTTATTTGAGTGTGATCTGCCTCCAAGTAATTGAAGGAAAAGCCTGTCGATGTTTGCTGAGAGCATTTTAATTAGCCGTCTCACTGCATCCAAATGAGCACTCGTGGAGTGATGAAGCAATTTTGAGTCAATTAGGAAATGAATAATTTCTCCCTACAAGGGGTAAGCATTCATCACATTGGTAGCAGGTTCTTGGAGGGCTTGTTTTGTGGAGTGCCCGCTTTGTGTAGGAGTTTAGGAGATTAGTGAGAAAGGCAAATGGACTCTGAGTAAAACACTACAGCCCCCTGCATTCTTTTTATTCCTTGCTGTCTCTGGCGTTCATCCATCCTGCCGCCTGTAATTCCATTTTTGGCTTTGATAAGATTAGGATTCCTGGGCTTCCTTCCTTAAAGAAATTGCTGTGTGGTGAGATACCTGCAAAATGCCTCCTGGATGTTTACTACTGACCGAGAGACAGCAAGAGAATATAAACTGTCATTTGACCCAAGCAGGGAGTCAGAATTCAGTCGGTGCTGCCATCTGCTGGTGTGTAAACATTGCCGTAAAACTGATGAAAACATGCTAGTCTATATGTTATAGTCTATATCAAATGCAATTCACAGTAGCGAAATAAATGACTGGCAAATCAAGATATTTATCAAGTACTGTAAGAAATTATTCATATGCTGTGTGCATTACTAAGACAGTAATTGTTTCAAGCTTCCTAGTTGTTCACATTTTTACAAGGTCAGTAGCACATATGAAACACATCTATATGCAGTATTAGTCCACTCCCCAACCCCTTTTAAAATACAAACTATGGATTTTATATACAAATTTTAGGGTAAGAAGGTCCAAGATGACAACACTCCCCATTTAAATTTTTCCTCTTGATCATGGCACAACATTTCATCTAAATACATTTAATGAATGGCTATTCTCTTTTAAATTTTGTATTTTCCTCTGAATGGCAACATTTCTGAGATTTAGTCAGACAAAACAGTTTTGAGGTTAAATGGTCTAATTTTGCATCTGCATAAATAAAAGCAATGCATGATATTATATTATGGTTAATATCAAAGTTTTTGAGTCATGTTACTGATTTACAAAGCAGACATGATTTAGCATTTATTTTTAAAGTTGAAAATGATTGCAATGATTTTTTTTTATTTTTTTTTTTTGTAGTGAACACTCCCACATTCAATTTCTTTTAAGAAAATACATTTTAAATATTTATTATTTATCAGACCAGTATCTTGCTGTTAGCTCACAACAAGCCTATGCACTTAGACTCCCAAAACTAAGACTAAAAGCCTGACACTCGTAACCTATACACAGACACAGACAAAAAGGACTGGTAAACACTGCCCTAGCCATCTGTGTGTATCGCTTATGCCAGGATCTGCCACTGTCCGTATGCTATTGCAGTAGAACACAGTAACATTCGAGGAATTTGTTGATTATGAAGGGAAACTTGATTATTAAAGAAAATCACATTTCAGCCTTCTTGCAGGAAATAGAATGAAAACAAATGCAATTTTAATGTGCACTAACATAAGAGAAAACGCAGACCTCTTCCTGGCACTCTTGTGTTGCTCTGACTTCAAAGACCAGCTCTAGCCAGCTCAGGTTTATTTACCCATGTAAGCTTTTACAAGCCACTCCTGACCTTGCCTTCCTCGCTGACGGGCCTAGCACTTCTTTTGATAAGGTGGGTGTCCACAGGATTGACTGAACTGACCTTCTTCCTTTCATGATAGAAAACACGGGCAGATCTTTAGTTGATTTTTTTTTTTTAAGAACTTGTTGGCCCTTCAGAGCCCAGAAAAGAGAACATAAAAGGTATGCTCTCACTAGCTAGGTTAAAATCCCCATGTTTACTCCATGAGTCAACATTCCCAGTAGCTGTCATGTTAATAGTTTGAACTGATACCAGATTCAGAGTCTTAATCAAAGAGCACAATTGAATGATTTACATTCCATTAGCTGTTAAATTTTAATTATCTTGTGGAACCAGATTAATTAAGAGTGTTAAATACAAAACAATAACAATAATATAAATGGCACATTCAGAAATAACTTTTCAATCATTTGAACTCCAAATCTGGGAAGTCACAAATGAATTCAAAGTCATGAACTTTAGCAAATATGCACATTTATAATCCCTTCATTTTGAAAAAAAATAATTGTGATTCATCATCCCCATTCCAAGCAACAAAGTTTTTATCTATCCAAGCAACTGTGAAGATAAAGATGATGTGCGCCAGGTCTTCAGAAAGAAGAAAGGCACCAGGCCCAGACGGTGTCACACCAGCCTGTCTGAAAACCTGTGCTGACCAGCTGGCCCCCATCTTCTCACAGATCTTCAACAAATTACTGGAGCTGTGCAAAGTCCCTACCTGCTTCAAACGCTCCACCATCATCCCCGTCCCAAAGAAACCCAAGATAACAGGACTTAATGACTACAGACCTGTTGCTTTAACGTCTGTGGTCATGAAGTCTTTTGAGAGGTTGGTGTTGGCTTATATGAAGGACATCACTGGACCCTTACTGGACCCCCTGCAGTTTGCCTACAGAGCAAACAGGTCCATGGATGATGCAGTCAACATGGGACTGCACTTCATCCTTCAACATCTGGACAGACAATGGACTTATGTGAGGATCCTGTTTGTGGACTTTAGCTCCACTTTCAATACCATCATCCCAACACTCCTCCAG
This sequence comes from Spinibarbus caldwelli, assembly GCA_039654775.1. Taxonomy (NCBI): domain Eukaryota; kingdom Metazoa; phylum Chordata; class Actinopteri; order Cypriniformes; family Cyprinidae; genus Spinibarbus; species Spinibarbus caldwelli. The sequence continues at coordinate 7,306,803 of CM077240.1, forward strand.
ACCAAACTAACCCAGCTCTCTGTCCCTAGCTCTATCTGTCAGTGGATCACCAGCTTTCTGACAGATAGACAACAGCTAGTGAGAATTGGTAAATTAACATCCAACTCCTGCACCATCAGCATTGGTGCCCCTCAAGGCTGTGTTCTCTCCCCACTGCTCTTCTCCCTGTACACCAACGACTGCACCTCTAAAGACCCCTCTGTCAAGCTCCTGAAGTTTGTGGACGACACTACAGTCATCAGTCTCATCCAGGATGGCGACGAGTCTTCTTACAGACAGGAGGTTAAAGAGCTGGCTATCTGGTGCAGTTATAACAACCTGGAGCTCAACACGCTCAAAACGGTGGAGATGATCGTGGATTTCAGGAGAAACCCCCCTGCACTCCCCCCACTCACCATCATGAACAGCACTGTAGCTGCAGTGGAGACATTCAGATTCCTGGGCACCATCATCTCTCAGGACCTGAAGTGGGACACTCACATAGACTCCATTGCTAAAATGCAAATGTTGCAAATGTTGTACTTCCTTCGTCAGCTGAGGAAATTCAACCTGCCACAGGAGTTGCTCACACAGTTCTACTCAGCTGTCATTGAGTCTGTTCTGTGTACTTCAATAACTGTCTGGTATGGCTCAGCTACAAAATCAGAAATCAAAAGACTTCAGAGGACAGTTCGGTCTGCTGAAAGGATTATTGGTATTCCCTGTCCACCCTCCAAGAACTGTATACATCTAGAGTAAGGAAAAGGGCTCAGCAAATCACTCTGGATCCCTCACATCTACGCCATCTCTTTTTTGAACTTTTGCCATCTGGCCGGCACTACAGAACACCGAATACCAGGACAGTCAGGCACAAGAACAGTTTCTTTTCCCAGGCAATCTACCTCATGAACAGTTAAATGTTCTCCCACTGTGCAATAAAAATATGTGCAATAACCTCATATTTATTTATCACCCTACATTCTAGTATATCTATAGCAGACCTATACATACAATTTATTATTATTATTATTATTCTAATTTATATATTTATATATATATATATATATATATATATGTGTGTGTGTGTGTGTGTGTGTGTGTGTGTGTTATTCAAATCTTATTTTTATTATCTGTGTTGTTGTTGTTGTTGTTGCTGCTGTTGCTGTTGTTGTTTCTGATTACTGGAAGCTGTGACACTAAAACAAATTCCTTGTATGTGCAAACATACTTGGCAATAAAGCTCTTTCTAATTCTGAAACTGGATATTGGATATCGCTCTCTGGAGTAGCTCAGCCCACAGTGATGTCTCATTGGTCCAAAATCCATGTTGTACATCAGATGTCTTCTCATTCTGATCATGTCGCAAAACATCGCAATAATGAATGTATGATCTCCATAAAAAAAATAAATAAATAATATATATATATATATATATATATACACACACACACACACACACACACATTTGAAAGCAGTCATAATGTAAATAATGATATAAAATTTATAAAATACTTATTTGGGATATAATTATTGATAATTGGCCACTTTACAGAAAAAGCATTTAAAGATTAAGTTTTATTGCAAAAAAACTGATTAGTCTCATCTCACACTCTTACAGCTCGAATTCCGGAAATGTTGGGACGTTTTTTAAATTTGAATAAAATGAAAACTAAAAGACTTTCAAATCACATGAGCCAATATTTTATTCACAATAGAACATAGATAACATAACAAATTTTTAAACAGAGAAATTTTACACTTTTATCCATGTAGGATATCAGAGCAAATCAGACAATTTAAGATTCGATCAGATTGGTGTTAGAACCACCAAAAGAGCCAAATTCCGCAAAGAGGCCCAGGACAACACAACAGCATGTCATAAATCAGATCCCTAGCGCAAGCCCGTCTGAAGCAAGCCTAACATACAAGCCTCTTTCACAGAACATCGTACAACATTGACAAAAAGAACACATTGATAATCCCAACTCAGAAAGGAGATTGCCAAATTTTGGGCAAGTAACCAAGATTGATGGTCAAACAGATGCACCGCATGAACATCACATGTAAAATCTTAAAATCATGAGCTTGTGTATGTCTTTTTAATAACTATTGAATAGCTTAAGGGTTTATATTCATGTTTGGTATGTATGAGCATGAAAAAATCATGCTTTAAACGTTTCTATCAATCAATTCTTTGTCAAATGTATCATATTCTGGTTATAGAAATCATGTCCAAAATTATACTCTGCAAAGAGAGGGAAAGTTCCGACCATGTGACTGACCAGATAACATGTTGATTTATGGATTGGAAGGAGAAACAGAGCAACACCTCGAGCTAAGATAATATCTAATTGGTCAGGACACCATTTTGGGATGTGTCCAAAAGCCCAGTTAAAAACTCAGGACACCATCAAACCTCGCTTTTTTGCATTTTGGCTTTTCTTGCCTTTTGACACCGCGTTTTGACGCTGCCTTTTAGCGCACTTTGAGCGTGCTCAGGCTTACATGCCAGCTGCTAACACCACGATGAGAAGAAAACCCACCTAGTCTCATTACATCCTTTTATACTTTTACTTCTTTTTCCTTTCTTTCCGTTGAGAGTTTTGTGTCTCCGAGTTCACTTCGAGTGTGACCGCCTCAAAACTTCAACCAGACCAAAACTCCACATCCTCAGCCAACAACATCACTTCAACGACTACTGAACTTCCAGCCAATCAGCAACTTGGGAAACCCCCTTTCCTGCAACGACAACGACAAAATGGAATCCCTTAACACAAAGGCAACACAAGTAATACAACTCCAGATTCTAGCTGAATTGGTGCATTTAATACAAATTTTAGCCTCACTGAGAAACTCAACGCGAGGGTTAATTAAGTGATTGATGGTTGTTCATGTCTATGCAATTGCACATATTGCTATAAACTTGCGATTTCACATTTTCATTCTCTTAAACTCATCCTTTCCTCACTTTCTCTCTTTCTGCAACTTCTGTGAATGTGTGAATGCGTGTGTTCATGTGTTAGATTAGTTTACATGTCTTAGAGTTATCCAATAAAGTCTTATTTATATCGAAAAGAGAAGTATCTTGTGTTTTGTGTTTACAAGTTAATGTCTTAAACTGCCGATCTTGTCACTGAGCTATTAAATAGTGTTTTCACTATATTTTGGATTTTCATATCCAGTGCAGAGTTGATGTTATACAGCTCACTCAATGAATTGCTGACCGACTCGGTGATCAGCCGTAAAACAGTGATTCTGTCCAAATTCCCTATAAAATCATAAATGATTCCCTTTGAGCTAAATTGACCTGTTTCTCTTACAATCCACTAAATGAGCTCATTTCAAATTTGATGCCTGCTACAGGTCTCAAAAAAGTTGGCACAGGGACAACAAAGGGCTGAAAAAGCAAGACATTTTGAAAAAATTCAGCTGGGAGAACATCTAGCAACTAATTAAGTTAATTGACATCAGGTGTGTAACATAAAAGGATTTCTTAGAGAGACGGAGTCTCTCATAAATAAAGATGGGCAGAAGCTCTCCAATCTGTGATGGAGTGCGTAAAAAGATTGTGGAATACTTTAAAAACAACGTTCCTCAACATCAAATTGGGCCTAGGAATACTTCCGGAAACCACTGTCGATAAACACAATCCGCCATACCATCTGCAGATGCCAACTAAAGCTCTATCATGCAAAAAGGAAGCCATATGTGAACACGGTCCAGAAGCATGTCCTGTGGGCCAAGGCTCATTTAAAATAGACTGTTTCAAAGTGGAAAAATGTTCTATGGTCAGACGAGTCCAAATTTGACATTCTTGCTGGAAATCACGGACACCGTGTCCTCCGGGCTAAAGAGGAGGGAGACCTTCCAGCGTGTCATCAGCATTCAGTTCAAAAGCCAGCATCTCTGATGGTATGGGGGTGCATAAGTGCATACAGTATGGGCAGCTTGCATGTTTTGGAAGGCACTATGAATGCTGAAAGGTATATAAAGGATTTAGAGTAACATATGCTCCCCTCTAGACGACGTTTATTTCAGCAGGACAATGCAAAACCACATACTGCAGCTATTACAACAGCATGGCTTCGTAGTAGAAGAGTCCAGGTGCTGAATTGGCCAGATCTTTCACCTATAGAGAACATCTGGCGCATAATTAAACGAAAAATACGTCAAAGACGACCACGAACTGTTCAGCAGCTGGAAAGCTATATCAGGCAAGAATGGGACTAAATTCCAACACCCAAACTCCAGAAACTGATAACCTCGATGCACAGTCGTCTTCAAACTGTTTTGACAAGAAGAGGAGATGCTACACTATGGTAAACATGCCTCCGTCCCAACTATTTTGAGACCTGTCGCAGGCATCAAATTTGAAATGAGCTCATTTTGTGCATAAAGTGTTCAAATTTCTCAGTTTAAACATTTGTTATGTTATCTATGTTCTATTGTGAATAAAATATTGGCTCATGTGATTTGAAAGTATTTTAGTTTTCATTTTATTAAAATTTAAAAAATGTCCCAACATTTCCGGAATTCAGGTTGTAGTTTTGATTAGAATACATTACATCCGGTCAGGTCATGGCATACGGTCTAGAAAAAGTTCAAATATATCAATGCATCTAAAGCTCAAAATGGATACGAATATTCCACAAATGTATATAGTTGGAACTCTGTGCAACTCCTGTGCTTTTCTCCACTGTAAATGAAATACTTCCGGCTTGTCATTTGTCAAAAATAGTGAAAAGGTGGCTTTAGTGCGACCAATAGCAATAGCACATATCGTGGTTTGCACCTGTAACAGAAAGCCGATTAGCCTCTATTTATCCCTTTTAACGTCCCACATCAACTTATTGTTTCAGTAGTCAAGCCATTTAATAAGGCCTTTTATTCCATAGTCATATTTCTTGGATATATCTAGTCTCTTCAGTCAGTCTGAAGCTGAAACAATAGAGGATGTTAGTTTTGACCCAGTAACATCTCTTCCTTCAAGACAAAAGTCATTTATCTTTTCTTATGTGACTTTACCTTACCAGACCGACACCAAGCAGACATCTGCCGCCTTTGATCCAGAATAAGAGCGAAACACCAAAGCTCCGCCCCTAGCTCAGGGAGAGAGTGTTTTAGCTGTATTACTGTGTGTATAGTTCTCCTCCTCATCTGTCCTTTAGATTTATGAAGTGCAAGGGCTGTGGTGTTTGCTCTCGGCAGACTCCCCGACGTGTGTTTAAACTAGATCATACTGGAGAAGCAGACACCACTAGAATACCAATGCATGTGGTTGTAAAAACAAAGACAAGGAGTCAAAGTCTCTCCTCCTAGGAATGTGGACAGTGCTAAACATGTTTGCAAGGTGTAATCCAATGTTCAAAAATCTAAGCCTTAATATTCTGGACAAGATATGGGTTGTGGAGTTGAATGCCAGTGTTCTAATGGGTAAATTCAGGAAGGATAAAAAATGTAATGGTGAAACAGAATGCTTAAAAAAAACAATCAAATCAGTGACAGTAGGCAAGTAAAGCAAAGTGGAATGTTGGCCCAATTCCATTGATGCATTATAGGGCAGAACCAGAACTGATGCAAGGGCTGTGCAAAGTCACAAAGGGCCTTTGCACTTTAGGGGGCCTCATTTAAAAAGAGTTTAATGGAACAGGAAAAAAAGAACTATAATTATTGTAATGCATTTGAACTATTTGAAAATAATATTTTACTTGAAAATTTTATTTCTTTTAAAATATCCACGCATTCACTAATAATCATATGCCTAATATGCTAAAAGTGGCTCCATTAAAGGATTACTCCACCCCAAAATGAAAATTGTGTCATTGATCACTTACACCCATGTCGTTCCAAACCCGTAAATGCTTAGTTCATCTTCTGAACACAATTTAAGATATTTTACATGAAAACCGGGAGGCTTGTGACTGTCCATTGACTGCCAAGTAATTACCACTGTCAAGGCACAGAAAAGTATGAAAAGCATCGTCAGGATAGTCCAGCTGCCATCAGTGGTTCAATCTGAATTTTATGATGCGACGAGAATACTTTTTGTATGCAAAGAAAATAAAAATAACGACTTATTCAACAATTTGTCTCCTCTCTGTCTCTCTGTGTACGCAAGCAGCGTACACTCTTCTGTATCAGCCGCAACACAAGGATGCGCTATTTTCGTTCAAATCAAAGCGTAAATACACGTAGAATACGTATCCTTGTGTTGCGGCTGATACAGAAGAGCGTACGCTGCTTGCGTTCAGTGGATAATATCCAAAATGGCGCTACGCTGACACAAAGAGACAGAGAGGAGATGAATTGTTGAATAAAGTCGTTATTTTTATTTTCTTTGCATACAAAAAGTATTCTCCCCACATCATAAAGTTCAGATTGAACCACTGATGGCAGATGGACTATCCTGGCGATGCTTTTCATACTTTTCTGTGCCTTGACAGTGATAATTACTTGGCAGTGAATGGGCCAGTCACAAGCCTCCCAGTTTTCATCTAAAATATCTTAAATTGCGTTCCGAAGACAAACGAAGCTTTTACAGGTTTGGAACGACATGGGGGTAAGTGATTAATGACAAAATTTTCATTTTGGGGTGGAGTAACCCTTTAATGTTTCTTTGTCTCATCAAATTTAATTACTAATTACATGAATCACATAAATTATATATTTTTCCTTTCCTTTTTTTACAACATACAGAGCAGTGCCTTGTAGCAGAGCAAGAAGGTCAAATATTGGTGACACCTCAGTGTCTAGTGATATTAGAATCATCACCAATATTCTATTTATTCTGATTCTGATTTGTAATGTAATTTTTACTCTTTTCACCACTACGTTGCTACATTTTTACATTTTTGCTGCGGAGTTGCCTAATACTTGTGTCACTTGTCACACAAACAGACAAACACACACACACACACACACACACTCACACACACACACACACACACACACACACACACACACACATATATATATATATATATATATATATATATATATATATAAATAAAGTTACATAGTGTACCTTTAGCATATTTTAAAAAAGCTATATATTCATGCTATACTTGAAAATTAATTTAGATATAGGCTACATTTTTGAACAAAATATGGGTAGTACTCACAGCCATGATGCTAATGTGTTGTGTATGGTTGTGAGGGTATTACTATGCAGTTGCTTGTGTGTTTTAGGTGGTTTTTATTTAGTTGCTTAGCCCAAATAAAAAACCCTGGCCCCAATTCTTTATGATACTCTGATCCCTAAAACATATGACTTGGGTGCGTAATGTAAGTCTATAGGAATGTTTGCTTGTTTTATCCTCTGCCACGTTGTTTTATCATTATAAAAGGCAGGTTTGCTATATGGTAACTAAAAATGGAATAGAGTTGCATGTAAAACAAATACTTCTAATTGGTTGTAATTATAAAAATACTTATTTATAGTAGCTTATTATATTATTACATTTCCAAATAATTTTATGAATTATACAACTCATTACAACACTTGTTAATTGGAGTTCTGTTTGAGCCCCACCCACATCCAGTTTGAGCCATAATCAGATAATTTTGTGATTGCACAGACATAGATACAGATATAGCCTTTGCTGTACACCTCTAGTCTATAGTACAATTGGTGCAGAGTTATACACCAAACATTAATACTTGCCCTAGTGTGGATGGACCATTAACTAAATCAACGTGGACCTAAAACCAAGTGAAGACATCACTTGCTTTATCATTACTGATAATGAGGCAACATTATTGGTTAAGGAGCCTTACCTGTTTCTCTTAGATCTTTTTTTTTTTAAATAGACTGCCCACTGGGTGCAGCCAGTGCTTGCTGGCACACTCTAAGCATGGGACTGGGTAAAATGCTCCCTAGACAGCAGGTATGACCCACTTTTGTTGTAACGCTTCGTTCTTCATTCACCTCTTTGCAATCTAAAGCCTGGGAGCATTTACCTGTGAATCAATGAGAAATTAATCAGAGCTGACATACAGGAACTGTGCAGCCTGTACAAAATGTGCTTTCAACCCTTTAGACTAAAGGCAAAAACCCCAGGAAAGTACATGTACACTGGAGTAGTGTTAAACAAGGTCAGTAAAGATGTGAGAAGTTTATCAAATCAAAACTACAGCAGTTTCCCTGCAGATGCTCTTGTCTTGATTTCTAGTTTGCTCCAGCTCCATATTTCCTGTGTTACCCATGTTTGTTTTCCTTTATTTTGTTAATAAACTTTATACTACATTTGAATCCACCTCATCTTGCCTTCGTTAACCCAGAATTACAGAACGACTGACCAAACATGGATCCAGAAGACAAAATTCTGTTCCTAAGACAAGTATTAATATCATTATACAGGATTATACAGGTGCATCGGTTTCACTTTATTTTGATGGTCCCTTTAACACATTCAGTTGACTATAAGTAACATTGCACCTACATATCTACTAACTCTCATTAGAGTATTAGTAGAGTATTAGTAGGCTGGTAGGGTTAGGGTTAGAATGTTCACATGTACTTTCAAAATTACTTATAGTCAATAGAGTGTCTGTTGGGACACCATCACAATAAAGAGTTAGCAGATATTATTTAGACAGTCTACTAATACTGTAATGCGAGTTAGTTGACATAGGTGCAAAGTTACTTATTGTAAACAGAATGCTCGAAAACTTATTTCAAAACGTGAGACTTTCATATATTCTAGATTCATTACATGTAAAGTAAAACATCTCAAATTTATTTATTTATTTTTTTAATTTTGATGATTAGAGCTTACAGCTCTTGAAAGTCAAAAATCCAGTATCTCAAAATATTAGAATATTCCATAAGATTAACCAAAAAAAGGAATTTGTAAAACAGAAAAGTTCAAGTTCTTTAAAGTATGTACTTATATGTATGTACCAATACTTGGTCGGGCTCTTTTAGAACAAATGACAGCATCAGCGAGGTGTGGCATGGAAGCGATCAGCCTGTGGCACTGTTGAGGCACTGTTGAGCCTTCAGCTTGTCTGTATTGTTGGATCGACTGTTTCCCATATATCCCATAGATTCCATATGGGGTTCAGGTCAGGCATGTTGGCTGGCCAATCAAGCACAGTAATATCATGGTCAGCAAACTACTTGGAAGTGGTTTTGGCACTGTGGGCAGGTGCTAAAGTCCTGCTGGAAAAGGAAATCAGCGTCTTCATAAAGCTTATCAGCAGAGGTAAGCATAAAGTGCTCCAAAATCTCCTGGTAGAAGGCTGCATTGACTTTGGACTTGATAAAACACAATGGACCAACACCAGCAGACATCACGGCACCCCAAATCATCACTGACTTCGGAAACTTTATATTGGACTTCAAGCATCTTGGATTCTGTACCTCTCCAGTCTTCCTACAGACTCCAGACCTTAATTTCCAAATGAAATGCAAAATTTACTTTTATCTGAAAAGAGGACTTTGGACCACTGAGCAAGTTATTTTTCTCCTTAGCCCAGGTAAGATGCTCCTGACGTTGTAGAAGTGGCTTGGTAGCCCTTTTTCTGAAGACGTCTGAGCGTGGTGACTCTTGATGCACTGACTCCAGCTTCAGTCCACTCCTTGTGAAGCTCTCCCAAGTGTTTGAATCGGCTTTGCTTAACAGTATTCCAAAGCTTGCGGTCATCCCAGTTGCTTGTGACTTAAGCCGGGCTCACACTGTGTGATTTTTTTAAAAGTCCTTTAGGATTGTACTTGTCAGACTGTACGAACATGATGATGATGTCACACTATGGGATCTCAGTTGTCATTAATGTCAGACTGTACGACAGTCGAGACGAGTTAAAAACGGGTGCGTGCAAGAAAATTTGTCCAGAGTTTTACATTATCAACCCATACACATCCAATGACTGCAAACTGCATTGCACGCGGGACCGAAATGTTGGCTATCATGAAAAGTATATGAACGGCGGCAATACCGGCATATTTAAGAAGAATAGTGTATGCAGCTCTACACACCCACATGAAAACAGCGGCACAACCAGTGTTTATATAGAAAAGGCAACATATCAGATGAATTCCGTGAGCGGAGAACGGGAGCGCCGGAGATTATGGCTGATAGAATAATTCTCTAGCATTAATTCTGCTCATAGCTTGTCTTGAAAAACTGAGACAGTTTGACATTCATCGTAGGGGTAGTCACACTGCAGGACTGTGAGCCAAATCTTCTGACACTGCCAGAATTTCGATGTAGGTGAAATTTGATCGCAACAGCCATTAATCGGCTGTCGGTGAACATGTAAAACCAGCGATTAAAGACTACATATTTTAGCCTAGGATTATAAGAATCTTTTAGGATTTTCAAAATTTGTCCCAGATGACCAAATTGTGGCCAAAATCGTGCAGTGCTTTAGGCTACCCTCTTTGTGGAGGGTAATATTTGTAGTAATAATCTGAGATACTGGATTTTTTACTTTCATGAGCTGTAAGCTCTAATCATCAAAATTAAAACAAAAAAAAACTTTTGAAATGTTTTACTTTACATGTAATGAATCTAGAATATATGAAAGTTTCACTTTTTGAAATAAGTTACAAAAAGAATTTTTTTTTTTGAGATGCACCCGTACTGCCCAGTTCTGTGCTTTGGCTAACCATTTAGACTGGAAGGATGCAGATTTTAAAGACATGTACTGTTATGGCTTAAACAAGCCCTTAAGCTCTTGCATGCCTAGTGGAAGAAATGAACTGACTTTGGAACAATTTTTGGGGGCGACTATCGGCCTCAAGCTCCACAGCATCAGAGCAAGGCCCACCATGAGGGGTTTGCTACCGGAGGAACCTTTTCATAGTTCCTAGAACTATCGGTGGAAGTTGCATCACTTGAGTCACTGTATTGCCTCAGTTCAAGAGGCACGTGAATAGATCGTCTCTTTATATTTACTTGAAGCATTTACATTTTTCAAGTTTAAGTCCACCAAAGTTAATCTACTCTCCTGTATGATTTCTTTGTCGGACAAGATAGAGGATTCAGCGTTATGATTGGTCAGATCGCCTGTCAATCAAGCTCTTTGCGAAGGGTCAATTGCCGCCACTCCAGATTCTCATCCCGTCATGGCCGCCACGCCAAAGGTTCTTCATTACATGGCCACCACACCACAGTCTCCAGCCATAATGGACAACACGCAAGAGACTTTAACTGTCATGAACACCACCCCTTTTGAAAAAAACCAACATATGGTGGGTAGGTATGTTTTGAAACATGGCATTAACCAGAAATTACCTCTTAACAGCTGCACCTCCAGTGTTGTGTTTGTAAACATGGAGTAGTATCGGTCAGCGTTTTTGTTGATGTTTTCATTTTTGAGTCAAACGTTCACATTCACGCAGCGCTTTTGGTCCAGAGACATCATATTAGACGACTTCAAACTGAACTACACAGTGCAGAGTAAATGCGTCATCTGTGTCAGAATGTTATGATTGGCCCAGAGTAGACGTCTTACGTCAGAGTGTTCTGAACTCATATGTGCTCACACTGGTAATCTTCATTCTGCGTTCACACACAGCATAATACTGGTAATTCACTGGTAATGTTACAACTTCCCTCACTGGCAAATTGCCGGAACTAATTTATTGGTATTTTTGAAAAGATCCTGTTCACACATGATCTCTTAATGGTAATTTACCAGTAAAGACTGTATGTGTGAAAGGGGATATTGTTTTCCTGTAGATGCTCTTGTCTTGGTTTCTGGTTTGTTACAGCTTTGTTCCAGTGTTTTCTGTTACCGTGTTTGTTTTCCTTTATTTTGTTCAACTTTATACTGCATGTGGATCTGCCTTTTGTTTTACACACTACACTGTCACTGACGCACACCCCTCATTCACTTCTTGGGGGATTTTTATTAGGTTGGAGAACCCCCAAGACCTCTGACACATTTCAAACACTGTTCAAAAGGAATGTAGGGAACCACTTCAGTGATACTTCTGTTCTGGTACAAATATTTGTGCATAAAGAGTTAAACCACAACCTTTGTACAGCTATTGTACAGCTTCCTAGGATTTTAACTAAAACACAGATATACCACAAATAGATATTTATAATATGGCACAAGAAATTAAACAGAACAGATGATACCATTAGCATGTCAAATTAGATACAGTTCAGCTATGTAACACATACACTGTTGTTGTGTGTTAAATAAATGTGATAGTATTAAGACCATTGATTAAATATAATACACTCAAACTTTCAATTCCAAGGATTCATTATTCCATGAACTTAATTTAATTTTTTTTTTTTATATTTGTACATGTCTAAATTTGTTCATGCCTTAAATGCATGTTTAAGATGTTGTCAATACATTTATAATGTATGAGGTAAAGTCCCTGCAAACAGGCCTGCGGTGGCCCTTTACGGGCCCACTTAGGGCTAGCCTAAGGGCCCCCAGTGGGCTGCCAGTGCAGGGCCCCTGAGATTTTACTCATTGGCAAAACGTTGGCCCCTTATGGCTCGTTTCCACTGAGCGGTAGGGCTGGGCGATATAGCTACGCAATATCGCATTCATTATTGTAGATGAATCGCCTTCGGTGATGTAGATTTACCGCTAATCAAGGAACTGGCTTTACTGACGAGATGCGCATGCATATCGCATGCGATATATCGCCCAGCCCTACTGAGCGGTACGGTACAGTACAGTTCAGTACAGTACGATTCGGTACGGGTAACCCTGATCAGGCTTGCGTTTCCACTGCCAATAGTACCCTTACTTGGTAGGCGTGGTGTATGTCGGAAAGTAGCGATCGACGATAAAGCGCGACAATAACCACAACTCTGCCTCTTTTTGTTAAATGTCAGTTTTAATGAACAATAATAGCCATTATAAAAGTATAAGTACAAAGTATAAGAGGCTTATATAAGAGGAAATAAAGACAAAAGCAAACAATTCAGTCAAACGTATGCTACAGGTCAGCACTGTGCTACGGTAAAGTTCAAAATAAATATATAAAGTTAAACATAACTTTGTGCTCAGACAAAACGATATGACCAGGAACAAATAATAGATTCATGAGAGCACGAATGACTGTTAAATATAGCCTACCCAAAACGAATTGTATCTCATGTTTAACCACTACAGAGACATCAGAGTCAGCGGCAAATGTCAGAAGGACTAGCCGAGCGTAAGGCTGCTCTAGGCGGATACATGAGCACTGAGCGCCCGGTGATTGCCTAGAGCTCCGAAATCGGCATAGCAAATTTTAAATAGGCGCTATCTTTATAAATAAACCACAGATTTGAGTTTTAAACAACTACATTCTCACCTGAAAAACTCTTAAAACTACATTTCATAACACAATAACAGTATATTTAGAAAATTACGCGGGTTTTTGGGCAATGACGTTTCACCAAGAACAGACAAGAATGCATATTGAGAAACGGCTATTGTCTGTGTGAAAATATAAAATTATAAAATACACTGTTATATTTTTTTTTTTGTGTTTGCGCACTCTGATGTAATTATAAGTCCAATACTCACGGACAGCAGAGCGGAACGAGTGAAGGAGAAGCTTTATCCCTTTGTATCACGCAAAAGTGACGATTCTAGTCAACCAGTCAGCGTTCTGCAGTGAGTTTAGCTCCACCCTGTTGGTACCCTTTGCTGTGCTAGGTACACCAATGGAAGGGTACCAAAAAAGTGCTATGGTATGGTTCGCTATTTTGGTACAATTCACAACTTCTGACAGTGGAAACGGAAATAATTGCGTAACGTACTGTACCGTACCGTACCGCTCAGTGGAAACGAGCCATTAGTGCTGGCCCTGCACAGGCAGCCCTCACTTAGATGCCAGGAAGCCCTCACTAGGCCCACACAGGGCCCGCACTATTAATCTACAACAGGGGTGCCCAACCCTGGTCCTGGAGATCTGCCTTCTAGTGATGGGTCATTCTTGAACGATTCTTTCATTTTGAACGAATCTTTAATGTGACTCGGGGAGAACGAGTCATCTCGGGAGTGATTCGTTCAGTCACGCATACGCAACATCCTATTGGTTCTGTACTGGAATTAGTTCACCTGTTTCGAGTCTTCGGGTTTTTCGAGTCGTTCGTTCATCACGTGACAGCCCCATAAGCTTACCCAATGCAGTCTGAGCCGGAAAGAGAATTGATTAGTTGATCTCTCGAGTCTTCGGGTTTGAGTCATTCGTTCATCATGTGGCAGCCCAATATACTTAACCAATGCAGTCTGAGCTGGAAAGAGACTTAATAATAATAACCAATTCTTTATTAACTTTGTTACCACATTCAGTGTTATGTTCAGTGTTTAGATGTTAAAAAAAACATCATGACAGAAATTCACACATTTATAAACTGTAAGAAATAAAAAGCTACAATTTGAGACCAGAAACGCATCACGTAACTGTAAGTGTAAATAATAATTATAATGATGATGATGATGATGATGATGATAATAACAATAATAATAATAATAATAACTATGCACCCGTTTGTAAGGAAGGCTGTAAATTAACTAATTTCTCTATCCAATGCTGTCACGTCACGTGACAAAAGAACGAACTCGAACTCGAAAGATTCGAGAGATGAACTAATCAATTCTCTTTCTGGCTCAGACTGCATTGGTTAAGTTTATGGGGTTGTCACGTGATGAATGAACGACTCAAACCCGAAGACTTGTCAGATAAGAGGTGAGGTGAGCTAATCATAGACTAAAGACCCAGGTAAACAATGAATTATCGGTTTCTTATAGCATTAAAGTTTTGTATTGTTTGTAGTGTGATCAACGTTAGCATAAGTAGTAGATGTGTTAGGGAAGTAACACGTAACATTTTAATTATGTTTTGCTAAAATGAAGGAAATGACTCGAAAAAAAGATTCGTTCATTTTGCTGAACGAGACTCAAAGGTCCGAGTCAGTAAAATGATCCGAACTTCCCATCACTACTACCTTCCTGTTGAGTTCAGTTCCAACCCTGATCAAACACACCTGTCTGTAATTATCAAGTGCTCCTTCAGATCCTAATATGTTGGTTCAGTTGTGTTTGATCTGGGTTGGAGCTGAACTCTCCAGGAACAGGGCTGGGCACCCCTGATCTACAACAATACATCTGTTTCACTATCAATACATTCCAGCTACTATAACTTAAGTCTTTGGGGAAAACAGTTATTATACATCTGAAATGGATGCAGTGACCACATAACTAATGTCTGTACTGTCAAAAATGTACAGTAGTCAAAGGGATTTCAAATCAGTTTATTAAATACAAAATAGAAAACATTAAATTCAGGTTAATACAGCTACATTCAGCCAAAAATGTAAATACACAAAAGTACAACAAAAAAAAAAAAAAAGAAAGAAAGAAAAGAAAGCAAACAAAGCAATGCAAAGGCCATACATACAAGTAACATCTCTGCAAAAAAAACATCAACTCCTTACTTTAGACTGGGCTTGAAATGACACATTTCCCAACCAGGTGACAGCACAATATGCTTAGCAGGTGAGCCATGCTGGCTACTGCTGCTTGTTAATGCTAACTCCCTCTACCCACATGGCTTACTTAAGGAAACCTAAAACACCCTAGCACCCCTAGTGGTAAGGAAGAAATCTGCCCACAAAATTCTTGTTAACAGACTTATGTCTGTTACACTTCAAATATGACTCGTGAGACCCACTTTCCTTTAGTAGTTTAGCTTCAGCTTGATCAAACTCACCCAACTGTGATTTTCTAATGATCCTGAAGACATTGATTAGCATGCTCAGGTGTGTTTGATTAAGGTTAGAGCTAAACTCTGCAGGAAAGTGAATCTTGTGAGCCAGATTTGAGGATCCCTGGCCAATATGAAACAACAGGTTGTGGAAAGGTCTCTTTTGGTTTGATCCACTCCAGTTCAATTGAGTGGCTAAAGAATGGCCGGTCAATGTTAGTATTCTCCTAGTTGCATTACAGGGCTGCCTACACCAAAGCTGCATGGCCCCAAAGGTACAAAAGTTGCTCTTGGCCCGAACGGGCTGGCCCACACTGGGCCATCATTGGATTAATGTGGGCAGTCCCATAGTGTGGGCTGCTCACAGAGAGCCTGCGGTGAGGCAAGCCCTCGCCTGGGCAAGCCCGCACTGGGCCTGTTTAGGTTTGGTGTGGGCTGGCCCTAGTCCACTGTGCCCGCAAAAAGTCAGCATGGGCCCCGCAGGGGCATGTTTGCAGGGGTGTGTTCTAGAACCACACTTTAAATACAGATACCTACTAATATTACTGATCATGTTGGAAATGAGAATGAGCAAATAATGGCAGTATTTTTCACAGTAATTTATACAGTAAATTTGATTCATTAGAAATACATTGGCAGTTATCCTAAAACATTAGAAGGAGAAACCTTAAGCTGATTTAATGTCAGCAAAAAGTCTGCTTAAATATCAATATGAAAGTAAAAGTTTAGTTTTATGTCCAAAGATCAGATGTACCCAAGCCATTTTCAATCAATTTCAAATTTGCTATCGCACAGCATGTTGGATCAAATTTACTACCCACAAGCCCAGGTTTGTCTTTTAACCTTTGCGCTCTCTTTTAATCATAATGTGTCAATGTATTCCACAAATGTTTAATTACCTAGATTCAATAAGTACATGGTAGCCTTGTAAACTCTGAAAGACCATTCCCATTGAGGAGAAACTCAGTGAGTGTGGCCTTACTGCTGAGAATGTGGTCTGGAGATGATTGGGTCTATTAAAAGTGTGCTTATCCCTGCCGAGGCTGTGTGATTGATCTCAGCTGACACGTCCTTTTACCCACTGTCACATTAATAATTTGGTGTCTCTCATGAGAATGACAGACTGCTCAGTCCTGGGAGAACACGCTGCAGGATGCTCAAGGTTAGAGACCTCGCTCATCACAAATCAAGAGCCCAAGTGTCGGTAAACACAGCAGAGCATGCAATTTTCCTTCCTCATTCTACAGATACACTATGGTGGCTGATCTGTTGCACACTGAGCAATAAGTATTCATATTTTACCCATGTTGTTGGCTAAACTGCACCAAATAACTTTAAATGGTTGTGTTCTGACTCCTGTTGATTGGTTTAGGTTCATGTATAATGCTCCCTAAGTGTGATGTATTCTGCTGACTGATGTGCTGTAGAGCACCCTGAGAATGCATATGTCCAGGGCTCGTCTTTGAGGTCTGTTTTACACCGCATGCATAAGTAGCACAAATATGGTTCACATTTATTTTGCATCCAATTAACAGCTTAAAACATTCACACCGCGTGCTTAAGTGTGGTTCCAAACAGCAATAGCGTAGTACACAGAAAACACACTGAAAATGTGCTGTACACTGATTTATTGGAATTTATGCAGAAACATGAAATAATGGAGTCAACTACTCATCCATTGTTTGGAAAAAATGTCAAGTTTATTGTGGGGAGCCAAAAAATATATAATGCAATACAATACAATTATGATTAAGAGATAAATGGAAAATAAACGTTCCTGATATTTCTAACAATATAAAAGTTATTCTTATGTTTACTTTATAAAAATCAGTGAAGATTTCACAGTATACAAGACTTATCCACTGTAATCTAAAGGAAGACATTTCTACAATGACATTAAGGCCTTTTATCTGCTAAAAAAGTATGAATTATCAATTAGAGGGCAGCCTTTCATCTTAAAACTAAATCTATGCTGGGAATGCCATAAAAATTCCTTAGGATCTTTTGGATGCAGCAGCAGTGCATCAAAGGGGGAAAGTAGGGTGGGCCACACTGTGTGTGCCACTTCTAATGCCAGCAGCCTATCACAGAACTGGAATGGCAATCCCCTCCTCATGGGAAAGTGATAAAAGCCTTTCAAGGAATACTCCTTGTTCTGAGTACCGCCGCTACCTATACGAACAGTACGCTGTTTGCGTAGGGCACCAACTCCCAAGGAGGCATCAGTTGCTCAAAACACACTTTCGTTCTATATTAATATTAACATATACATATACATAAATAAAAATATAAACATACGGCATTTTACGGTGAACGCAGTAGGCAGTAGGCTAAGCACATGTGATGTGCCATTCCCGCCCGCTTGCACCTTCTGTTTGCAGCTGAAAGCAAATGATCATAATTGATCGACAACGATGCCCATGAAAAGACATCAGCAATCCAGCACCAAGAAAAGAAAAAGAAAAAGATGAAGCCCGTGCATCACTTTCAGGTACATTCATAATCCTGTGAAACTTTTTGGCTGTTGATGTTAACAACGTGTTTTAATGTCTAAGACTTCACCACCACCAACGCATACATATTCTCTCTGAGTTTCCATGTTCTCTTATGAAAATTAGCCATGGTTTTACTACGAATAAAACCAAAAGTCATGGTTCTTGTAGCCATGGTAACCACAAATTAACCATGGTTTTGTTACTTCAAATAATAGTTTACAAAAAAGTATTAAGATAATATTTTTGTGGTTAACAGACCTAAGCCAACAACAGCCTTTAAAATGACTTAAATGCATTATATATCAAGTCTGTCACGATCTGCTACTACTGTGTCGGAAACAAGGAGCGCAGAGACGAAGGAGATTCAGAAACAATCTTTATTAATCCACACTGGGAAACACAGGGAAGGTAGGAGTCATACACGTAGCACAGGGACGTTTAGACATACAACAGCAGACAAAGGAAACTAAACAGAACGGTCTTTAAATACATTACACACAAGGATTAAACGAGACTGATTAACAAGAAATACCTAGAATCAAGTCAACACAAAAACAGGAACGGGAAAAACCAAATAAGGGCATGGAGGGAGAAAATTAGATCGGGGCATCAAGTGGAGACAGAAAACAAACTCAAAACATACTGAACATGTGACAAAGTCCTTGTTTAATACTGACCAAACATTTAATTCAAATATCCACTTAATCTTTCATTTTTGGCCACCTTTTTGTGATAGATGATACGGCCTCTATCATTTCTTCAACAAAACATGATGACATCACAAACCTTATAAAAATTAACCATAGTTTTATCGGAGTAAATCTACTTGATTTTCTTATGCATGATTTCTGAATGCTTGAGACTTCAGACAACTGTATTAATGAAATCATAGCTAGGTAACTGGAAGGTGGTGGGTTTCAGAGGAACTCTGAAAGCACACTGCAAAAGCTCAAGTGAATGCTAACCACCCATTTAAATGTAAAGTAGCAAGCTCATTGGCTGCGGATGCAACATGAACCAATCAGCTTGTGCCAAGTCGTTTAATGCTGTGAATATCATTAGTTACGTTAATACCTGTCAGCCTGCGCCATCTAGAGTTTCATGATTGAACTAACTAACTTAAATTTTTTTTATTTATTTACTTTTATATTTTAAAGTTCTATTTTGACCCCTATAGTAGTTTTTTTTCCCCCATAATATTTGAGGGAGGGGGCACAACAATAGAATTCTGCTTAGGGCACCCATTTGGCCAGCAGCGGCCCTGGGTATACTGTATATAGAGAAAGGCAGAAGACATACAGAATCATTTGAAATAAAGTTAAGCTCCAGAAAGCAAGCCTTCCCTTCTAGGTACTTTCATCTACATGTTCCAGATTGTTAAAGACCTTCTGCACCTACTTTAGGGATTCATCTGTGTGCTTCAAAATCTAGGACCATTTTCTAGGAGATTAATATCTCACAACGCTTCATGCTCAAGGCTGTTGAAATGGATTCCGGCGCTGTTCCCCATTGCATTGATACCCAGGAGGAAGTAACAGCTGGACTGCTTACTCGACACTGATCATATCACTTAGCCAGACCTCTTTCCAGAGACCTTTGCATCGTTGGATATAATCAGTATATGATTTTCCCATTTACATTACATTATATAGCTGATGTCAGTTAATAACAAGTAATCTTTCATTTATTTGATTTATGTATGGTTCTTCACCTTTTTAGTTTCATAGAAACAACAGTTTAACTTTCCATAAGATATTGTTACTCTAACATAGCAACACCCAACCTAATTATTTGCATTTTATACATTTTATCCATTTATTATTCATGGTATTCATTTAGTAGTTATGTTGATTACTCGTTTAACTTTTTGTTAATAAAATGTATTCCTTGTGTTGATGACATAGTAAGAGGCTCTATAAGTTATCTGATATCTCACAAATTTTTCAGATTGTTCAGCTGACAAAATCATTTTTATCATATATATTTATATTTATTCAATAATCGACTTTGATTGTTCTTTACTGTTAAGGTGAAATTCCTTAGCTGGTGCCTGAATTTTAGAGAAGGAAGAATTCATCTGCCACTCACACAATCACCTTCAGTGATGTTTAACCAAAACTTAAACCATATTTTAATGCCACATGTGGGAACCTCTACATAACTGTTGCCCACTTTAAGGTATATGCTAAAACACCTGGGCAATTTACAGTTTCCAGTTCACCTGTATTCCTTTGTTTTTGGATTGTGGGGGAAACCTAAACACCAAGAAACCCACATCAAAATGGTTAAAACATGCAACCTTGAAGCAATGCTGTGATAGCTTTTTTGTTCTTCTTTTAGGTCTACAATATATGACTTTCCTGAGCTGCCCTTTCTGGGTCAGGTCTGAAATAGGGCAGGCTATAGAGGGGAAATTATCAACATATATAATAGAGGAGTAATTGCTTTTTTATGTAGTCTTAGTGGAATCCCAAACTACTTTCCATTTGGTTTAATTAATCTACAGCCAATCTAAAATCCCACGAAAACCCACCTATAAAAACACAATGGGTCAGTTTTCTCGGACAGAGATTAAGCCTAGTCCTAGATTAAAATGGCCCTTTAAACCAGATTAACAGAAATCTGCTTTCTCTGTCATGGTTTTAAATAATCATAGACTTGGTCTAGTCTAGAATTTAATAGGCTGATTTCCTGGAGGAAGACTAGAGCTACCACAGGACTAAATTGAGGCTTAAATTAAACCTACCAGGAGGCAGGTTTAACTTCAGATTAATGTTGTGTTTCCAGTCTTTATATATCAAAATAATTGGCACCCTTGGTAGATATGAACAAAGAAACCTGTGAAAATAAATCTGCATTGTTAACCTTTTTTTTTTGTTTTTGTTTTTTTTCCAAAAAAGGAAAAAAAAAAAAAAAATGCTTTCATAGAAGTAAAATGTAAGGGAAATCTCATTTTAAAAGAAGTGTTTTTCTCTAATATGCATTGGCCACAATTATTGGCACCCTTCAATAGGTTTTGCAAACTCTTTTTTCCAATTTAACAGCTATAAGTCTGTCCTATAATGCCTGAAGAGTTTGGAGAACACCTGATAAGAGATCAGAGACCATTCCTTCATACAGAATCTCACCAGACCCGAATTCAGATTCCCAGCTCAATGTTGATACTCTCTCCTCTCCAGTTTTCCATAGGGTTCAGGTCAGGGAACTTAGACGGCCATGGCAGAACCTTCGTTTTGAGCTTAGTGACCCTTTTTTTTTTTTTTTTTTTTTTTTGATGGTCCTTTTGGATCATTTTTTGGTTGGAAAATTCAAGATCCAAGACCCCAAGACTCTTATTAATCGAACAATTTTCTGCAATTATCCAGCTGTGATCCTTGGAGAGTCTTTGGCCTCTCAAACTATCTTCCTCACATTGCATTAAGACAATATAGACACAGACAATATACTGTAGGCAGACTTGTAACATTTCCTGTTGATTTGAACTCCATAATTATTGTCCTTATGGTGTAAATGGAAATGTCCAATGCTTTAGCTTTCTTTTGTACTTTCTATTTTGTGCTATTTTCTTGACTTCATATTTTGTGAAGCTCAACAATCTGTTGCTGCCCATCAGAACTGTGTTCTTTGTTTTGTTTTGTTTTTCTCATTGTGATGGATGATAAAGGGAATTTGGTCTTTGTGTTCCTCATATTTATATTCATGTGAAACAGGAAGTCATCGCTGGACAATTTCATGTTTCCAGTATTGCCTCCAACACAAATATAAATGCCTATGATCAGACAGAAAACTGCTTTTCCTTTTATCATGCCTGGTTACCACAGAATTCCCATTTCTGATCTTGTAATATTGAGACCGGAGATGACCTGACTGACAGAACTTCATATTTGTAATACAGAACTGTCCCCAGCAATTATGCAGCTTGTCCAAAACAGATTGCTTAAATGTTGAGTGAAGATCAGTATTAAAACAAGTTATTTTTTTTTATTTATTTTTTTTTTTCGATTGTCTCTGTGGAAAGATGCATCAGGGAAGACTTTCCTCTCACCTGTAGGACCTTTTGGATCCTGCCTTCCACCAATCCACATAGAAACCTGGAATGTTGTGCCATCAGAAACTAATGATTTTGTCAAAGTTTACCAGGTTTTTGCCATCAAATAATATAGTAGTCACACTTGCTTTTTGCTGTAAATGAATGTGCCTTTGAAGAAAGTTTACTTATGTGCAACACAAACAGCAAAGAAAGCAATGTCCCACCTGAATTGTTTCAAACCTGAATAATACTGTTGCACAAGGCCCTGGTCATCTGTGCATTCGGTCATGATGTTAAGTCAACCTTGTTGAAAAAACCAGCATATGCCGGTTAGGTATGTTTTGAAGCATGGTAGCTGGTTTGAGCTGGTTTAAGCTGGTCATGTGCTGGTCCTAAGTAACATGCTCCTGCTCAGGACCAGCTCATAACCCTCATGACCAACTAGTGATGGGTCGTTCTTGAACGATTCGTTCATTTTGAATGAATCTTTAATGTGACTCAGGAAGAACGAGTTGTCTCGGTGAGTGATTTGTTCAGTTGCGCATGCGCAACAACATCCTATAGGTTCTGTACTCTAATTAGTTCACCTGTTTAATAGTTCAGCTTAGCTTATGGGACTGTCACGTGATGAACGAACGACTCCAGCCCGAAGACTCGAAAGGTGAACTAATCATTTCTCTTTCCGGCTCAGACTGCGTAGGTTAAGTTTATGGGGCTGTCACGTGATAAACGAACAACTCAAACCCGAAGACTTGTCAGATAAGAGGTGAGGTGAGCTAATCAGACTAAAGACCCAGGTAAACAATGAATTAATATTTTCTGTTCCTTATAACATTATAGTTTTGTCTTGTTTGTAGTGTGATCAACATTTGCGTAAGTAGTAGATGTGTTATTAACATTTTATTATATTTTGCTAAAATGAATGAAATGACTCGAAAAAGATTCGTTCATTTTGCTGAATGAGACTCAAAGGTCCGAGTCGGTAAAATGATAAATGATCCAAAATTCCCATCGCTATGACCAACTAGGGACCAGCTTAAACCAGCTCAAACTAGGTGCCATGCTTCAAAACACACTTAACCAGCATATGCTGTTTTTTTCAGCAGGGAATACATCCTGTTGTGGACTGACACTGCTGTTATAATTGTTTGCATGAGTTTTATTCATAGCAGTTTAATATTGTGGTATTTAATATTTCAGATACTTATATATAACAATCCAATTTTATTCAGTCAGAACTTTTCTGTCTCAGTGGCTGGTTCTTGGCAAGAATAAACTGCAAACTGGGCTAGACTTTGTGCTGATAATCAAAAGCCAGTGCTGGACATGCACGATAACTCCTAACAGCTTTAAGATCAGTGCCAGGATGCAGGTCCACTTTACTGTATCCTTACACTCTTGCTCAGCTGTGACCTCAAAGGTGTGGCATTACACCTCCATATTATTCTATTAAATCAGCATGATCAGAACTTAATAGGCTACCTGTTGATCAGGCTGAGAAATGCTGCTCACAGTATTCTGACTGAGCCCAACTAACTCACAGTCACAGTCGGTGCACCCTAGCAACATTTTTTTTTTTTTTTTTGCAAGATCTTTTTAGGTGGCTTGGCCAGGCTGCTGTACATTTTCTATTTTGGTGAGATTTTCTGACACAATTTTCCACCAATGTAGAAGGGAAATGAAGAAGCAGAAATTTATCAGGAACCAAAGAAATAGTAATGGGGCATCAGATTAGTGAGCTCTGAAAGAAGGGACAGGATAAGTAGCACTAGCAATCAGAAAATTCCAAAAAGTAATTTGGTTATCAGGTTTGGGCTAGTTTAATTGTGTTTGCTCACCTGTCAGGCTTTACTGTTGGATCTACTTTCATGCTACTGGGGCAATGCTGACTGATGAGCGGAAGGATTGAATTACTATATTCTATTAGATACAGTTACTGTCTGTTTCAATACGTTGGTGTGCAATAAAGGCAACATTTACAAATGATCCAAAGTGTTGGAAGAAGGAAGCTATCTGTCTAACTGAAGAACAGGGCGTCATACTGAGGGCAGAATACGTGGGTAGTTTTAAATGGAAACAGACATTTGCCATGGCTGCAGGAGTCCCTTGTGGCCATTTTGCTGAGATAATGGTAACTGTCTTCTTTAGTTAAACTGCCTCATTGCTCAGTGCTAACACAGGGTGTAGGAGTCCAACACATCAGTATTCTGGGGCTACACACAGCTCTGCAGCCCTGTGAATTAACACTCAATCTGTCATATGCAACCAGTGAAATATCCGGGAAGGCTAATGCAGACGGATGGGAAAGAGACATTAGCTGAGGAAGTGATGTATTAACACAGCACTGCTTATGTCTCTAAACTACTTTATAGCCATAGCAATGTTCTTTAAGTGAAACAAAATACCACTTTTCATGAAACATAAATGCATTTAGCAATAACATGCTGCCATGTTGTCGCCAAACCCAGATTTAAGTATAATGGGTGCAGTAGGCGGCATAGTTTTCAAAACTCTGGGTTAGTAAAGCAAGTTTACAGGTCAGACATGGATAACCTTTTAGTTAAAGAGACATGGTGAGAACCACTTTTAGCAAGACAATTTTTTTTTAGATTTTCACCCTAGGTTCCATAAATTCTCCAGTTCTCAGGACCCACGCATAGTTTTTGCTATTCTAAATATGCATAGTAATATAGTTTGTTGCTTTTTTTTTTTTTTTCACATTTCATATATACATTGTCTAAATTAAATACAAATGTGAAATGCAAGCAGATGCTGTTTTAAATAGAAAGTAATCACTGGCCAGAAATTAAGCAAGTTGTTTAGACTGGATTAATCAATAGTCTTTAAATTGTTTGCCTGAGTAATTGGGTGACCCTGGTCTCCATTAGACTCTTTGTCATGAATTCTCAATGACAGTGTCCCCACAATAAGATATCACACCACTGATTAATTTCACAGACAGAAATGGATGACTGACAGGAGGAAGAACAAGATGTGACAGATGTGATTGTTGAAGTTGATGGTGTGCACTGATGACAATGTCTGTTCTCTCAGTTGTATCTTATGTCACATAGTCTTTGTTAAAAGATAACATGCTATTTTTTTATAGGAGAAAAGTTGTGGTGGTGTGACTTAGTATTTAAATGGCTGTGCTGAATATAGTTGTATAGTATCATTAATAGTTTTTTTTTTTTCGTAATTTTGTTGTTTCATTTAAATATCAACATTTGTGAGATTTAGATAGACTAAACAGTTTTGTGTTTTTTTTGTTTTGTTTTGTTTTGTTTTGTTTTATCTAATTTTGTGTCTGTGGAAAATAGTTTTCTTTGACATTGTAAAAAAATTATGTTTTTATTTTGAAGTGTAAATTTAAAATTAAACCCTTGGGGTAAGATGTCCTCCAAGAATTGACACAGAAGGCCTTGAGTGGCATGTTGTTGTTAGTGTTATTATTTTTTAATTTAATATTTATTGTAATTCATGGGATTATTATTCAAAAATTCCATGAATTTGATGTAGATTTCAGACATCTTCGCTATATATTAAAACCTATAAGCTAAATGAATGAAATCATTTAATTTTAAATTCAGAATATTGCTATCATGACATATCTTCAAGTAAAATATTGACAATTAAATATTATAGCCCTATATTCATATACCTTTATGAAAGCCATTAAATAAATTTACCATCCAGATTAATCTCTTTTACAAGGATTCTGCCTTGTCTGTTATCATTAATTCAGTTAACTAAATTGTCAAAATACAATTTAAGTAGAATAGTTGATTTAGTATTTTATATTTAAATGACACACAATTATATATAAATATTAATAAAAATGTATCAACACTCATTTATACATTATGGAAATGTTTACCCTGAGGTCTTCTTATTATAATCTGCTTCCCTTAATAACTCATTGATTGATGCATCATCATCCTACCATCCTGTATGTATGTAAGTATGTTTCAATTTAGCCTAACAGTAGATGCACATTGTGGGACGTCTTACCATATAACATCACTATAGATTTTTTATGTTATACCAAATACATGTGGTATCTAATACGCCCTTTATAATTTATATATATATATATATATATATTAAACAATTGCTCAGAAATACAAATGTGACAGAACATATGTCAAGGAATTAAACAATTGCTCAGACAGACAAATGTGACAGAATATATGCCAAGGAAAAGAGCCAGGGGTTCAAGGATGGCCAAACAATACATAGTAATTACAAATCAAAAGAGAAAGAGTGAAAGAAAAAATTAAAATAAAATAAATGTGAAAAATAAGATAAATAAAATAAATAAACAGATCACGTAACAATAAATATACTCTTCCCTCAAAAACATAAATTAATTATCAAATAAAATTATACAAAAACACCAAAAAGAGAGCATACATTTAAAGTTATAGTTGCCTTTTTGCTACAAGAGGTAGATAAAGATTTAATATAAATTTTAATATCTTCTTGGAAGTAAGAAAAGTGGGGGATAACTTTCATAACTTTGCATTTGTGGATAAAATATTTTGCAAGCAAAATAATTAAGTTGCAGAGAAAGTAAACATTTCCATATTGTTTCTCAAAAGTGAAAATTCCAAAAAAAAAAAAAAACCATCCTTAAAGAATCTCTTCCCCAAACATCGCGAGACGGTATTTCAGTGGCGTGACGTCAGAACGCACAGATACAGTTAACATGTCGCTGGCGAGGTAAGTCTCGCTGAATCTCTTTTTATGGTTTTATGTTTCTACTTTTGCATTAAAGATAAATATTAAGAGTTTTACGTGTTTTTATTTGTCCATGTATGATTTTTGTTGCTAATTTGCGTTCTTCATTAGCTGAGTTGTGTTATTTGACGCGCTGAGGCCTGCGGTGTTGTGCTCTTTGTATAACAGTGATGCTAAGAAGCTAATGCTAGTAAAGTGCAAAGCAAGAAAATAACATTTTTGATACATAGATAAGTATCAAATACGTGAAAAATATCTGTTTCATCCATATCCGTGTTAATAAAATTCTTTATAAAAGGTTTTAAATATTTGTTACGTCTCCATTCCTAGAGGCAGTAACGTTAGGCACCTCTTGTACGTAAAGGAGACTTTTGTTATAACTTAGCCTTTGAAATCTAATTTCTCTCTGGTTGAAATTCGCGGTCTTCACAGGTTATACATCATACGCCCATATACTAATGTGTATATAAGTTTACATCCAATATACAGGTGCATCTCAATAAATTAGAATGTCGTGGAAAAGTTCATTTATTTCAGTAAATCAACTCAAATTGTGAAACTAGTGCATTAAATAAATTCAACGCACACAGACTGAAGTAGTTTTAAGTCTTTGGTTCTTTTAATTGTGATGATTTTGGCTCACATTTAACAAAAACCCACCAATTCACTATCTCAATAAATTAGAATATGGTGACATGCCAATCAGCTAATCAACTCAAAACACCTGCAAAGGTTTCCTGAGCCTTCAAAATGATCTCTCAGTTTGGTTCACTAGGCTACACAATCATGGGGAAGACTGCTGATCTGACAGTTGTCCAGAAGACAATCATTGACACCCTTCACAAGGAGGGTAAGCCACAAACATTCATTGCCAAAGAAGCTGGCTGTTCACAGAGTGCTGTATCCAAGCATGTTAACAGAAAGTTGAGTGGAAGGAAAAAGATGCACAACCAACCGAGAGAACCGCAGCCTTATGAGGATTGTCAAGCAAAATCGATTCAAGAATTTGGGTGAACTTCACAAGGAATAGACTGAGGCTGGGGTCAAGGCATCAAGAGCCACCACACACAGACGTGTCAAGGAATTTGGCTACAGTTGTCGTATTCCTCTTGTTAAGCCACTCCTGAACCACAGACAATGTCAGAGGCGTCTTACCTGGGCTAAGGAGAAGAAGAACTGGACTGCTGCCCAGTGGTCCAAAGTCCTCTTTTCAGATGAGAGCAAGTTTTGTATTTCATTTGGAAACCAAGGTCCTAGAGTCTGGAGGAAGGGTGGAGAAGCTCATAGCCCAAGTTGCTTGAAGTCCAGTGTTAAGTTTCCACAGTCTGTGATGATTTGGGGTGCAATGTCATCGGCTGGTGTTGGTCCATTGTGTTTTTTGAAAACCAAAGTCACTGCACCCGTTTACCAAGAAATTTTGGAGCACTTCATGCTTCCTTCTGCTGACCAGCTTTTTAAAGATGCTGATTTCATTTTCCAGCAGGATTTGGCACCTGCCCACACTGCCAAAAGCACCAAAAGTTGGTTAAATGACCATGGTGTTGGTGTGCTTGACTGGCCAGCAAACTCACCAGACCTGAACCCCATAGAGAATCTATGGGGTATTGTCAAGAGGAAAATGAGAAACGAGAGACCAAAAAATGCAGATGAGCTGAAGGCCACTGTTAAAGAAACCTGGGCTTCCATACCACCTCAGCAGTGCCACAAATTGATCACCTCCATGCCACGCCGAATTGAGGCAGTAATTAAAGCAAAAGGAGCCCCTACCAAGTATTGAGTACATATACAGTAAATGAACATACTTTCCAGAAGGCCAACAATTCACTAAAAATGTTTTTTTATATTGGTTTTATGAAGTATTCTAATTTGTTGAGATAGTGAATTGGTGGGTTTTTGTTAAATGTGAGCCAAAATCATCACAATTAAAAGAACCAAAGACTTAAAACTACTTCAGTCAGTGTGCATTGAATTAATTAATACACGAGTTTCACAATTTGAGTTGAATTACTGAAATAAATGAACTTTTCCACGACGTTCTCATTTACTGAGATGCACCTGTATAGGGATTACCCAATGATTTAATATTTTCTGTTTTCCTCACTTGCCTCTTTTTTTCCATCTTGTAGTTTTCTCCCCGCACCCACCCAACTGTCCCAGGACCAGCTGGAGGCAGAGGAGAGGTCTCGTCTTCAGAGGTCACAGTCCACTGCTTTGGTCTCCACCCGCAGAGAACCTCCTCCTTACGGCTTCAGAAAATCATGGGTGCCCCGGTCACTAGAGGTACTGCACAGGAGATATGTATATAAATACAAGTTAGACATGCATGCTATGTGCTTCTGATTAGCTAGAAGGTGTGCATTCAAACTGTTGAATGTACAGGTAGTTCCAGTCAGTTCATCACATTCTACATTTATGTGATGTCTTCAACTTTGTGTCTGAGTTAAGGTGTGCATATTTCTATATCTAACAAGTGACTAGTATTGCATCCGGTGGTTTTTTGACTCTTCATTATCCATTTAAATGCACACCTCACCAGGGATTGTCCCTAATATACAGTGGGTACGGAAAGTATTCAGACCCCCTTCACTTTTTTCAATTTTGTTATGTTGCAGTCTGATACTACAATTGTTTAAATTCTTTTTTTTTTTTTCTCATTACTCTACACTCTGTCCTTTATAATGACAAAGTGAAAACAGAATTTTAGAAATGTTTGTAAATTTATTAAAAAGAAAAAACTGAAATATCACATTTACATAAGTATTCAGACCCTTTACTCAGTACTTAGTTGAAGCACCTTTGGCAGCAATTACAGCCTCGAGTCTTTTTGGGTATGACGCAACAAGCTTTGCACAACTGGATTGGGGGAATTTCTGCCATTCTTCTTTGCAAATCCTCTCAAGCTCGGTCAGGTTGGATGGGGACTGTCTGTTGACAGCCTTTTTCAGGTCTCTCCAGAGATGTTCAATAGGGTTCAAGTCAGGGCTCTGGCTGGGTCACTCTAGGACATTCACAGAGTTGTCCCTAAGCCACTCCTGTGTTGCCTTAGCTGTGTGCTTAGGGTCATTGTCATGTTAGAAGGTGAACCTTCGGCCCAGTCTGAGGTTTTGAATGCCCTGGACTGGGTTTTCATTAAGGTTATCTCAATATTTTGGTGCATTGAGCTTTTCTTCTACTCTGATGAGTTCCTCAGTCCCTGCCGCTGAAAAACAGCCCAACAACATGAGGCTGCTACCAGCACACTTTACTTTTGGGATGGTACTCTGCAGGTGATGAGAAGAGCCGGTTTCCTTCAAACATGATGCTTAGAATTGAGGTTCATCAGACCAGGTGATCTTGTTTCTCAGAGTCTGAGGGTCCTTTAGGTGCTTTATTGCAAATTCCAAGTGTGTTTTCATGTGTCTTCACTGAGGAGAGGATTGAGTTTGGCCACACTGCCATAAAGCCCAGATCGGTGGAGTGTTGCAGTGATGTTTGTCCTTCTGTAGGTTTCTCCCATCTGCATATATGATCGTGGAGCTCAACTAGAGTGACCACCAGGTTCTTGGTCACCAGTCTAGACAAGCCCCTTCTCCATCAATTGCTCAGTTTGGCTGGGGACCAGCTCTTGGAAGAGTCCTGGTTGTGCCAAACTTCTTCCATTTGAGAATTATGGAAGCCACTGTGCTCTTGGGAACCTTCAGTGCAGCAGAATTTTTTTGTAGCCTTCCTCAGATCTGTGCCTCAATAGAATCCTGTGTCTGAGCTCTGCAGGCAGTTCCTTTGACCTCGTGGCTTGGTTTTCGCTCTGATATGCATTATCAGCTGTGAGGTCTTTTACAGAGAGGTGTGTGCCTTTCCAAATCATGTCCAATCAATTTAATTTACCACAGGCGGACTCCAATCAAGGTGTAGAAACATCTCTGCAATGATCAAGAGACATGGGAGGCATCTGAGCGAAATTTCAAGTATTGTTGCAAAGGGTCTGAATACTTATGTAAATGTGATATTTCAGTTTTTTCTTTTTAATAAATTTACAGACATTTCTAAAATTCTGTTTTCACTTCATCATTATGAGGTACAGAGTGTAGATTAATGAGAAAAAAAATGAATTTAAACACTTGTAGTATCAGGCTGCAACATAACAAAATTGAAAAAAGTGAAGGGGGTCTGAATACTTTCCGTACCCACTGTATACATTTTAAATGTGAGTGTTGTTTGAAAACTAAACTTGGACAAAACTGAGTGAAAAAAGAGTGTTCTCTTTGCATTCACACTGTCCATGGTTTTGTTTAGTTGTTGTTAAATTTCCTGTTCTGCTAATTTTTAAAATATTAGAAACTAATATCAACAACAGCATTTTACGTCAAATGCCAATCCGGAGCAGGTCACCAACATTGTGGTACGTAGATGAGGCAAAATTGTCTGCCGCTGTGAAAAAAAACACCTGGATTTGGCTGGTGGCAGGTGTTATGTTTCCTATTCTGCTGAAATCATACTGTAAATTGCTTTGCTAATCTTATGTTTGATAATGTTTTAAAGGACTTTGGAGATGGAGGAGCTTTTCCAGAGATCCATGTGGCCCAGTTTCCTCTAGAAATGGGTAGAAAGAAAAGGACCTCCAACGCTCTGGCAGTGCAAGTGGATGCAGAGGGCAAGATCAAATATGACGCCATTGCTAGGCAAGGTCAAAACAAAGACAAGGTGCCTTATCTTCTTGTGTTGGTGAATTGTTCATATTTTCAGTGGCTCAAAGCTGAAGAGGATGTGATGTCATTCTTTTTTCTTCTTTTTTTTTGAACAGGTCGTATTCAGTAAATACACAGACATGCTTCCTAAGGAAGTGCTAAACGAAGGTGATCCTGAGCTGCAGAAACCCGATGAAGAAGCTGTACAAGAGGTGAGGTC
Source organism: Spinibarbus caldwelli (assembly GCA_039654775.1). NCBI lineage: Eukaryota > Metazoa > Chordata > Actinopteri > Cypriniformes > Cyprinidae > Spinibarbus > Spinibarbus caldwelli. The sequence continues at coordinate 7,338,607 of CM077240.1, forward strand.
ACCAAGGAACAAAAAGCAAATTAAAATAGTTTTCTCTCAATATTGTTGTTTGAATAATGACATAGTAAACAGAAGCAGATCTCTTAGGCTTCATTTACACAGCAGTGTCTGACAGATCCTGGTCTGACTTTAATACAGTGGGATTTTCAACTGGCGTTAAACAGTATAAACATTATTGGTACTATTGTATTTAACAGATTTAATCAAGCAATAATCCTCATGAATTTCTTAAACTCATGAAGTCAAGCCAGCATGATACAACTGTCCTTTTTTCCACTTGCTGTAGCTTACAGAAAAGACCAGAGCAGCTCTGGAGAAACAGGTCTCGCAGAAAATTGCAGCCGCCATGCCGGTACGTGCTGCAGACAAACAGGCCCCAGCGCAATATATCAGGTAAGAGCAGTTCCATTGCAAATGCTCTTAAATTTGGAGTATAAATAAATGTGCTGAGATCTGTAAAGTTAAACTATATGGTCCCTTAATTTAACAAAGAAAAAAAGAGGAGCTTGTGCCTGAATTATTCAGTACAAAGTTGTCTAAATCATTCTTTATAAGGTAGAAATAGGTGCAGTTGACTTTGCATTGCAAGATGTTGTTGACAATTTCACAGAATGTTTAAGTGTTTATTTATTTATTTTTTTTAAAGGTACACACCTTCACAGCAAGGACTGGCATTTAACTCCGGAGCAAAACAGAGAGTCATCCGTATGGTGGAAATGCAGAAGGATCCAATGGAACCCCCACGGTTCAAGTATGTCGCCTTAATCTTAGTTTTGAGAGAGTGAGTGTGATCTGTGTGGGAAACTCACAAGAAACTCAATGTTTGTGTTTTCTACCAGAATCAATAAGAAAATTCCTCGTGGACCTCCATCCCCTCCTGCTCCAGTCATGCACTCTCCAAGCAGAAAGGTAACTATTCATCCCAGCATCGATAGTCATCAGCTTTGTTTACACTCAGAATCCACAGAAACCTGTCTGGAGGAAATGTTTCTGAGAACATCTTAACTAACCTCAAAGTGTCTCTTTTATTTATATTTTTTATAGATGACAGTGAAAGAACAGCAGGAGTGGAAGATTCCACCTTGTATATCCAACTGGAAGAACGCAAAGGTATCACTGAGCCTCCATCAATTATTCATCTTTTTATTGTTGGTTAAAAAATATTGACAATGAATACAACTGTTTTGCTTTCTCACATCTCTCATTGTTGCTTCTCAGGGTTATACCATTCCGTTGGACAAGCGTTTGGCTGCTGACGGACGAGGACTTCAAACTGTCCACATCAATGAGAACTTTGCCAAGCTGGCTGAGGCTTTGTACATTGCAGACAGAAAGGTACCTTCCCATAACACTCTGAATCCCACATTGCTAAGTTTGCTGACTTTTAGAAAGTTAAGAAATCTTCAGGACTCAGTCAATATTACAGAACAGTTACTCGGACCAAAATGATGTCTGCAGCACTATGTGGGGGTAACTCTATCTTAGCGTGACATCTGTAAAAGAATAGTCATGGCTTCTCTGTGATCAATTTGGAGACTTAATTCATTTACTGTTCTAGCTTCTTCCTGGTGGAAATGCTCACTTTTTTACAATGTAAGCAGTTCCCAATGAATAAGAAAATAAATTAAAAAGTTCTTTCTTGGGCTGGCCAATATTAGTTTAACTCTGTTTTGTTTTCACTGATGTGTGTGCAAGTCTGATACTGATGTTTTTGGTTGTGTGATGTGTACAGGCCAGAGAGGCTGTGGAGATGAGAGCTCAAGTAGAAAAGAAGATGGCCCAGAAGGAGAAAGAAAAGAAAGAGGAGAAGCTGAGAGAGTTGGCTAAAATGGCCAGGGACAGGAGAGCTGGTATCAAAGCTCACGGTGACAAAGGTAGACATACACCATCACTGAATGTCTACAAGGAGAATTGGGAATGCTTTAAATTTGAATTGAATCCTTAGGCAACTTGGTATCAAAGTGGATTCAGAGTTATTTAAATTTGATTTTAAAGTTTAAGTAGCATAAAATGGAATGCATTTAAAATGAATGATTCAGTATCTAACACAGTGTATGGGATATTTTCTGAAAAATTTGATATGTATAACAATCAGTGAAATAGTTCTTGCTGCCTGCATTTTATCATTTAAAATTCATATTGAATGTTATTAAATGATTTTCTAAAGAAAAAGTACAAAGTAAAAGAATTTGGTTTTGACTGACCCTCATGTCAGGTCATAAGTGTGCTGTCAGATCTGTTGGCGAGATCACCATCTGTCTTTGATTTTCTCTCAGGTGGTGAGGACACAGAAGTCAGGGAGCGTGACGAGATCCGTCATGAGAGGAGGAAAGAAAGGCAGCACGACAGGAACATCTCCAGAGCCGCCCCTGATAAGAGGTGCATGCATTTTTTACACTTTTGCCCTGAATCATTCATGTTCCGGTAGAACTGGTGAACACATTCCACTTTAACCTACATGATTTAGTGTTATTTTCTGTCCTCTGATCTCACACAAGTCCCGCAGGTGTTCAGATTTACATCAGGCACCTTTTAGTGAAACAAACTGATGCATCCTCTATTCAGACCAAGCTTGTCATACTTCTTAAAATGTATTTAATCTGTAGTTGTAATCGCTTTAATTATTTATGCTTTTTCCTCAAAAGATGTTCGTGTGACAATTCCCCAAACTCCCAGTTTGAGACGTGTGTAATGTAGTGTTATGAGTGTGGCTGTATGTATGAGGTGCTAATGTGAGTTTAACTGATGTCAGTGTGATTTTGGTATGTTCAGGTCGAAACTACAAAGAGATCAGGACAGGGACATCAGTGAGCTCATTGCCCTGGGCCAGCCAAACCCCCGTTCCTCCAGTGATGCTCAGTATGACCAGAGACTCTTCAATCAAAGCAAGGTAATCAACCCTTGGGCTTTGCTGATCTCAGATTATTGATTTTAGGTCAGTAAGGAGATCATTAAGATGGGAAGGTGCTTTTGCCTTTTTGTTTAGATTATTTAGGTGTGCAATTAAACACATGAAATAAAACGAAGAATGAAGATTATGAAGATTATTTTAATGGTAATAAAGATTATTTTAATCGTAATAATCTTCATTATTATTAGATCTTACTGTGAATGATTTATCTGCGTTTAAGACAAAGAATCTATAAACTTTCATCAAAGTTTAAGAGCTTTATTTGCCTCTAACTTTTCTTTTGAAGAATCTAAGACCTTATGAGCAGGAAATGTGTTAATATCAAAGTCCTTTCGTATCGTCTAATCAATTATTGAATTCCTAGACAAGTCCTGCTCTACATTATTCACCACAAAATATTACAATTTGGTTTCAATTTGAAGTACTTGCCAATCCATGTCTTATGCCAATTAATGGTCTAAAATGGGAATAAAAATAAAATCATGGTCAAATGACAATCAAAACATGATTTTTAGACTGGGAAATTAAGTCAGTGCATATACATTTTTTCTAGTTGTTCAAAGCATTTTGACTATGCAATGTTAAAAATCCAAGTCCAGTAATCAGAAATGTCTGTTAGATGCATATTTTATAGCTGTAAGTTTGCCTTGTTTTCTATGAAACGTATTCTTTTGTTTTTCAGGGGATGGACAGTGGTTTTGCTGGTGGAGAGGATGAGGTGTATAATGTGTATGATCAGCCCTTCAGAGGTGGCAGAGACATGGCACAGAATATTTACAGGCCCAGTAAGAATGCAGATAAGGACATGTATGGAGACGACCTGGACACACTCATGCAGAGTAACAGGTATGTAGACACCCGGACTGAATATTTGTATGCATAAAAATAAAAAACTTCAGATCAAAAACATTTTTAAAGAAATTAATGAAGATTTGAGTAATGTTCTAGGTAAGATGCAAAGGTGATTATTACTAAAACTTATACGTTTCCTTAGAAAGGCCCTGTTTGTCATGTTTGTTTATTGTATTACTGTTACTTCTGGTGCACACAATTTAACCATGTCCCGTCCTTCTCTAGGTTTGTGCCTGATCGGGAGTTCTCAGGTGCTGACCACGGCCCCCGCCGGGATGGGCCTGTGCAGTTTGAGGAGGATCCTTTCGGTCTGGACAAGTTCTTGGAAGAAGCCAAACAGCACGGAGGCTCCAAAAGGGCGTCCACTAGTGGGCGCTCCAAGGACTACGACCATGAGAAGAAACGCAGGAAAGAGTGAGACACTTCCTCTCTCCACAGCTGCAGTGTCAAATCCTCCCCTCTCCCTACTTTTTTGTAGCTGTGAATTGAATTATGAAACATTAGTAATATGGTATATCATCCATTTTTTATTTTTTATCATCCTCTTAAATCTAAATGTTTTTTTTGTTGTTTTTTTCTCCAGTCATGTTTTCTTTAACTCAAAAGTGTGAACTTAAACCTGTTGTACTGCAAAGCCACCCTAATAAATTTTTTGTAGAGGATTACATTGAATTGAAAGATTGTTTATGGTGGGTGTGAGATTTGTCTATAGTGTTGTTTGTTTTTTTTGTATTTTAGATTTGTCTATAGTAATCTCTTAACAGTGCTCCAAATACTTTGGTGCAAGGTGAATTTCAGTGTTGGAGTAGCTAGCTACAAGTAGCGACGCTACTAGCTTAACTACATTTTTCAGTAGCTTTACAGTAGCGACGCTACTTTTAAAACAGTGTAGCTTTTCCTGTAGCTAACTACTTTTTCCAGCAAGTAGAGATGTAGCGCGACCAAAAGCTACATTCCGTTTTGCATTCACGAGTCTCGAGCCTGTGATGCACTGAAGCAGCACAGCGTCGTCTTCTGACGAGATCACAAACTAAATTTGTTCATTACTGCCATCTGTTGTGATCTCACACATTGCGCGGCTTTACAGTCTTTCCACCGACAAGAGATCATCTGATGATATTGCAAAGGATGTACAGGAGTGGATATTTCACATGAATCAACTATCATTTACGCAAAACAAAGATTAAAATGCGGTCTACGTCGAAGACTTAAAGCACATACAGGAGGTGAATAATAGCCCTTTTAAACCGATTATTTTTTTCTTCTTTATTGCACTATTGATCAAATGTCTATTTTACAATGATGAACGGTCATAATATAATCTGTCCCCCCACAGTTTTGTAATGAACAGAAAATAAAATCACGATAGTGTACTTATCATTTGGCAAAGGATGGTTGCGGTGGGATTCACGCAAAGCTCAGTGTTCACGCACGCAGCTAATGATTGACGTCTCCATTCACAGTCAGTAAATACCGCATCTGTGAGTTTAACCTGCTTATTTTATGACTGCTCCGTATCCAGTTTAAGTTGCATACATTTTGTTCTTGCATTTAATGTTACCTTAGTAGCAATTTTGCACTTTGACAGTCAGTTTAAGATATAACTTTATAACTATACAGTAGGCCTTTTTTATTATTGTGTGTAGTGGACAGCACATTCCAGGGCCCCTCTCTGACCACTATAGTGGACAAAGGTTTGCTATATTTTGATTGGATCTTGGTGAACTAACATAAGCAAACTGTCCAACGCCATCAGATAAAGATGCCAGGACAACAGCCAGACACCTCTTAGAGGGCAAGAAGAAGACCTTTGGTACAAAGCCTAGGAAGGACGGGACTTCCTATTGGTCAAAATGCAGTTTTTGCCCTTCACCCACCAACAGACTGATTCCTCAGGTTTTGGCCTGTGACTGCCATAAAAATTCCTTAGGACCTCTGGACACAGCAACAGTGGGTGAAACAAACAGGGATCACAGAGTTCCATCCAAATCCATTCATAACTATGTTCTCAAACCTTAAACTGATGCAAACTACAACACACACATCTTATACCTATTCAGAGAAATAAGTATTCTCAGTGACAGCGATGTGTAGTGCAACATCTTACACAAACTCAGTTGTTAATGGACAAATGAATGCATTCATGACAGTTCAATCTTCTTCCATCATATTTGGACTTAATGTGTTCGTAACAGTGCCAAAGGTATTCTGGTTGTGGTTTGGTAAGTGAATGATGCATTGGTAAAACTTTAGTGACACTTTTCTAAATGTGTGTTTGGACTATGCAAATAAGTTCCACAGGAGGAAAGAAGGGTGGGCCACACCGTGTCCCCTCACTCTGATGGAAAAAGCCAATCAAACCTGGAAACGGAGAAGCGCCAGATTGCAATCTCCTCATCGGAAAGAGATAAAGGTACCTTCCCAAAAGACACTCCTTGTTCTGAGTCCCCGGCCCGTAAGGGAAGGGACAGTAACAGACACATTCGTTCTGAGTTTGAGTACTGCAATGGAAGAGACTCACCGAAACCTCTGGCCATGAGGGTAGAGGCAACAACAGATACCAAGTCCTGAGTCTGCAGCTTTGAGGCAGCAACAGATACAACCACATTCTGAGCCTCCAGCCTGCGAGGAAAGAGATAATCTACGTTCAGACTTCATTCAGAGTATTCTCCAGCGAGACAACAACAGATGCAGCACGTCCTGAGTCTCCATCCTAGAGAGACAAAGCGGATCGACCAAGTTCTGAGTCTCTAGCCCAGAGAGGCAGAAGACACACAGACATTTGCAATAAGGTTAAGCTCCAGAGAGCAAACCTTCCCTCCAAGGTACCTTTGCTTGTGTGTTCCAGGCTAAGGACCTTCTGCACCTACTTCAGGGTCACATCTGCGTGTTCCAGATTTTAGGACCCTTTGGTGCTCCAGGAAATCAGCATTCTCCAGCGCTTTGTGTTCAAGGCTGTCAAAACGGATTCCTGGTCCTTTCCCCACTGCATTGTTACCAGCACAACCAGTGGATGAAGTCACCGCTACCGGACTGTTAACTCAACCACGGAGAACGTAACTCCTATCCAAACCTCTTCCAGAGACCTTGGCATTGTTGTGTATTATCACTATATGATTTTTCTAATTGACATTAGATGTTATATAGCTGATTGCAGTTTATAGCAAATCTTTCATGTATTTGTTTGATGCATAATATGGTTCTTCACCTTTTTTCTTTCAGAGTAGCAACAGATTATCTTTACAGATAACATAGCTCTGACATAGCAACATCCAACATAATCACTTGCATTTTATGCATCTTATGCACTTTATTCCTTTTTCATTCATGGCATTCATTTAGTAGTTGTTGATTACTTTCCTCTATCATTTGTTAATAACATGTATTTTATTACACTTGTCTTCCTTGTGTTGATAATGCAGTAAGGTTCTACAAGTTAGGTATCCCACCAATCTTTCTTATGTGATGTACTCCTAACCACACCTTAAGTGACACGTGATCCAAAAATCATAACATCACCTGTGACGTGAGTACACATCACTACACTATTTTGCCCCCTTAGGTTGGTGAAAGCAAAATTCACTACGTGTGTGTATCGGATAGTTTACAAAATCAAATGACTGGGACACTTTTTGTCATTGAAATGGCTTGGAAAAGTGTCCCAATCAACCTGAATTCACCCTACTCTTTGAAATCATGATTGCATTACAGTATGTTGTTTTAAACCCCAAATATTTTACTTATAACTTCATTATAATTCTTCATTAATTTAGTTATTTGTAATGTTATTTGTAAAATAAATAAATAAATAATATTAAAAATTGAAAGTAGTTTCAATGTAGCTAGCTACTTTTTGATAGTAACGTGTAGTGTAATTAGCTATTTTTTCAGAAGAGTGGCTTGAATGTAGCTTAACTACTTTAATTTATGTGTAGCTTGTAGCAGGTCAAGCTACAGTTTCAGAGTAGCTTCCCCAACACTGGTGAATTTAATTTTAAATGACCCTCTCAATTAGTCTTATAAGTCCAGTCCACAGTGGTTTCAGCTGCTGAGTCTGGTGTTTACATCCAAGAGCGAATTAAGCCTCTCAACAAACGAGCGTGTTCCTTGAGTTTGTTCAAGGGAGGAAAGATTAGTATTGTTGAGTTAGTTTTAGAGCCTTATAGAGAATGCATAGCTCAAAATTTTATGCAAAAATTCAACTGTTATTTGGTCTTAACAAATGGGTTGAATAATTCTTTAAATAATTTTCTGTCCCCTAGGATGTTTTAAATGTAAAAAAAAAAAAAAAAAAAAAAAAGCGATATAATACATTTTATAAGGAATTTATTTATTTTTTTAAGGAAAGGTTAAACATTGAAAATAGATTTGTTGTCATTCAGAAATTGCTAGTGAATTTAATACATAATTACAAAGAATTAGCAAATAATGCATTGAATATATGAAATTTTGAAGTAGAAAGACTAAAAATGCAGTGAACGTGCCAGGGCTATCTTTGATATTTATAAATGGTGACAATATCATAAGGATTTTTACAGCAAGTAATCAATGTACAATACTGCTGCTTACCATCATACAAGCATTTAAGGAAAACAAAAGAGCAGATGGCTGAATAGTGACAGTGATGAAGAAATGTAATGGTGTAATAATTAGGTGTCATTATCAGAATGTCTTTTTTCATGAGGTTAAGTTGATTGCTATGCTTTTCCAGGCTTTTCTTTGAAACGTTAAAAATCTCCTTGCAATTTATATCAAATTTTACTTAAAGGTTGATTAAGACCATAATTGCATAGTTTAAAGAAGTTTCCTTTAAACTTTCAAGTAGTAAAATAGCCCCTAATATATCTGAAACTGCAGAATTTCTTTTCATAATACTGAATGATTTCATTATATGCAGTAATAATGTCATCTGCCATTATGTTGTGCTATAATTGTATGCCAGGATGCAAGAAACTCGCTAAGAGTCATAAGGGCCAATCTAACTCAAAGATGTCTTTCTTGAAAGATCATCTTTTATTTAGCCATGGATTACACATTGGAAATGTCCAATATAGAAGTTGCTAATATGATTTAGGTTTCGTAATTGAAACATTCTATGCTGGAGTAATTTCAAGGCATTTTAAATGCCTAGAGTTGTATGATATTTGTTTTTGTTTTTTTTTTGTTTTTTCCCACGTTTGAATTATTTCTTGAAAAATGAGCCCAATTTACATAATTATTAAATGTCCCCAAAGAATTTAAAGGGCCAATAAATAACAGCAACTTCTCTGCTCCAAAAACTGTACTGGGATGTATGTGTTGCTTAAAGGAATGTCAATCCCATTTATTACCTTTGATAACTATTAATACATCACTGGAAATTTAGCGACCACAAGGTCCACTGTTAAAATAATTAGCAGTTTTATTGCACATTTCATTGGCTAATTTTAAAAGTATATAGCACTTGGGAGGGCGCAGTGATCAGGCCTGAAATTTGTCATTTCTTAAAAGTAATATCACTTAAACTCTGCTATGTGTAAAGCATTGTCAATGTGAAGTTGTTTTATTATTTATTATTTATTATTATTATTATTATTATTATTATCTACTAAATAAGAGCTTAGTTTAACTCTTTTTACAAAGATTTTCCTTGTGTGCAGATTCTGGAAATATAGTAATGTGTTTCTGCAATGCATTTTGTGGAGGAAATATGGAGGAAGTATTATTATATACTATAATTGTCTCTTTTATGAAGCTCTTTAGAATCCAGTCATGCTTAATACATCAAGGCAGAATCTATATGTCTTGTTACAGCCAAACACTCATTATCAAAATATCTTTCTCATTTTGTTTCTCATTTCAATTCAGCATTGTCCAGGTTTTCAGGTGTATTTAATTCTTCAGGACAGGCAGATAATGAGTCCTCACTCTTCTGTTGTTTGTATTTCCAAATGCACAGAGCAAGAAAAATGAGTTCCTCATTGATGACAGCCCAAGGAAATTGGTTCTTTTGCAAGCTTTTGTATGGTTTGAAGACCAAACAACCAGCACATTGTTTTGTGTCATAATGGAAACTTTGGCAAGCAGACAAAAGCTAAGATTGATAGGTTCTTATCTGCTGTCCATGGAGGAACAACCAGCAATATTCCAGGCTGGTTGTTTCAGTCCATTGAGCAAAAAGCTTTTTGTTCTTTTAGAGCAGAGACCAAAACAGCATTCAAATAGCATTCAGCTGCACGTCTGGAGCTCCAGAGCGCTTCAGAAAAGAAAGTAATGGTTGTGTCAGTCAAATAGAGCCCTCTTTAAAATTAACCAGTAAATAGCCAATTATATATTTACTAAGAAAACTTTACTTACAGTTTATTGGTGATTCTATAGCCACTTTTGGCCCTGTGTACTTAAGAATTCAATTCCTTTAAAACACTTGTCCAATGTTTAAGACATCACAGGAGAATTGTTTTTCTTTCCTTTAACTGTTCTGGACAAATGTAATTTCCACTACATATATTAAGGCATCATTTCTGATATGAGGACCCCTGAGACATTTTTTTTTTTCTATAAAGCTGCTTTGAAACAATGTCTGTTATAAAATGTGCTATATAAATATAATTAATTTCATTTCACAAATCCTCACTCATTTTGTGAAATTTACAATGCATTGGAAATTACTTTTGAGACATTTTTAGAATAAAATTTTACAAAGCCTAAAATTGTTAGTTGTGGTGGAAATGACGCCACAACAGAGAGACTTTGATATAAATATTGATATAAATTATTTTGACTTAAATGTTTAAATAATTTGTTTGGATTATTATAATGTAACATTTCAAATGTTAAACATTTAACAAATACTATTTGTTATGGTTTTCATAATTTAAGATTAAATGTCTCGGTCTAGAAGAAGGGTAAAACAAATCTATATATACCTTTAAAATAAAATTAAATACATAAATACATGCATAAATAAAGGTTTTAAAATGACCTTTTTATAAAGGAAGAAAGTCTGTTTTTAAGAGCCCAGTCTCATAAAAATGTGTATAAATTGTACGCCAAATAAAAACGAAAACTCGTGGTAATGATACGCAAAAATGAACTTTGGCGTGCATATGATACGCAGTTTTTGTGTACATATGATGCGCATCTACCCCACAACCCTAATCCTACCCTTTGCATAGTATATACATGCCAAAGTCAATTTTTGCATATCAATACCATGAGTTTTTGTTTTTATTTGGTGTACTATTTATACGCACTTTCATGAGATCGGGTTGTTTTTAACAACCCATGAGACATAATAGGGCCCAAAACACTCTTATATGCAATATATAAATATTGTTTGTGAAATCCAATACAAATACCAGCATAAATCCCCAAAAATTGCATTTACTGATATCTAGCAATATTTTGATAACTTCAGGATGAAGGACAGTGTAACATTAGTCACAACACTGTTTGTCATTTTATTTGGTCTCCCTCCCTCTCCCTCCCTCATATTAAAAAAAAAAAAAAAAAAAAGTAAAAGAAAAATAGAGGATTTCATGTCTCAGAAAGAATTATTACAGTATATTTTCTTTTAAACTCAGCTGTAAATCAGAGCCAGTTCTCTTGGTTTGGGTTGTAAAAACACTTGCAAAAGTAAGATGAAACCATTAATCTTTGCATTGATGAAGGGAATTCAGACTGCAAATGGACTGATATGAATAAGATCAGTTTACAGACTTGCTTTTATTGTTGGCTTATTGCATCATTTGTCATGGTGTCTGTGTGTGGGGTGTTCAGCCATGATAAATGTAATGCTGTATGAAATGCTATATGCTTTCACAGAAATTGATGTTCACTAAACTCTTTCCTAGAAAGGAGGCTTGTCCAAATATTCTCATAGGAACTCTTCCAAAAACAAGGAAATAATCACATAAACATCTGGTTAAAAATCTTAAACGCCTCAAAAAGATTCATTGAGAGGCCAATTGAAGGTGTGCAATGAGAGTGCATAGCAGCATAGGGGATGCATGTGAGCATCCTTAAGGTCAAGACGTTTTCACACATTTTATTCTACAACATAAAATACATCAGTAATACCTTGTGATTTTTTTTTTTTTTTTTTTTTTTAAAGCTTCAACTTGTCTTGAAAAACGTGGAGGCTAACAAATGGCTAAATTGGACTACAGAGGTTGTCAGGACATTAAACGTCACTGCACCATACAGGTAAACTCATCTACTCATTAGTCCGGTTTAACAGCCTCTTTGTCCCGCTCTTGTAGACTATTCTGACTTAAACTTTCAGGGGAAATGTTTTTTTTTGGTTTTTTTTTTTTTATATATATAAAGAGAAATTGTTGCCAGAAGCTAAATGGTGGTGACGTTGCAGTCATGTGACCATGGTTTAGTTTGTTTATAGGCTACATCTGCATTTTTATTTTTGGTAATGGAATTTAGACCTCAAAATTCATAAACCAGGGTAATGCTAACTTCTAAGCTGACCTACAAAAATACATCATCACTGCAGCACTGGCACATAATTTGTACAAGGAGAATCATGTAGATTAAAACAGTAGTGGGCTAAGAATTGATCCCTGAGGAACACCCCATATTGATTTGAGGATTTGTTTACATGAAAATAAGCAAACTTCACCAGATCAAATGAACATGAATGTCTAAGAGCAGATGAGAAGACACTACAGGCCCAAGGAAATGCTATACCAGTACTATCAGAACTATTCAAAGGACAAAAATCAGGCTCATATAGCTACTTGAAAGTACAACTGTGGCTAAGGGCAATGTCTGTATTTATTTATTAGGATTTAGATGAGTTTCTTGAGGATTGGGGTGAAGTAGTAGTTCTGTCAGAGCTGTGCTGGAGGCAAAGATATCTGTTAATCACAAGAGATATTAGTATACTACACAGACAGACAACTTTTAAAAATGGGGTGGATGTGTAGTCTGGTTGACTAAGATGATTTAATATCATCTTTAATTAAACAGCCCAGATGAAAAACAAGTGTACTATTTTCGCATACTAATTTTGTACTTAATATACTAAAAATGATTCTTTAGTACTAAAGATAAACTTAAGATCATCTAAGTGTACTCAACTGTACTATTTTGGGCCACTGTGAATATGAACTAAAATTCACTTTTAACACTATCTCTGTATTTAAAAAATTTATTTAGTCATTCATACAAACATACATATAAACTGTAGGTGAACAAATTAAAAACTACTCTTTTCAGTTTTTTTTATTTTTAATTCAATTTTAATTCTTCTTCAAATTCCAATTTGACATACAGCTTTCTTTGATAACTCGGGAACTGAATTGCAATACATTCATTTATTTCGGAATGGCACACAACCCTGAAGGACACAAGACAAGTTTTCTTGTAAAACTGCTCATTGTGTTTATAGCCTGGAGCTCTGCAGTGTTACAAGGAAAGGAATTAGAGTGTATTGAGAGTGTGTCTTAAAGTGTAAAGATTTGGAAATAGTTCAGTTATACAAGGAGAAAATCTCCTCAGGACAATAATTTTAATCTGCAGAGACAATTATAAGTCATTTAGGTTGATTTCTTTGAAATGTGTAAACAAACCTGCCAAAATAAAAAAATAAAAATAAAAAAATCACAATATAGGAAACTGGAAACATTGAAGCCACTCAGAAGAACAGAGTATGGTTAAATTGCATGTATGAATGAAAAGTTGAGGTTTATGATAATATAGATAACCTACTGTATATAATATGAGAATCCTCAGGCCTGAGAAAAGATACATAGTGAGGTTGCATATAAAGGGCAACCTCATTATGTAAAGATCTTCACTCTACAGGTCACCGCTTTACGCTATACACTACACTATACCTACAGGCCATGAGTCAGCATCATAATGATGCAAAATTCTCATCATGTAATCTGAGAATATGTGACAGTGATGAAAAACATGACAGAGGTTATTATTTTTTTCCCTTGAGTCTAGTACAGTGCTTCCCAAACCTCTCCTGGAGGACCTCCTGCCCTGCGCATTTTGTATGTCTCCCTAATCAGACACACCCAATTTAGTTCTTGCAGTCTCTACTAACGAGCTAATGAGTGGAATCAGGTGTGTTAGATAAGGGAGACATACAAAAGGTGCAGGGCAGGGGGCAGTCAAGCTATCTGAGTTAATGTGTGAGTGTTTATGTAACATGAAACAAACCCCACTAAGCATTCGTTACCTTCTGATGTAGCCACAGAAGCCTCACCTTGGAACTTACTGGAAGGAAAAGACTATTGTTTTGGATTGCTATACAAAAGTATACTATATTACAGTATTTAAGAATATTTTGTAGTATTTTTAGGGTGTCAATAGGATAAAAATTATTTAATTTTTAAATCATTAAAGCAAAAAAAATAAATAAATCCCATTGATTTTGAAGTGAGAGCTGATGTGTTAGATATTATCTAACATTAAATGAATAAACCATAAAAGCATAAAGTTTTTCTTTAATTATTGAGAAATAAGATTTTGTTAATAATTACAAATCAACGTTTGGTGCCAAAGCTAGACCGACGAGGTCTATGCAGAGGTGGGTAGTCCAGGGGCCAAAGAGTAAAAGTCCTGCCATATTTTTGTTCCACCCATGAACTCAGCAGCTGATTTCACCAGAGGAGGAACCAAGACATTCCTTTCAAGTCACAAGCAAGTCTCGAGTCAAATCCCAAGTCCTCAAAGAGTTATAGTTAATGAGATAATTAAGTGATTAATTAAACGATGGCTGTGCATTAGTGATGAACACCTGCTGTTATTTACAATTACAGAGGATCAGATGTTGATGTTTTATTGGTTTAAATGATGCCACCATCATGGAGATCAGTGTTTGCTTTAGTTGGGCTCTTGACCCTTGACTCTTATGTTAGCTCTCTCTCAGTAGCAGTACATGTGGTGTTGTAAAGCAGAGAGATCAGTACTCAGCTAGTCACCATGAGCTGGTTTGATTATACCAAAGATAAGTATGTTTTATTTCTATGTTTAGGTTTTGCATTATCAACCCTGTTAAACTACAGCATGCAAGCAAAGTGTTTCTCTAATAGTTACAGTGAATGAATTGTAAATCTATGTAACTCATACAAAAATTTGAACTCCAGTAATATTTAGACACACACAGACATCAAGAACCAGCATATGAATCTCAACAATGGTGACAATCAACAAAATGCTTCATGCTGCAATGCAGAATGAATAATTATTGTCACCACTGTTGAGGATCAAAAATCCTGATCCTATACAGGAATTTTTTTCTTCTCAATATGTAAGCATTATGGTGGCATTTGCTTAATAGGACTTTTTTTTTCCAGTTCTATAGTAGTCAAATATAGTTAATAAATCAAATAGAGAAATACTAAAACCAGAGAGATTTAAACCAAGAATGTTCACTCATCATAAATTACATGCAGAAAGCATAAGCTAATCTGCTATTTCAAGGTTTGATTCAACATTGTACAAATATTTGCTGTGAAACAATACTGCAATTGCTTAGAAGCAAATTTCTTTGAATTGCTAAAAGGATCAAGAGCCCAACTAAAGCAAACACTGACCACAATTATGGTGGCAAGGTTTTTTGTTTGTTTGTTTTGTTTTGTTTTGTTTGTTTGTTCGTTTGTTTTTTGTTTTGTTTTTTGTTTTTTTGTTTTTTTCCCCTTCCAAGTTAATTTCATCCAATGCTGTGGCTGAAGTAAGTTGTAGTTGTGTTTCTCTTTTCTTCAGTGATGTTGATTGTTAACATCAGGTGTTCATTACTAATGCACAATCATCATTTAATTAGTCACTTAATTATCTCATTAACTTTAACTCTTTGAAGACTAGGGATTTGACTTGAGACTTGCTTGTGACTTGAAAGGAATGACTTGGTTCCTCCTCTGGTGAAATCAGCTGAGGAGTTCATGGGTGGAACAAAAATATGGCAGGACTTTTACTCTTTGGCCCCTGGACTACCCACCTCTGGGTCTATAATACAAGAAGAAAGCTGTTAGCAGTCCATTCATCTCAGTGTTTCTCTGCCAGTTTCTCTGTGTAAGATGTGTGTGATGTAAAACGTATGTGATCTTGCCCTCAGTTCTGGACACACTTGTTTATGAGCCATGCCACCTAAGGCATAAAGGTGAGTATGAATAATTAATGAACAGGAAATTATGTCATAGCGATTCTGACTGGCTAAAGGCCAAAGTATACTTCACTTTTTACACGTATGCGAGGGACAGCGTACAGTGCGTGTGACGTGAATTGCGTCATCAGAACGGTACGCGCGTACTGTATGCGCACCACCTGATTTTTGTAACCGCGTGTACTTTGTACGCTCAGGTCACACATGCGCACTGAAGTTAATTTGCAGTACAGGTGCATCTCAATAAATTAGAATGTCGTGGAAAAGTTCATTTATTTCAGTAATTCAACTCAAATTGTGAAACTCGTGTATTAAATACACGAGCACACAGACTGAAGTAGTTTAAGTCTTTGGTTCTTTTAATTGTGATGATTTTGGCTCACATTTAACAAAAACCCACACTCTTAAGAAAAATGGTTCTAAACAGCACCAGAAAAGGGTTCTTCGGCTTGTAACAATAGCAGAACCCTTTTTGGTGCTAAATAGAACCCTTTTTTATAGGGTTCCATAAAGAACCATGCTTTGAAAATGCTATATAGGTTAAAAATAACCTTTTGAACAACAGTTTATTTTAATTAGTATTAAAATATTAGTATTAGCGAAAGAGAAGAAAGGCAGCCTAACAGTTGTCTGGCTTGACTTTGCAAATGCATATGGGTCTGTTCCCCATAACTTGATCCAAGTTGCTTTGGACTACTACCACATCCCACATAACATCCAGGGCATGATCACCAGTTACCTGAGAGACATCAAGCTACGATTTCAGTCCGCCAAGTTTACAACAAAGTGGCAGCCAGTGGAGAAGTGGATAGTGACAGGATGCACAATCTCTCCCATCTTGTTCATCAAACCTGGAATGAACCTGATCATCTCTGCAGCGAGTACAAAGTCAAGAGGGCCGAAGACCGCAGCAGGATGTCAACAGCCAGCAATCAGGGCATTCATTGATGATCTTACCGTGAAAACACCAACTCACGTGCAGGCAAGATGGGTCCTGGCAGAACTGGATCGCATGGCCACTTGGGCAAAGATGGTCTTTAAGCCCAAAAAATCAAGGAGCCTGGTGATCCAAAAGGGTAAAACAACTGGAAGGTTCAAGCTACTTGTTCAAGGGGAAGTGATCCCAAACATCCAGGGGAACCCAATTAGATGACTTGGAAAGTGGTATTATGATTCCCTGTCAGACAAGAACAGCATCTCCAACACCGGAAAACAAGATGAAGAATGGCTGAAGAAGATTGACAAGTCTGGCCTGTCGGGGAAATACAAGTGCTGGATCTACCAACATGGCCTGCTCCCGAGACTCATATGGCTTCTCACTGTCTATGAGGTGCTCCTATCAACTGTTGAAGAAATGGAGAGGAAGTTCAACAAGCACCTTAGAAGATGGTTGGGAATACCCCCGAGCTTTACGTCCTTGAGGTTATACATAAGGTCAGGCCAGCTCCAGCTTCCCCTGTTATCAGTGGTGGAGGAGTTTAAAGTCGCCAAGTGCAGACTGTCCCTGAAATATAGGGACTCTCGAGACCAACTCACCAGGGAAGCAGGAGTCAGAACAAGATCTGGCCGTAAGTGGGCCGCCAGCACGGCAATTAACCAGGCAGTATGTTCTCTTAGGACCAAAGACATCATCGGAAACCCTTGCACTGGAAGACAGGGTCTAGGGACAGCACATTTCCAGAAGTGGTCGAAGTCCACCCCTAGGGAGAAGAGAACCATGATCCAGGATGAAGTCCGAAACCTTGAGGAAGAAGGGAGAAGAGCAAAATCCATCGAGCTTGCAACTCAAGGAGCCTGGACGAGGTGGAACCTCCCCAAGAGAACAATCACATGGAGTGAACTGTGGCGGCTGGAGCCCTTCCGTGTATCCTTTCTAGTCCGAGCAGTGTATGACACCTTACCAGCCCCAGTCAGTTTGCACAGGTGGGGGAGGAGGGAGGACCCACTGTGCAGGTTGTGTGGCGGGAAAGGAACAATGGCGCACATTCTGTCAGGGTGTAAGATCGCATTGACACAGGGGAGATACAAGTGGCGCCATGACAAGGTGTTGGCAGTGCTCGCAGACATCCTGGAGCAGGAAAGGAGGAAGAAACAACCAGCCAAAGCAAGACCACTGCTGAGCACCATCGCCTTTGTGAAAGAGGGCCAAAGACCTGTCGTCCACAGCCAAGCCAGGCAGAATCTCCTGCAGTTAGCCCAGGGATGGGAAATGGAGGTTGACCTCGGAAGGAAACTCCACTTCCCCGAGGCGGTACTGTCTACAACTCTAAGGCCCGACATCATTATGTGGTCTCCAGAGGGAAAGAAGATCATCCTGGTGGAGTTGATGGTACCGTGGGAGGAGGACTGTGAGGAAGCTGCAGAGAGGAAAAAAGGCAAATACCAGCAACTTGTCCAAGACTGCCGGGACAAGGGGTGGACAACATGGCTGATGACGGTGGAAGTCGGATGTCGAGGATTCCCAGCTCAATCTGTGTGGAATCTATTGACAAAGGTTGGACTGAGAGGCCACTTGAGGAAAGCAGCCGTTCGTAGGCTGGGAGAAGCGTCAGAGAGAGCCTCCTGTTGGCTCTGGCACAAGAGAGAGGGCATAAGCTGGAAGTCTGGAGGAGAGGGGCAGTGACCTGGCCAGTCACTGCTGACCCGCCAACTGGAAGGTGTTGTGGTTAAGGGTCGAAACACCCAGAGTTTGGGGACCACCTGATGACCTCTCTTCCAGGCCAAGGCTTCATCCATTAGGAATGGGTGTATGTTAGCATCGCAGATGTATTATACAACTATTAATGTATTTATATTATTATTAATATTATTTGCATATATTATTGATTAATATTGTTTTTTACACCTCTATCTGCCTGGTGTTACGATATCTTGTAGTGTCTATTAGGGTTTTACATAAAAACAACAACAACGTGTCATTTAGGTACTTTTATTTTTTATTGGCATGTGAATTTGTAGGAAAAATTACAGTGTTCTAACAACAGTTATTAGCAGAATACATTAATAAATGACAATTGACATCGAACATAAATAAATACTACAAGAAGTAAAACAAAATACTGAAATGAAGACCAAGTTCCAGTGAAATACTGTATTTTAATAATCCTCTATGATGCCTGCAAGTCCATCATTATGTGTATTTTGGTGTGATTGAGTGGCAGTTTCTCTCTGCAGATGATGAGGTTGTAGGATTTGATGCATTTGAAATACACAATTGAATTTAGAGTTGCGTCTCCTTCCATTTGTTTTTGTAAAAACAAAAAAAAAAAAAGGACAATAAATTCAGTATTTTTGTTACTTAGTGGTGAAGGGGAGAGAATTGAACTTAACTGAACAGGGCTGGTCACACTTACATGTTCTCTTGAACTGAAAAGAGAAAAAGACATAACCAGTTACAATTTGAAAGTTAAAAATTATAGACATTTTAAGAAAGAAATCATTTACCTGTTGAGAGTGTGTTGACAGTCTGTGTAGTTAGCTGAACTCCAGAAAATCAGTAATAACTTAAGCCATCTTTTTTAGAGTGTAGCCTCTGTTAGTAATAAATAAATACACAACAATTAAAGGGGTCCTATTATGCTTTTTCACTTTTTGAATTTTAGTCAGTGTGTAGTGTGTATGTTTGGGCATAAAAAAAGATCTACAAAGTTACAAATCTCAAAGTCCACTCCAAAGGGTGATATTTCGTTTTTAAAAAATCCCTTTTCAAGAAATACAACGAACGGCTCGTTTGGACTACAAATTTGTTTTCCTGTATTTGTGACATCACAAATTGGTCCATTAGAATATAATTAAAATAATTCCCGCCTCCGGAAATTCGAATGCACTTTGCAACCAGCTGCGGGTGTTTTTATATCACTGTATTTCTGATGGAAACCGACTGTCTTCAGAAAATTTTGGATGTCATTTTCATTTCATCTTGCTTGTTATGTCTGATAAAGCAGCGTTTGTGAGCAGAGCTCTGCTTTGTGTACAGCGTTACCGGGGAAACCTCGCTCTCTCCCGCTCCAACAGCGCCTCCCGCTGGCAGAGAAATAATTTGCTTTTAGTCATTCTGCCTAGCTGTTCGCCAATCACAACGCACTGGGACAGCTAACCAATCATAACACATTTCGTTTTTTGGAAGGCGGGCCTTCATCAAACCTGGAACTAATCGAGCCGTTTGTGCCAGACTGGGGAGAATGGTATTGTAATAATGTAAATTATGTGAAAAATAATGCGTTTTTCGAACCACCAAGCATGAGAGCATGTTCTAGTACAGCCCTAAAACAAAATCAAGACTTTGTAAAAGAGCATAATAGGACCCCTTTAAAATAAATTCTAACAATATGGATTATAAATTCAATGTCTCTGTTACTTACTTAGTGGAGAAGAGGAGTAGCTATCCTCAGCTTAACAGAGCTGCTCACACTTACATGTGATCAAAAGAAGAGAAAAAAAACATGTTTGTTTGGAAACCAGACACAATTTTAAAGTTAAATTTGTATTTAAATTTAAGAATGAAATCATTTACCTGTTGAGAGTGTGTTGACAATCTGTAGTTGGATCACTGAGCTGCAGAAAATCAGCAATGAGGTGCTTTGACCATTACAGATTTGAAAAAGAAAAAGGTGGGAATAAAGAATCCTAAACTCTGACACAAAGAACCATTTCAGCATTAAAAGGGTTCTTCAAGATGCTATGGTTCTAAATAGAACTGTTACTACATGTGAAGAACCATCTTTTTTTAGAGTGCACCAATTCACTATCTCAACAAATTAGAATATGGTGACATACCAATCAGCTAATCAACTCAAAACACTTGCAAAGGTTTCCTGAGCCTTCAAAATGGTCTCTCAATTTGGTTCACTAGGCTACACAATCATGGGGAAGACTGCTGATCTGACAGTTGTCCAGAAGACAATCATTGACACCCTTCACAAGGAGGGTAAACCACAAACATTCATTGCCAAAGAAGCTGGCTGTTCACAGAGTGCTTTATCCAAGCATGTTAACAGAAAGTTGAGTGGAAGGAAAAAGTGTGGAAGAAAAAGATGCACAACCAACCGAGAGAACCGCAGCCTTATGAGGATTGTCAAGCAAAATCGATCAAGGCATCAAGAGCCACCACACACAGACGTGTCAAGGAATTTGGCTACAGTTGTCGTATTCCTCTTGTTAAGCCACTCCTGAACCACAGACAACGTCAGAGGCGTCTTACCTGGGCTAAGGAGATGAAGAACTGGACTGTTGCCCAGTGGTCCAAAGTCCTCTTTTCAGATGAGAGCAAGTTTTGTATTTCATTTGGAAACCAAGGTCCTAGAGTCTGGAGGAAGGGTGGAGAAGCTCATGGCCCAAGTTGCTTGAAGTCCAGTGTTAAGTTTCCACAGTCTGTGATGATTTGGGGTGCAATGTCATCTGCTGGTGTTGGTCCATTGTGTTTTTTTAAAACCAAAGTCACTGCATCCGTTTACCAATAAATTTTGGAGCACGTCATGCTTCCTTTTGCTGACCAGCTTTTTAAAGATGTTGACTTCATTTTCCAGCAGGATTTGGCACCTGCCCGCACTGCCAAAAGCACCAAAAGTTGGTTAAATGACCATGGTGTTGGTGTGCTTGACTGGCCAGCAAACTCACCAGACCTGAACCCCATAGAGAATCTATGGGGTATTGTCAAGAGGAAAATGAGAAAAAAGAGACCAAAAAATGCAGATGAGCTGAAGGCCACTGTCAAAGAAACCTGGGCTTCCATACCACCTCAGCAGTGCCACAAACTGATCACCTCCATGCCACGCCGAATTGAGGCAGTAATTAAAGCAAAAGGAGCCCCTACCAAGTATTGAGTACATATACAGTAAATTAACATACTTTCCAGAAGGCCAACAATTCACTAAAAATGCTTTTTTTATTGGTCTTATGGAGTATTCTAATTTGTTGAGATAGTGAATTGGTGGGTTTTTGTTAAATGTGAGCCAAAATCATCACAATTAAAAGAACCAAAGACTTAAACTACTTCAGTCTGTGTGCACTGAATTTATTTAATACACGAGTTTCACAATTTGAGTTGAATTACTGAAATAAATGAACTTTTCCACGACATTCTAATTTATTAAGATGCACCTGTAATCATGTTTTCCCGCATGGTGGCAACACTGTCCTTGGCCGTTGTTTCACAGTAGAAAACGAAACTAAAGAGACGGACAACGCCAACAAAATAGCGGAGACTGCAACAACTGACGCTCACATTGACTAGCGCTTGTGAGCGAGAGGGTATGAGACAGCTTAGCTTTGGTTTAAAAGAGTTCAAAAATATTTGTTATCAGTCATGACTTAACGGGAAAAAAATAGAGCAGACACTGAACATGAATGAAGCTTTCTAGTGCGCATGTCTCGACCGCCTGCGTTCGCGTACAGCTTCAAATGGAGTATACTTTG
The DNA here is from genome assembly GCA_039654775.1 of Spinibarbus caldwelli. NCBI lineage: Eukaryota > Metazoa > Chordata > Actinopteri > Cypriniformes > Cyprinidae > Spinibarbus > Spinibarbus caldwelli. Next base: position 7,360,893 of record CM077240.1, read on the forward strand.
AAAGGCTACGCGTTCGACTGTACGCATACGCTAGCGTACGCGCGCAAAAACGAAGTATACTTAGGCACCATGAGAATACAAAGTCCCAAGCCCTTTAACTGCAACTGTCATGAGTAATGCCATCAAAGGCTGCAGACAAAAAAAAAATTAAAATTAAAAAAATTAAAATGTCAATACACTTTCAGTGAATTATTTTAAATGGCACTGGAGAAAATCATACAAAGAAGGTGTAGTTATAGCTTTGGCCTTCACCAGTAGGGGCTAGAAGGGCTGTGCTAACTAGCCAAACACAGAATTACAGCATGGAGTGTATGCATGTTTGTATGTATGTATGTATGTATGTATGTATGTTGTGCTGGCTAATATGGCAGTCATCTGGATGCAAGATTATGAAATAGTTTCCCATGCAGAAGCCATTGTAGAAACATTGTAGAAATTTGCAACCTGCAAACAGACATTTATGAGCACTGTTTGCTCATATTACTCATTTAAGTTAAGCTTTCAAAAACAATCACAGTGTACACTGCAGTCTCCATGCTCACAGCATCTCAGATACCAGTATTTCAATGATTTATAAAAGATTACTGTCTGACCATCTGAGATTTCAGTATGAATATAAAGGTTATATTTTCTGTAGTATTACAGTAAATCGTGAGTGTATATTAGCATTGTTTGTCATTTGCTTGTGCAACTAATAGAGGATTTGAACCCAGAAACTGTGATGCGTTACATCGGACTTACCAAGCGAACAATAATATTCAGCCGGTCATGTGATGATGTATAAATCTCAATTTAAAAAAAATTGACACTTATGACTGGTTTTGTGGTCCAGTGTCACATATGTTAGTGCTAGTGCAAGATTATTTTAGATTATTTTTTAGCCTTCAATCAACAGGTGTGATTGATTTAATTTAATTTTTTATTAAAGTTTATTGCTAGAATCTAGTGAACTCACACAAATCAAGGTTTTGATCTTTTACCAGACATGTCCCAAATTGTGTTAAGGTTAAATAAAAGCACATACAATGTTTAGTTTTACCTCCTAAGAATCATTTCCCCTTTCTTTCAATGAAGGAACAGAAAAATAGCCTTTTTAGACATTTTTAACTTTCAAATTTTGTACCTTATTTGTAAAAATTTGTCAAAGCTGTGTCTAGCGTGAAATTCTGAAAATCTTATTTTCTTACATTTGTATTTAGCACATGCACTTATTTTAGTCATTGCCAAGGGAAAAAAAGTATTCACAAAACAGATCTCACAAATGTTTACATTAAGATAGAAAGTTAACGGTCAGAGTTTCCATTACTCTCTAGGGTTTATCTAGCATCCTATTATAAAAAGCGTAATGTGTGACGTACAGACAGAAGGTTGCGTGGTTTACGCCCTAAAAGGTTACTATAGGTTAATGACGTCAGTTGACGATGAATATTTATTATTAAGCCACGCCTACCCGACGTTGCTCATTGGCTCATTGGCTGTGAGTTCGTGTGGAAGGCGTGGTCTTTCCTGTAATCTAGGAGTGGGCGTAGTTTTGTCATTCGACGGTTTTGGAGGATACGGGAAATCTAGATTACACAAGTGAAGCCGGAGATCCAGCACACATCGCCGGCCTGCCATGACGCAAAACTCCGGTAGTAAGCTTCTAAACGGAGATACCGTACACCGGACGAAACAAGACAAGAAAGCGGGCGGAAATGGGTTCGTGAAGAACCACTGCCTGTTCCAGCAGAAGCGATACCGCCGCCCGGCGGAGAAGGTGAGGCCGCCTCCTGCGCTACACACCCGGAAACACACTTATGCTGTTACTATGAGTTAAATTAGAAGAGAAATATTTCTGTTTCATTTTGGGTTTAACGTTATATTTGGTTTCCGAGTTTAGGATTTAGGAAAGGAGCGTTAATCTGGTTTGTATTCGTGTGTAAGGGCGGGGGTGGTTGGGTGTGTATCATGGTTTCAGTTTTCTGTCAAGTTTTCATGTGTTCAAACATTAACCGTTATAAATAGCATCTTCCACGTATATGATAAATGTACGAAATGCTATTTGATGTCATTCAGTTACTTTTAAATGTTAATTTAAATAATTACATTATTTATTAAAAATGCCGCTTGTCTTTTTTTTTTTTAACAGTTAAACCTCTGTTGAAATATTTATTTTTTATTTTACATAGCAGCAATCAAATTATGATGGTAAATATATAAATGATATGATGATAGGCCTATCACAATTTTAGTTCATCAGATCATAATTCACAGGATGCAACATTTAACACCACTGCTGGAGAGCATTTGTCTAATTGGACTTTTGACTCAAGCATTGTAGTTAGAATGAAATATAGCCCTTGTGGCAAAACATAAATAATAAAATTAAAAAATTAAGGGCAGAAATTTGTTATTTTTTTAAACCAATTCACTAAGTGTCATCCATCTGCTAGAAGAAACAGTCTTTGACCTGCAAACTGAAGTTAGTGTTTGTTCTCTGTGGGTGTTATGCACGTGGTGAACTGCTGTTTCATGTCATTGCTGCTACTGTATTGTGAAATTTACTAAAGTTGGAGGTCTATGTTGATCAATCAGAATCTAGAACTATAAAACAAATAATTAGTTAATGTTCATTCAAGTAGTTGGACATATACTGAAACGTCAGATCTTACAATTATTTTTACATTCAAATGTAAATAATTACTGATCTGTCAAACATTATATAATGTTTGTTCATCGTGACTTAATTCAAGTTGAGGTTATTATATAATGCCCACTTTTAATGCCCTACAATGAAAAGGATCAGCAGCCCATTGCATTGAGATGAATGGTTATGGGATCAAATGAATTGTTTGGGGTTAGTGTGTTTGGTTGTCTCCGTTTGTATTGACAGAAGCATGGAAAATAACAGTGTAGTGTTCTGTCATGTAACTGGAGAGCAACGCTTTGTTCTTTGCAACCTGAGGATGTTTGCCCAGAGCACTTATGAGCATGTTTTCAAGCTAGTTTTTGTTGTACTAGGTCCTTATCATCAAAATGGACCTATGGGTCATTGTATTGTATCACACAGTATTTTTTTTTTTTTTAATAAAGCTTACAGTAAACGTATACATGCGAAGCATGCAAAGTAGGTTTTGCCAGTATGTTGATTATTGATATATTTATTTTATGTTAAAAAGTTAATAAGATTCTTTTCTGTGAATGATGTTTCAGTGAATCGATTCAAAACTGATTTTGAGTGACTTGTCTAATAGCTAAAAAATGGGATTTTTCATTTATTAAAATAGTAAAATGTATATGTAAATATGATTGTCATATACCATATAATTGCTTTATTTATTTATTTAGACTGTATGCATTTTTGAAAAATGTGACCAATATTAGGTTTAAGTGTACATATGGAAGTGACCCAAATCAGAATTGAAATGATCAGATTCCTTGTAGTTTGTGGTGTTCCCAAATGTTATGAAGAAAATGACTCATTTCTCAAGCCATTTCAGAAAAAGTATATAAATATAGGGATGTATAAAGAATATCATCAAAATATCTCATCCAGCCCTACTGTAAGTAGTTTCAGTAGTTTGAGTTAACATTTCCAGTCCTTATTAAAAGAAGGTTTGTCTACCTTGTTTCAGGAAGCAACATTTACTGACTGACTTTAGAAACTGAACAAATATAAGACTTTCCTGTATTTAGCAATGCAAGTTTTCCCGCCAAGGCTTTCTCACTCAGCACTAACACAAACTGTGTGAACCCTGACTTAACTGAGCTTTACGTAAGAAGGCTGATTCAGGGATCTGGAACAGTGGGATCAAGCCCTTCCTTACTGGAAGGGCAGGTTTTAGAGTGGATGCAGTTAAGAGAAACATGAGTTTAATCACATGATGCTGTTAAGCAGTGAGTGTAAGGACAAACTCTGGTTCATTTTCTTGGCCGGAGTGATAAATGGAGTTCTGTCTGTAACCTCACGTTTGAAGCTGTTAGCCGTATCAGTCCCAACTATACAGGTGCATCTCAATAAATTAGAATGTCGTGGAAAAGTTCTTTTATTTCAGTAATTCAACTCAAATTGTGAAACTCATGTATTAAATTCAATGCACACAGACTGAAGTAGTTTAATTCTTTGGTTCTTTTAATTGTGATGATTTTGGCTCACATTTAACAAAAACCCACCAATTCACTATCTCAACAAATTAGAATATGGTGACATGCCAATCAGCTAATCAACTCAAAGCACCTGCAAAGGTTTTCTGAGCCTTCAAAATGGTCTCTCAGTTTGGTTCACTAGGCTACACAATCATGGAGAAGACTGCTGATCTGACAGTTGTCCAGAAGACAATCATTGACACCCTTCACAAGGAGGGTAAGCCACAAACATTCATTGCCAAAGAAGCTGGCTGTTCACAGAGTGCTGTATCCAAGCATGTTAACAGAAAGTTGAGTGGAAGGAAAAAGTGTGGAAGAAAAAGATGCACAACCAACCAAGAGAACCGCAGCCTTATGAGGATTGTCAAGCAAAATCGATTCAAGAATTTGGGTGAACTTCACAAGGAATGGACTGAGGCTGGGGTCAAGGCATCAAGAGCCACCACACACAGATGTGGCAAGGAATTTGGCTACAGTTGTCGTATTCCTCTTGTTAAGCCACTCCTGAACCACAGACAACGTCAGAGGCGTCTTACCTGGGCTAAGGAGAAGAAGAACTGGACTGTTGCTCAGTGGTCCAAAGTCCTCTTTTCAGATGAAAGCAAGTTTTATATTTCAATTGGAAACCAAGGTCCTAGAGTCTGGAAGAAGGGTGGAGAAGCTCATAGCCCAAGTTGCTTGAAGTCCAGTGTTAAGTTTCCACAGTCTGTGATGATTTGGGGTGCAATGTCATCTGCTGGTGTTGGTCCATTGTGTTTTTTGAAAACCAAAGTCACTGCACCCGTTTACCAAGAAATTTTGGAGCACTTCATGCTTGCTTCTGCTGACCAGCTTTTTAAAGATGCTGATTTCATTTTCCAGCAGGATTTGGCACCTGCCCACACTGCCAAAAGCACCAAAAGTTGGTTAAATGACCATGGTGTTGGTGTGCTTGACTGGCCAGCAAACTCATCAGACCTGAACCCCATAGAGAATCTATGGGGTATTGTCAAGAGGAAAATGAGAAACAAGAGACCAAAAAATGCAGATGAGCTGAAGGCCACTGTCAAAGAAACGTGGGCTTCCATACCACCTCAGCAGTGCCACAAACTGATCACCTCCATGCCACGCCGAATTGAGGCAGTAATTAAAGCAAAAGGAGCCCCTACCAAGTACTGAGTACATCTACAGTAAATTAACATACTTTCCAGAAGGCCAACAATTCACTAAAAATGCTTTTTTTTATTGGTGTTATGAAGTATTCTAATTTGTTGTGAATTGGTGGGTTTTTGTTAAATGTGAGCCAAAATCATCACAATTAAAAGAACCAAAGACTTAAACTACTTCAGTCTGTGTGCATTGAATTTATTTAATACACGAGTTTCACAATTTGAGTTGAATTACTGAAATAAAAGAACTTTTCCACGACATTCTAATTTATTGAGATGCACCTGTAGTTTTACAGTTTCCATAGAGAATGTGAGTATGTGTGACTACCAGTGTAAATGTTATGTACTAAAACGTTCAGGGTGTTGTTAGATAGCTGCTTTCTAGCCCAACTTAAAAGAGCCCATCCTTAAATTTCAGCATTATTCTGGTATCTATGTGTATTCTTTCAATGCTCCACCTATCATGAAATTATTTGTCTTTAATCTAGTGTGGACAAAATAAATCTGCTATAATCTGTTTTTTTATCAGACTTGCTGTACATTAATGTTGTTTTTATGCTGTTCATGTTTGCTTTGGTGCACTTTGTAATGTTTACATATTCATTTTTCAATGTAGATTCACTTCATATTCACCTTTTCCCCCACAGAACCATCATGTTTCATGCACTTCGCTTTATAAAAAGCCATTTGTGGAGTCGTTTGAGGAGACACCGCTGCTGGTTGCTGTCCTTACCTACATGAGCTATGGCATCCTTACCATTTTTGGTTATCTGCGAGATTTCCTGAGGGACTGGAAGTTTGAGAAGTGTCACCTGGCAAGAGAGAGAGAAGAACAGAAGGTTCGGTATAACATATTTGTGGTGCTTGCCTGACTTTTATTTATTTCATGCTTCCCTGAGTAATGTATTTCACATAACAGATGTTTACATGTAATCCTCAAGACAAAATAATAAATGAATTTACACTAAAGACCTTGTTTATAAGTTTAAATACAATTTTTAAAACTTTGCATTGTCACCTGGATGGTCAGCGCCTTTTTAGTGCTGTTTTGTAATACATGTTCATGAGTCCCTTGTTTGTCCTGAGTGGATAAACTGACTGCTGATCTTCAGTTTTAAAACATCTTTACAGTAATAAACAGGAAAATAACAAAGTCAATGATGCAAACTTAATCAGATATGAGACAAATTCAAATTCTGCTGCAAACCATCTCTAAAAACACAAATGATTCACTTCAGTTTGTGTGTAAAATCCATCAATCATGAAATGAGCAGAGATAGGAAGTAACGAAGTACAAATACTTCGTTACTGTACTTAAGTAGATTTTTCTGGTATCAGTACTTTACTTCACTATTTATTTTTCTGACTACTTTTTACTTTTACTCCTTACATTTTTACACAAATATCTGTACTTTCTACTTCTTACATTTTCAAACCAGGCTCGTTACTTTAGTTTTGGTGTATCACCATTCGATAACAAATCTATAATAAATCATGAATCGGTTAGTCTTGACTCCAGCGCGATTCGGCTCATGCGTGCTCCGCGTCTCCACCAAAAGGTTTCTATCAGTTTCTATCAGAGTAATCAATGCAAGAGACTTGAGAATGGAGTGGATCATAGAGGCAAAACTACTGACCTGTTCATGACTTCAAGTCCAGGTCAGTTTCATCTGTAAATAGGCTGTAGTTTTGTGTTTGTTTACTTAGTTAAAAATTAAACTGCTAGCAACTCTTAGCAGTAGCAGCCAGATGATTAATAATAGCCTGCTGTTAACTAAACTAAACTAAATTACTATCATCACTCAAAATACTGTATGATAAAGGACATCATTTATCTACTGTAAAGTTACAGTAGTAATTTAGCAAACAAATGTTATAAAACATCGTTTTATAATCTGTTTAGAGGAGAGGGAGCTAGGGCAGATAACAACTCAACCCATACGAAAATTCAAACCAAAAACCATGGTTATAGCTAAACCATGGTAACCACAAATTAACCATGGTTTTGCTACACTAACCATAATCTAACCATGAAATGTGTAGTAAAACTATGGTTGTAAATTAAAACAATCTGCCAAAAAAAACAAAACAACAAAAAAAACATGGTTACTTGTCTTTTACTGTAATAAACCATGGTTAACTTTGATAATAGAAAATTCATGATAATGACTCATGAATTTAGGATTTTTCTTTAAATATATTGTCATGATGTAATTATTATTGTACTAATTTAGACATTTAGGCTATTTAAAAGTATAGTTTCGCTAAATCTATAGTATTTAAGTCATAAGATAGAACAACAACACTTGCTCATAATGTGATACTTTAAATTGAACTAAAAAAGTTATGTTATTGCAAACAGAATACAATGAGGTGGTTGTTTTGCAACAAGGTGGAGACAATTCTGTTCATAACAGCAGATGGCTGATGGAAAAATTGACAGGTACAAGAAAATTTGTGGAAAAAAGTAAACGCACACAAAGTGAGATATCATGGAAAATGAAGAGACTGAAAAGGAAAATGGAAGTGAAGGTGCAGTTCAATAGAGAACCTTTAATTATTTTGCATGGCTCCAGCCTAAGGTTTTAAACCTTTTATTTTTATTTATTTATTTTTTTTTTTAAATGTGATGGCCATACAAAAAAAAAAAAAAAAAAAAAGGGTTATTCGTGGTTTCAGAATTTGTTGTGGGTGTATGGGATGGCCTGGATGAGTGAGATTTCCTTACCTGAAATTTTGTCCCAGTCCTGCCCTGTTCTACATGGTGGTTGTTCAGCCATGATACATTCATTAGCTAACAAAATATTAAATGTAAGTCATTTTGTATTAATTTGTCGATGTGATGTGAGGTCCAGTTACCAGCGTGACACTAAAACAGGTAGTAGTAATGGGTACTTTTTACTTAAGTAAATGTCATAGCCAATACTTCTTTACTTTAACTTGAGTAAAAAGTGTAGCCGGTACTTCTACTTTTACCAAAGTATTTTTAAACATGAGTATCTGTACTTCTACTTGAGTGAAGGGTGTGTGTACTTTTGCCTTCTCTGGAAATGAGTTCAAATAAGCTATAAGCAGCTCTACAGAAGACAATTGTTGTTATATAGCTTGAGTCAGTTGTGTTGATTTAGTTCAGTTTAATAACAGTGGTGTTGCAAAATTCATCAATTATGAGTCAAAAGTCACAAAATTCATGAAATTAATAAGTCAGTTCAGTCAATTTAAGTCAGTTTAAAGCATTTCTACAGAAGCTGACAGTACCATTCATTATCCAGCTTAAGTCAGTTCAAGTTTTGCTCTCATCCAATGGTGTCAGTGCAGTCAAAGTGTCTTTTAAACCCGATCAGTGACAAGAAACGTCGTCAGGTGATAGAAATGGAGGAAAAACAAAACAAACAAAAAAACAGGCTCAGTCAGGGGGCCTCCTCTGGAAAACACATTTGTGATTCCAGGATGCATCACTAGTCATGTTTGTGTGTTGATATTATTCAAAAATAATTTAAATGTAGTGTTATGTTTTTGCTTTCAACGCTCTGTTTCCAGGATTTTGTTCCACTGTACCAGGACTTTGAGAACTTCTACACTAAGAATGTGTACATGAGGATCAGAGACAACTGGAACAGGCCCTTATGCAGCGTCCCTGGAGCCAAGATGGACCTTGTGGAGCGGGTCACACCTGACTACAACTGGACCTTTGAGTGAGTGTCACATTGTACCGGCACATCAGGATGTTGGATCCAGTCTACCAGATCCCGTCAGAAGATGTCTGTTTTGACTGATATCCAAATTAATCAATAGAGATTTCTTTATTTAAAAAAATCCAAGTTGAATCTTTCACAGTGCTCAGAACAGCACAAATTTAAAAAGTGTTATTATACCAAAGCATAGGCAATGGAAAATTGCTGCTTCACAACATCGCCCTGTGATGTAAAACAAAAACAAAAAAAAACCTTAAGATGGAGACATTTGCTTATTACTCACTTATGAAGGCAACACAGCAACCAAGATTAAACTTTTTATTATTATTATTATTATTATTATTATGATATCTTATCTTTTTATTATAATATGGCTTCTGAAAACAGAAACATAAAGTGATTTTAGATTGCAAGAATATTTCACAATGTTGCAGTTTTTACTTTATATTTGATTTAAATAAATGCAGTGTTTGTGCAAATAAGAGACTTCTTACAAAAACCTTTAAAAAATTAACTATTTCAAACTTTTGACCAGTAGTGTATATGCAGAAAGTAATAAGACAGAGATAACGACAAAAAGGCAAAAATGAAGTACAGCACAGATGTATGTTACCGCACACACACACACACATTTCTGTTAAGAATGCTTAGATCCTTCATAAGTATTCTTTAGGCTTTACAGAAATTAATTAGTTTTAGAGGCCGTATATTTTCTTTTAAAAGTAGTATGTGTCATTTTTTTTTTTATTAGTATTATTATTTTTCATATGTTCAGTTTATTCCATGTTTTTTCTTAATTTTTTCCTGCAGAAAAACAGGGAATGTTCTGAAAGATGTTCTTAATATGGGCTCATATAACTACCTCGGCTTTGCTGAGAATACCGGCGCATGCGCTGATGCTGCCTCTGAGTGCACTGTGAAATACGGCGTGGGGGTGAGCAGCACCAGGCAAGAGATAGGTAATAAATACTTGCTCTCTCATGCTTTACAGCCACTTCTCTGGTATAAAGGGGCCAAATAATGGCATGACACTTTTTGGGTAGGTTTTAGTAGATTTTTAAAGGATCATATACTTGGTCCTCTTATAATATTAATCAAAATTTTGACCTTGTCATTATAATTTTCCACCCTCTCACTGACACTTAGAATACTTATTCATATATTCAGTTCTTGTTGAGTCATTCATCCCACTGGGTGAGGATTCGCTTTTATGGTGGAAAAGAAATGTGTGACACAATGAAAAACTCTTATTTCTTATCTAACCTTTATCATTGCGTACCTGGAGTCTGATGTTTACACAAAAAGAAAGCAACATAAGAAGGAAACAGTTCTATTATTATACAAATCTATTGTTGCATCTTTAAGATATTTGTTCTCTCTTGCAGGAAATCTTGACAAGCTTGAGGAGCTGGAGAAGCTGGTGGCCAGGTTTTTAGGGGTTGAGTCATCCATGGTCTTTGGAATGGGCTTTGCTACAAATTCTATGAATATCCCTGCACTCACAGGAAAAGTAAGGGTTTTACTATAAACACAAACAATAAGTCAAATGGAATGCTAAGAATTTTTACGTCAAATTCAGGTAGGGTGGGGAAGAACACTGGGGATCGGGAGTTCTGTTTTTTTTTTTTTTTTTTTTTTTTTTTATTATTATTAAAATTCTCCCAAGGATCATATCTTTTCCCTCACAGATTTCTTTGGCTCTTTCACACAGGAAATTTATCATAACTGAGTCATGTAACATGTTATTGGAAGCCTGTATACTTTAGAGTTGTACACATTCCTGCTTACATTCACAACAGATTTGATTACTTTTGGGGAATTCCAATTTGAGCAAAATTCTTTCTGAAATTCCTTGTTAGAAACCCAAATACATTAACACATGATCATGGTCATGAGGAAGTACAAATACCATTATTCCTAAACACCATAAGAAATAATTATATGATTAAATATGTAAAACCTTGTGCTCTTATTGATTGTGTGTAGCACCTACACTCTGCAGATTCTCCTTAGGTTTGAAATGTTGCTTTGTATCTTATCAACTCTTTAGCCAACAGGTTTAGTATTATTTTATATGCTTTTTTGCTGTTTGTTTAGTTAATGTATGTGTGTACTTCTCTTAGGGCTGTCTGGTCTTAAGTGATGAGCTCAATCATGCATCTCTGGTTCTGGGTGCCCGTCTCTCTGGCTCTACCATCCGTGTATTCAAACACAACAGTAAGTTCATGCTATTTTTAGCCCACACTGAAAATAAAAATTCTGTGCAAACAATCACAACCAGTTAAATAAAATTTGATGTTTTATATATAGAATTATGGACCCAAATGAGTTCACAGTGGGTTGCTCAGACATAGAAACTCCCTCATTACTGAACGCATTTGTTTGCGGAATAAATTAATAATGTGTGATCAATGTACCTGAATAGGCATTTTGCCACAAAAAAATAAATAAATAAATAAATAAAAATATAAGTGAACATCAGAGGGAAAAAAAAATGCAATAAAAATATGCCTTATGACATACTTTTTATAACCTGCTCGCTAAGAACAGCATCCGCACTAACATATTAAGATGTCTGCTCATAAATTCTAATTTCTAACCATTACTCTCAGATATGCAAAGTCTGGAGAAGTTGCTCCGGGATGCTATCGTGCACGGCCAACCTAGAACCCACCGGCCCTGGAAGAAGATCCTCATCCTCGTTGAAGGAATTTACAGGTAAAGCAGAAATCTTTTTCTAGCTTTTTCATTATGTATACAACATGTTTTTTCAAACTTGAGCAGAAACCTGATGTTTTGTGCAAAGCATATGCAAAGGGAGGCTGGTTTGCATACCTTTTTCTGGTTTGGAGGCCATTTCATTCTTTATTTCAAGTAGGGGTGGCTCGATACCACTTTTTCAGAACCGATACCAAAAATTCTGAGTATCGGCTGATATCGATCCGATACAGCACAGTTTTTTTTTTTTTTTTTAAATCAGTGTAGAATTTCTATACCTCAATGCGTGTTGAACTGATCATCACTCTTTTGTGTGTTACACACAGTCTACTAAATATAGACAACTTTCTTATAAAGAAAAAAAAATAAATAAATGGAAAAAATATATATAATCATAATCTATGACAAAAATACTATTATAAACTAGGTTAGTGGATAATTCAGTAGCAAAAGTTACTCTAGAAAAATCATGAGTGCACAATAATTTTATAAAATCTCAACTTTTAGTGAAAAAAAACATTATTTAGTGGGGAACAAATAAAAGTGAAGTGTTGAACTAAATTTGGTTAAATTTTACACATTGCTCTTTGTATGGTTGTAAAATACATTCATGAAAAAAGTTATATATTTATATATAAATATACAGGGCCTACTATAAAATTAAAAGACATTCTTTTAAATGTATAGCACAGTAATGAGGCAGTAACATATGATCGATAAGACGAACAAGAAAGGCTATTAATAATCTGTCATTGTACAAAAGTATTATGATACGAAAGGCTCCTGTCCAATACAGAGCGGCACAAAGCGCTTAGGCGCATCCCGTGCTCAGAATGATGCGATTGAAGCGGCATGGAGTCACAGCGTGCAGGCACAGCGCTCCACATAGAAAAGTTCAAAGCACAAAGGGAAGAGACATTGATGCATAGTGTATTAAATCTGTGCGATAGTTTATTGAGCCTTTTCTTTTAACAATTTTAAATCTCAGTTACTCGTGAAGAACAATTCATAGTGCTCTCTACTCCAGTGTTGTGATCTAACACGGTAGAAATGAACATGATTTAGAAACAAAATGAAACTCCAGCAAAATTAAAGTCCTTTTATGCAAAACCATTTATCTTTATTTACAGATCAAGTATAATATTAGGAACATTAAATCATCTTGAAGAGAGTTTCATCGTCTTGACTGTCGTAACCGAATGCAACACGCAGTTTGAATGATGAGTGGAGAATGACAGACAGCCGCAGCGGAGAGAAGAGTTTATTTTTAACAACTTAAATATTCATCTGTTCCTCACATTAAACTATGGAACGGCTTCAGAACACTTGGAATATAGTGCACGAAAACTTTTTGGTGCTTTATGATGTTTTTGTGGCTTTTGTGGGGTTTAACAATAACACAGAATATGCAGAATATCGGATTTGGATCAGTCTCGTCTGACCGATACCCCAATCTGGCAGAAAATGCCAGTATCGGAACGATACCGATACTGAATATCGGATCGGCGCACCCCTAATTTCAAGGCATAAAGAGGCGAGCAATAATAATGATATCATATTTACCACATGTACATTCATTGTAATACAGAGGAGGATAGGAAATGACAGTAGAAATATATATATATATATATATATATATATATGTATATATATATATATATATATGTGTATATATATATATATATGTATATATATATATATATATATATATATATATATATATATATATATATATATATATATATATATATATATATATACATTTACATTTAGCAGACACTTTTATCCAAAGTGACTTACAAATGACAATAGAGGTTATCAAAATCAACAAAAGAGCAATAATATACAAGTTCTATGAGTCTTGGTTAGCCTAACACAGTACACATAGCAAGGTTTGTTTATTTTTTTGTTTTTGTTTTTTTTTTGTTTTTTTTAAGAAAACAAGCAGTTAGAAAATAAATAGGGAGAGCATGTGTTAGAGGGTCAAGTCAACAAATAGATAAAATAGAATTAGAATAGAGAGGGCTAGAGTTAGAGTGTCAAATAAAGATGGAATTATATTGTAAGATATATATTTAATAAAATGTTTTAAATAAAAAGATCAAACCGTTATTTCGTGGTTATCAAATAGAGATACTCCTATACTTTCACATACTGAAATATCTAGGCCTCTATGGAAATGCATTAATAGTACACCTGCATTCTTCTTTTTAGCATGGAGGGCTCAATAGTGCGACTTCCTGAGGTCATTGCCCTAAAGAAGAAATACAAAGCATACCTGTACCTGGATGAGGCCCACAGTATCGGGGCACTAGGGCCAAGAGGCAGAGGTGTGGTGGACTACTTTGGTCTGGATCCATCTGATGTTGACATCATGATGGGCACTTTCACCAAGAGCTTTGGGGCTGCTGGAGGATACATTGGAGGAAAGAAGGTTTGTGGACAATTTTGCTGTCAATGGCATATCACATTAGATTACTACACACACACAAATCACACATGCTGTTTCGAGTCTGGACTGCAGCCTGTAATTTCCATCTCTCTCTCCCCCAAGTCAAATATTTAATGAGAATGTGACTCCTCCAAAAAAATGTGCTTCTCACTTGTATATTACATATGCTTGTAATTCAGGATTGCAGTTTACATTTAGCTTAAGTAGCAATTCTTGTGTAATTAACTTTGTTTTCTCTCTGTAGGAGCTGATTGATTACCTCCGCTTACATTCTCACTGTGCAGTTTATGCTACCTCAATGTCCCCACCCATCAACCAGCAGATTATCACTTCTATGAAGTGCATTATGGGAGAGGATGGCACCACATTAGGTGAGTTTAGAATTTTATTCTGGATCAGTTCTAATAAAGATTAATTGGGTGGAATAATCTTTGTGTGACCACTATTACAACTACTATTTTTACAGTAATACCTAATATAGTAGCAATATAGTAATATTGTATTTGTAAAGAACGTGTGATGTAAAAAAAAAAAAAAAAAAAAAGAGCCACAAGATGGCAGCATTAACTCATAGAATGCAAACAAACGTTGTTGCATAATGTAACCTGTACTTTGACTTCCATGCTGTTCCCCTGTGTACTTTCTTGTGTTTCTGGGTATAGTACACAAAACTTTGACCTGGATGGTTGTGAGCAAAATGCTTGTCTTCAGTTGAGAACTATTGAGCTCTGTTGAGGTCAGAAATATTCTTCACAAGTTTGCAAATTCAGATAAAAATGCTTGGGCAATGCATTGCAAGTGCACATCAGTGTTACTGTGGTGGTTACAAACTTCTGTAAAAGGAGAAGCCTTGCAGTGTCTGTGCTATTAAACATGATGTGTTTTTATTCAGAAAACAAATAATCTGCTCTGCCATGAGACTAGTTAATTTGAAAGAAAAGAAGAAATTATAGAACACATTGCACAACTCTAATACATTTTGCAAAGCAGGGGAATCATACATCTGGCTTGTATAACTATTAGCTGTAAGCATTTGCGTCAATGTACTCAAATTCTTAGAACTGCAAGAATATTTCTACTGCTGAAAAGTGTTCATTATCAGCAGAAACACAATCTTTTTGAGTTTGTTTAGGAAAAGTAAACTCGATGACTCAGCGATTGGTTACACATGCTAACCCCATCTCTGCTGACAGTTTGAGGCAGCAAACTCCGTTTCACCCCTGATTGATTTAGCAGGGCGTTCGTTTGGAAAACCACATCTATACCCCAAACACACACACACACACACACACACACACACTGCATCTGGAAGCTCTTCGAGCCCTTGTGAGGCTTTAGCTCGAGAGAAAGAAGGCTGAACGTTCCTCTCTGTGGGATAATGGATGCTGACGGACCTTAAAGACAGTGAACTCTTTCACTGTTAGGTTCTCCAATGTATAGGAGATGGCTAATGTTATAATTATGGCAGAGAACCTTGAAGAAACCTCTCACCTTCAGCTGATTTCTGTAGCTTAACTTTTAGAGCACAGCACTAGCAACACTAAAGACATGGGTTCAATTTCCAGGGAACTCACATACAAATAAAATGTATTAGTTTGAATCAAACTAAATGTCGGCTACCTATAGACCTAGGTTGGGCGCTATATTGAATTTAACGCAGATATAAAGGTCTAAGATCACGTAGTTTTCACCTTCACAGATTTCCTAAGTGTTTTGGAGTTTTTGTCTACTATTTTTTATTTTTTATTTTTTTTCAAAAAGATGTTTTGTCAGCTGAACAATCAGAATGTTGTTAAACAGAACATTGAATGCATTGTACTTCTTTCCCTCACAACCTTGTTTTCATTCCTGTCAAAAATTTAAAATGGCGCTACCCTGACTAAGGTCAATTGGTTCTCTTAGCAACATGAAAAAGAACTTCTTTTATTCAAATTGCGAATTGATTATATGCAGAAAGCAAGCACAAGCTTCACTGAGTTTTGCACTCTTGTGAAAAACTGCTATAATCAAAGCAGCTAACTACACTGCATAATATCGTTCTTATTTACATCATGTCTACACTTTGTTGGTTACTTTTTCACTTAGTCATGAAAGTGTACTTGGTCAATGAGCTCACACTGAACAAATGTTTTGAGCAGATTTCTTCTGCACAGAGACTGATTTAAGCGCCTTTTGCAATTAATGTGCAACCCTAGAGGATCTTCCTAGTACATGCACAATGTAGTAACATTAGACGTGGCAAACCTGTTCCTGATGTCACTGCGCAGCTGCCACAGAGAGCAACTATTAAAGTCGGCAAAAAACAGCAATTTTAATTGTGTTTTCTGGCCTATTGTGACGTATGTCTGAGTAAATCAGCTTCTTGAACGAGAAAAACAGTGTAGGGCAGGACTTGATTTTGTCCATCAGGGATTGATTGGATTGTGTACTGGGGCCCAAATTCATACTTTATTTATTTAAATAGCACTTTATACAATACAGATTGTTTCAAGGAACAAATGAATCAATGATTCAAACAGAATTCAATTCTGCTGTAAAGCGGCTCTGAAAAGACAATAGTAAACAGTTATTATTCATACAGTCTATTTATTTAATGGAGAAATTATTTCAGAAAAAAAAAAAACATTAACTAGCCACTCTGGATTACATGTGACATGACATAAACATCTGAGTGACAGGTTTCTGGAAGGCAGGGACTGAAAATGTAAATGTAACTTTATTACCCATCCCTTATCAAAGAAATGTTGTTGTAAGGGGCCGAGCACGTTAACGTTTTTGATGAATGATACATGAATGTCAATTTATATACAATAAACTTCAGCATTTCATAGAAATAAGAACTGTCCATTTTGATTTCATGATGACTTATAGTTTACATGTCTGGGACTATATTACCTAGTGAAAGATCACTTAAGTAATATGCTATTGAACTACATGTTGAATACAGTTTAGAGCAGTTGTGCCATTTTGGTTTTGGAACAAGACGAAATATTTGTTTCTGCTACTTAAAAGCATCACAAATGGTTTAATTTCAGTTTAAAATTAATTTATAAAGCACCAGACTAACTTGCATTTCCTCTTAGCTGTTGTAGTTAAGGTTGGACTGTTTTCTCTTCAAGTCTTTACCAATATTCTCAATACTGAATATTGTGAGAAAGAGCTTTCCTTTCTCAGGAGCCCCTCACTATGAATGGAATGTCAAACAAGTGAAAACTAATACTGGAGAGTATATCTCTACCTCTCCCCAAAGGATCATTCTGCACTGTTCAAAGTGGATTTGAATTCCTTTGGCTTCAGATAAAACGGCCTCTCGATTTTCATTTGCCATGTGCTTTGCATGGAACTTGCAGAGATGTTTGCAGTTGAGCTTTTCGTCATTCCTCTTGTTGGATGTGAAGAACGTATGAATGACGCAACAAAATGACAAGAAAAAAAAACTGCTTTGGCCCATGTGGACTTTAACATGCATGTTAACCATTGGGTTTGTTAGACCATTGGGTCAAGGATAAGACTTGCCTGTGCAAAAGTCATCAGGGTGTAGCTCTGTGGTTTCTATGGTGTTCAGAGTGTTTTTTGTTTTTTTAGTGTTGCTGTGCAGGTTCAGTATTTCTGAACACTTTGAAATGTAACAGCACACCTCTCTTTTAACAAGCCACACAATTTGAGAAATGATTCATGTCCACACCACGAACAGTGTGGAATGAGTTTCACACCGAAACCTACTTGAAGTATGAGTAATAGTTACTCCTATCAAGCACCACTAATGCATAAAAATCAAGGACCTATCTTAGAAAGGGTCAGAAGCTGGATTGCAGGGATGACAATGATTTGTATATTCTCTTTTATGCAGGTCAGGAAAGACTTTGTCAGCTGTCAGAAAATACAACCTACTTTCGCAGGAGATTACATGAGATGGGCTTTATCATCTATGGGAACAATGACTCCCCTGTTGTACCCTTGATGCTCTACATGCCAGCTAAAATCGGGTCAGTCTCACTTTTTGTTTGACTGAATCATGGCTATTGTATTTGGTGATATGCTAGCCAGAGGATATGGATTTTTTTTATAATATTTTTTTTTGGATGATTTAAAAAAAAAAATCTACTTGACTCTGATTTTGCAGACTCATTCATTTATTTCTTATACTGTTGTTCAGAGCATTTGGGAGGGAGATGCTGAAGAGGAACATTGGGATAGTGGGGGTTGGGTTCCCTGCCACACCCATCATTGAGTCCCGAGCACGATTTTGTGTTTCTGCCTCCCACACGAGAGAGATGCTCGACAAAGTGAGTATGACATGAACACTGGTAAAACAATAATTGTAAAAATTAAAAAAAAAAAAAAATTTGTATTAAAAAATTGTATTTGTCTTTGTCTTTTCATATTGATTTTGGGGTAAAATAGTACTCTGTATGGAAGCCCGTTTCTGCCACTGAATAAAAAAAATTGCGAGATATAAACTCGCAATTGCAAGCTATAAAATCAGAATTGTACGTTTTAAAGTCCGAGTTGTGGGATATTGTGGGATCTTGCAATTTTGAGTTTATATCGACAGATGTTGGTAGGTTTATGTATACGCAGTCTCCGCACTAGCTATTATTTTTAATCGAAGGAGATGTGGACATGTATCTTTTTGTGCAGTGTGAATAAGGGGTTATCCAAGCATTAATGGCAAGGAAAAACCCTTATACTTAAGAGTGGCCATGTATGAGATGTTTCTTGGAAGTTCTACTACATTCATGAATGATCATGTGACTTTTACATACACGACAGGTGACCTGTAAATTGCGAAAAAAAGTTGCAATTGCAATTTTGCGAAATACTCCTTTTTTGAATTGCCTGAAAAACCACCTCATGCAAGCGTAAAAACGTTTTTGCGATATATATAGTAGTTTTAGCGAAATTGACGTGTTTCCATTGGGTGTATTTTCAGTTTGCAACTTCAGTTTGTGCAATTTGAAGGCTATTGGAAACACAGCTACAGTTGCGAGTTTATATCTCACAATTCTGACTTCTTTTCTCGGTATTGTGAGATAGAAACTCGCAATTACGAGTTCTAAATTCCAATTCTGAGGGAAAGAAAAGACTATTTCCTTACAATTGCGAGATATCTCACAATTCAGACTTTATATCTCGCAATTCTTTTTTCTCAGAATTACAAATTTAAATCTTGCAATTATGACTTTGTAACTTGTCATTGCGAGTTTCTATCACGCAATTCTTAGAAAAAAAGTCAGAATTGCAAGAAAGAAGTCAGAATTATGAGAACAAATTCACAATTGCTTTTTTTTCTTTTCTTTTTTTTAATTCAGTGGCGGAAACAGGCTTCCATATCTCTGAGATATTTCATGGGCTTCACCAATAAATCTGTTAATGTTTTAGGTAAAAGTTAAGAAGAAAACGTTAAATAAAACAAAGTAGTTTACTTGTGGTTTACTTTTTCAACTTCCAAACTAGTTCTAAACTTTACCTATTAGCTCTCATATGTACTTTTATGTAAGATCTGTCCCTATTTAACCTCAGCTAATGTTATCAAACCACGTGAAGCGGCGGAGACCAAAAATCAGTGTTCCTACACTTCAGTTATTCATCTATGAATCTCTGACTCACCTCACAGTCAACCAGAGTACATAAACATTAAAGGAATAATTCCATCCAAAAATAAACATCCTGTCACCATTTAGCAATTACTCAGCATCATGTTTTACCAAACCCAGCATATTATTACCTCAACCAAACATTTATTCAAGTATTAATGACCCCACTGTCTCTTCTTGACTCTCTCAGGCTTTAAATGCCATCAATGAAGTTGGAGATCTACTCCATCTGAAATACTCAAGAAAAAAACAGACATGGGAGTGAAGGAACTGACTGTTTTTCATTTCTGGAGAGCCACCAGGATTAGCATTTTCTCATGATGGACTGAATGTGTCTTTCTTCCACCCCAGAGCGATTCGTGTCTAACTTAAGTGCCATTTTCATGTTGATTCATTTCAGTGGACACTCATTGAAGTCCACCAACTGACCAAATTTCAAGTCTTATCTCTGGGTTCAGTAACCAATATTCATTTCATCATGCAATATCAACTGTAAAGAATTCACGTCACTGTGTTCAGCATCAGAAATGACACAGGATAAAAGTTAATGCTTTAGTGTCAGGGCTAATTTATCCAATCTTCTACACAGTCTGAAACAAATGAGAGTACACTAAACAAAATTGTTTTCTGATATTTTATACAAATATTATCAGTGTTTTTGTCTTGTTTTCCATTAAAAAAAATCTTAAACAAGGTTAATTTACTCGGGGTTACTAAGTCTTTTTTCTCCATTTGCAATTAATGTTTTTAATAAATAAAGTAGAATTCTTACCAAATTTAGTGAGATTTATGCTTTAAACAAGAAAAAACAATATCCCAATGGAGGGCAATAAACATAATTCAAAACATTGAAGTCTTATTATATTAAACAGTTTAGTCAAACTTTAAGCAAAATTTAAGGAAATTTAGATTTTTACTAGAAAACAAGACAGAAATCCTGATAAAGAAAATGTTTTGTTTTGTTTTCAGTGTACAAGAAAACAGTGACTGTCACACTTGGCAGTATACTTGTACAGCAAGTGTCATCTTTTAATGAGAAATAAGCTTGAAAATATATATATATATATATATATATATATATATATATATATATATATATATATATATAGAGAGAGAGAGAGAGAGAGAGAGAGAGAGAGAGAGAGAGAGAGAGAGAGAGAGATAGATAGATAGATAGATAGATATATGTATATATAAAAAAAGAGATATCTACTTATGAAGGAGAGAATTTATTATAGTTAAACATTAAATAAGAATGTGACTTCATAACCATATAAATGCATCTATAAAAATATTGACACATTTATTAATGCACATTGCCGTGTCTTAACTCAATACTGCATTCACATACTAGCTTTGCGTAGGCTCACAAATCTTCAAATATCACATTTTTAATCTTTTTCAAAATTGCAAAAATAATTGTATAGGTAAATTAGTGATGTCTTAATGAACTTGTATAAAAGAATGCTGACAACATTATCTGTTTTGTTTCATCAGAGCTTTCTGTATTTCAATGTTGTGGTACTTTCCATGAATCGAGTACAGTTTGGTGTCCCTTATCTTTATCCTTTTTTTAAGCACTAGAGGAACAAAGCCCATATTGCTTGTAAAGAGAAATCTCCACACATTATTTGGACAATTTTTACACAAATTGTTACCCAAGTTATATAGAGAGAGATTTTTCCTGTTTTTGTGGCTTCTAATTAGTTTTCAATTAATATTTATTGATAGAAAATAACAATCACATAAATTCTGGGATATTAAACTGTATATAGACATGTTTTGCAAAACCTCACATTTAAAAATAAAAAAAATAAAATAAAATAATATTTAGTTTGACATCCCTGGGTTCATAATAAACATTTTCTGAAGGTAAAAAGCCTTACACTGGTCATCTGTTTAAAAAATGCATTTTTTAAAGAGTTTCAAGACATAATTTGTACTCTATTTGTGGAAGGTGCCTTTATGTCTTATTGAATGTTACTTGCTGACAGTTTGCATATCTCACGAATAAGTATGATATCTACACTTACTAAGTGTATGTCTTAGCCAGGGCATTTCACAAAGGCAGAGATCTTTCATTGAGCCAACAGAAATTGACTGACATTATTCATTCAATATTTCATTCTTTATATCTGCTACAAACAGACAGTAGTGAAAAATGTTTGTTGCCTTTTGTATTGTTATATAGTTGCTTTTGATTTGCTCTTTTTAAAGTAAATCTTTTTTTTTTTTTAAGAAGTTGTTCTTCTAACAAAAGTGCTAAATACGGGTCACTGATATGATATGAAGAGCTCTTGTCTGTATGTATGATGATGTGGCTTATGAATGCCTGTCGGATGTACTTTATTTTTTTTTTTTTTCTCCTCCTCCATTCCCTTTTGTGTTCTTAAGTCTTGTTCTTAATCGGAAAGGCAGCTCTGAATATGTCTCTGAATGCAGATGTATGTAAGTGGGACTATGTGACTTCAGAGCTACTAATGACTGTTAAGAGATGCAGATATGACGTTGGCACAGTGGATTTAAGCAGCCTGTATAAATGCAAGAAATGCCACCGAGCTGCATTTGACTGTGAAACCAAAGGGCATTCCACAATTTCTGTTTTATTTGTTTCTTGTACATTCTGAGTTGCAGTTTTTTTGTTTTGTTTTTTTTTCAAATATACATACTATCACATTTGTCACACTTCTCCATGCAAGAAACTGAAATTCATTTAACGTGACTGATCATTTGTTTCTGAAGATAATTAAATAACGTATCTTGAACATTTTTTCATTGTCATCATCAGATCTCAGAAAAAGCAGAGCAATCATTACTCATATTGTTTTTATAAACAAAGAGCGATATTTTACTCCGTAGTCATATTCAGACTGTATGATAATAAGGTATAATGTATAGTCTGTGAAAAGTTTAAAGTTGAGTTCAATTGAAATAATTTCATTATTAAAGTCAAATGAGACACTGTTATAGAAAAAAAAACATCCACCTACTTTAGACTAAAATCTTAAGTTTAGCTACTGCCTTAAATTTAATTGGCAAGTTACAGGTCATTTTGACTTGAATTATATTGAACTGTTTATAAAAATCAAGTTAAATCTCATATTTAGAAAATAAAGTATAAATTTGTTAAATGATTGTATAATTTTTACAGTGTGAGGAACGATAAACAAGAATATCTAGAAAACTGTTTTATACACGCTACAGTAAACTCTTTTCTAACAAATGGCTTTGAGTCTGAAGATTTCACTGATTTAAAAAAAAAAAATTCTATTCTCATGGTGATTCTCATATATATATATATATATATATATATATATAGGCCATAAATAGGTAACATGATGCATATGTAAATTTCTTTAAATTTCACTCTATTCAAATTCTACTTTCTTAAATTCAAATATTAGTTATGCATCCTTTATCCTCTTTGCAAAATTTATTCAAGTTCAGGAACTGAATTGGAAATAAAACAATTGAGAAGGCTTTCTGAATTCAGTTCTGAATGACTCTCTCCTGAGCGGAAATGAGTCCTCGCACACACCTGTCAGATACATAATCATCACTAGCCCTGTAAAATAATTATCCTCCCATACTGACCCCTTAGAGGTCAGACCATCCTGCTGTTGTATCACTGCTGCGCGTTAAGCGCATATCAATCGTTTCCTTATGTATCTGAGATACTCCCATCATCAAAGTAACGTGTCGCCAATGATTCTGTGCTCCGACATCCTGAAGAAGGAGAGAAGAGAAAGTTTTGTAAAAGTGGAATAAGGATGCACTGATGCGGACTGAAGAGCAGCGCGAGAGACCTGCAGTAGCTACTTAAACTGAGAGACGATCAGTCCACATGGACAGACAGTGCAGCAGGACGTTTCCACTCACATTTAGTGTATTTGTGAATGGATTGAACGGGTGAGGATTATCTGCCTGAATTTATAAAATGTTCATACCTGTGCGAGTTTTAATGAAGTTTGGATGAAGATGAGGAACAGCGCATTGAAGATCATCTTCAGGAGGGAAACGCACAGAGCTTCCTAAACAACTATTGCACATTTAATGTTTTAGCGGTATTTAGTGGACAGATACGCAACGGTGCAAAATGCTAACTGCGCGTAAAAGTGCACGGGTACTTTTAACTGTGCTGCTGGCTGTCTGGATACAACGCGCGGTCAGCTTCCCTGTGAGGCATCACAAGAGACCCAGACACGGCGACTCTACAGAGGTGAGTACGAGTGGATCGAAATCTCGTTTCGTGGTTTTGTTTCTTCTTTTTCCTTCAGAAACTATATGCGTCACAGTAGCCTAATTGACAGTGTTGGAGAGTAACTAGTTACATGTAACTAAATTACGTAATTTAATTAAAATAAATGTAACTGTAATAAGTTACAGTTACTGAGAAAAATGTGTAATTAAATTAGTTACTTATGAAAATGTTAATGATTACAAAGGGGGTTACATCTGAAATTTTTTTTTCACACATTCAGATTTGACTGATTTCTTTCATAAATTGCATTGACTGCACCAATATTTCAGGAGTTTGGGACACAGAATAGGACATGCTTATTCCATAACTCTTTTATTTACTATTTGGGTTGGTTTATATGCTTTATTTTTTAAGATTAACTGTTTTTACAAGGCATTGTTGGATATCAGTGTTTCCTGTCAGATATGCAATAAATATTAAAACAGTTACAATACAGTAAAAGTTACATTACAGTAATCAGTTACATTACATTACTGCAATCTGTAATCTATTACATTTCCAAAGTAACCTTCCAAACTGGTAATTGATTAGAAACCATGCCTTCATGATTTATTTTTGTTATATTTCATTTTTAATATATTTCATATCTTCATATGCTTTATGGATACATTTTATTGTTTTACCCTCGTGTCAAACACAGACAGTCTAGTAAATAACGCATGTAATATTAAATAAAATTATCACTTGTTAACTGAGTAGTTATTTTGCATAATTTCCAAATAATATTTTAGTTCTGTACTTCAAGTTTCAGAATGTTTGAATATTTTATTTGTGTGTATTTAAAGTGCATTTAAACAGCGTCAGCGTTTTTATTCCAAAACTGTAAAAAAAGATTACACTACACATTTCCTAACGTAATGCATCATTTCAGAATAATTCAGAAAAAGAAGAAGAAAAAAAAAACGTCTGTGAGACTGACATTTGTTAATTCTGATAGAACTGTAGTTGAAGAAACTCTTCTGCACCATGGAACATAGAAGTTACTCTGGAAGATCCAAAAACACAAACAGTCCAAGTTCTAAGCATTTCAGTTTTTGAGAATTAATAATGTACATTGTGTTACTTCAGATAAATTAATACAAATGCAATAATGCAATTTAATAAATGCTTCAGAAAAGTAAGAGTCAGAGGTAACATGGTTGACAGTGTTACAGTTAATACTGCTATTAATGGTGATCATAGGGTTTATTAGAATATAATGTTATTTCTACATATATCCAGCTTTCAATAATCAGTTGTTTACCACAAAATGGTAAATGGGTTGACAGGTTAAAATGTGCCTTTGGAATAAACTGTTTTCATTAATGAGTGCTCATTTACTGGAGTGTTGTATAAATGTGGCACGTCATGAATATTTTAGTCGGAATAACAGGAATTATCTTAACTCATAACTACCCCCAAGGTGCGAGTTGCACTTCATTAAAGGGATAGTTCACCCAAAAATGAAAATTCTGTCATTAATTACTCATCCTCATGTCGTTCCAAACCCGTAAGAACTCCGTTCATCTTCAGAACCCAAATTAAGATATCTCTGACCCTCCCATAGACAGCAAGTATCCTAACACGATCAAGGTCCAGAAACGTAGCAAGGACATCGGTAAAATGATCCACATATCATACCAATAATCCACAAAACATATCCATGTGGCGCAGCTGACACAGAAAGCATACGCTGTTTACGTTCAGTGGATACTCTCCAAAATGGCGCTACCGTGATGCGGAGGAGACAGATTGTTGAATAAAGTCTTTTTTTTTTTCTTTTGCACACAAAAAATATTCTCATAGCTTCGTAAATTTACAGTTGAACCCCTGATGTCATATGAATTATTTTACCGATGTCCTTGCTACGTTTCTGGACCTTGATCGTGTAAGGATTGTTGCTGTCTATGGGAGGGTCAGAGAGCTCACGGGATGCATCAGAAATATCTTAATTTGTTTTTTCCGAAGATGAACGGAGGTCTTATGGGATTGGAACGACATGAGGATGAGTAATTAATGACAGAATTTTCATTTTTGAATGAACTATCCCTTTAACACTAGTGAAACTAGTGAAACTTCTGTGAACTGAGTGAAACTTTAGTAAAATATCTTGAGGTAGTGACAGCATCTTATGGACCAATATATTCAGTGCTCTAACCCTGTTTTTATTATTTCACCATGCAAGGGGGGCCAGAATGCGTAGTGGCCTCATACAGTAGAGCAGTAAAATAGTGAAGCCTTACATAATACTGGTCAAAAAACACTTAGTTTCACTCTCTCTCACAGGGTCATAGTTCAGCTCCTAAATAGTTTTTTTAGCCCCTCTTCTGTGTTAATGTGGAATTTCCTGTATTCTGGTCTCCTTGACCCTGCGTTTGTGCACAAGGGGGCCATGTCTAACCTCTCCAAGAAAGGTCCTGCTTTGTATTACTAAATGTCTCTTTTGTTTTTACATGTGGGGCAGGGGTCGTCAAAGGAAAAGGGAATGGGGGGTCTTAGATGATTGTTTTTCTTCACTGGTTTGGAAATGGCGTGGTCCTGGGACTTTGATATTGGAGGTCAGATAAATCTAGGCTGCACTGCAGACTGCTTTCCCAAATGCCCCAACATAAATTGTGTGAGCTGATTGCATCCATGTGTCTCACCAGAGAGCTCAATAGGGGCTGTGTGTGTATCCCATGGTCTTCCGCTAGCCCATAAGGCTTTGTTTCGGGTTCTGGAATTCATGCCATATGTTTGTGATGGTGAGAAAGCCTACTGGCAGGACAGGCCACATTCCACCGGGAGGAAAGACGATTTTACAATGAATTAACAATACAGAGAAAGACAAGAGATGGCCTCAGGGAGACAAAGGATGTAAGGAGAGATTTGGTTTCTATTCCGAACGTTTAGGGAATTAAACTCATTCTGTTAGGCCATGTTACGAGACTTTACTGAGTGACAACGACTAGTCCTTCAGCCCCTCTTGTTGAGACTTCCGGGAAGAAAAGATTAATATTGAGAATAAGTCTTACAGAGAAGCTCACATACCCCTGAGTGTTTTATCTGCAGATCAAATGGAATACAACTTGGGGTGAAAAGACATAAGACACCTCTGATTCACAGCTGAATTTATTTGATATTTAACCGATTGCTCCACTGTTGAAAAACGTTGTAAATAGAACATTTTGACTCAAAAAAAATTGGTTGCTTTTTACAGTTATTTAATTGTGGTATATTTGTGTTCAAATAGCATGAGATGCAGCACAAAGGCCAAAGATCCAGTCGCACAATGATCATGAAGAAAGAAGTGTCCAAAAGCCCCAGTAATGCACTTTGTCCACTGAGTATGAATCCGCACAACCAGCATTAGCACTTCTCTAACTCCCAATGACCATGGTACCTGCTAAGTATGAGTTTGATAAAAACCAACATTGCCACAGCCAATCTTTAGTATACCTCGGTCTGGCTAGACTGACGCAAAGCAAAACTAAATTGCTTAAAATCTTAAAAAAAAATGTCTCTTTAAAAATCACTGAGGTAGCCTCGACTTGGAAACTGCCTACATGACACACTGATGGACACTGGTTCTTGTAATAAAACCATTTTAATTCTTTTTTGTAATAAAACTATTTTACTTAGAAAAGTCATTGCTGAATAAACTGCTTTGCAGGTTAGAATGTGTTCTCAAAATTTGTAAGCCAAAGACAAAGGCTGTGACAGGTTATGTAGTAACATGGACAGTTACTTCATTGTTCAGCTCTCAAGTCAGTAGAAACTCTGGTTTTGATAAATGTTTACAGGTCCCCACATGACCAAGAACATCAGCACATTTTCAGTGGAAAATGGGTACAAGTTGACTTATTATAAGCTTTTCATTAAGGAACATTCCATCCTTTTCACTTGAGAGTTACTGTATACGTTTAACCCTTGTGCGACCTTTTGGACATTTTTGTCCTTTTCAGGTGTTATTTTAATTTATTTATTTATTTATTTATTTTTTTAATTATTATTTTGCCTGTGTTATTGCCAGCTGCATAAATTTTGGCACAGGTGTGTATTTTTATTGGAACTTTACTATTTCACCCCCATTTCCGTTAATAAATCTATTTTGCACTAGGTACAAAAAATAGTTCCTCTCAGGACCTTAAGGACAAAAATGTCCCCATTGAAACCCATTAAAACTGCTATTTTTAATCACAGTACCATTTAACAGTAAAAGGATGCAATTTTTGTTAATAGGCTTTCATTCTGTTGGCAAGGCTTCAAAATTTAATTTTTTACTATTTTTTACCAGATGGTGCCATTTTTTTTTTTCAGGTTTGGCCTATAAAGCAAATCACTTTATTCCTGTTTTCTGCTTCTGCATATTATAGAGCCAAATGGATAAATAATGCAGCTATAATTGTGTGGGTGTGTTGGTATGGATGTCAGAGTGTGGTTTGTATGCGTGTCATAAAAAAAACAAATTGTGTGTGTGTGTGCTTGTAATATTTGAGAGAGAAAAACTCTGCTGCAAATCACAAAACACAAAGTTTTGCTGGCATCTAATGGGGAAAATTTGGTACTGCGCCCAAACAAAATCTTACTGAAAGCTTATTTTTTGAGATATCAACCTCAAATTTGGAACACAACTTGTTTAGATTTATGGCATTGATTTTCTAGCAGGTTTAGAGTTCAACATGTTTCATAAAATATATATATTTATATAAAATATTGTTCATAAAGCATTTTCATAAACTTAAACCTCTATAACCCTTTTTTTTTTTCTCACTTTTTAAATGTTTTTTTACTTCAACAATAATCTGCCATGGGTCTTCTTTAAAATGAGACCAAACTTAAGTCTGTGCTCCCAAGCTTAAAATTTTTACGACACTTTTTTGACATGGACATTTTTGTCCACTATGGACCAATCTGTAACTTTTTTTTTATTGACGCACAAGGGTTAATAAATCATTATAAACTGTTTCACCATAAGCAAGAAATATCACAATAGCAACTAAAACCTGTGTTTGACAAATGAAGGTCGCTGTAGATCTTCCAAAATGTTGCAATAGAGTGGTGCAGGTATGATGCCAGAACCTGGAGGACTAATTCGCTGCTGGTTCCTCGAAATTTTCCTATGGGGTTTAATAATTTTTTTCAATTTATGAGTGAAATAAAGAGTGTGGCAAACATAAATTGATGATACTTTGACATTTTGTTCTACAACATAAACTGTAGTTTATGAAGTTTACTTTTAGAGTTTATCCAGTTTATACAGTTTATTTGCAGTTTAGTAGAACAAAATGTCAAAGTATCTTCAAGTTATGTTTACCCCAGGCTTTATTTTACTTATAAATTGAAAAAAACCCATTATAAAACCCCATAAGAAAATCTTAAGGAACCAGTGGCGAAATTGTCTTCCTGGTTCTGACTTTCATACCTACACCACTCTATGCAAGCTAGCACTTATTGTTGTATGCAATGTTAGTTTTTCATCAGACACATCCTCAGACACCTTTGAGAGACATTGACATCATCTCTTGCACCAACAGAACCAAGTCCAGAACGAGTTGGCAGACCCTCGTCCCCACCAACACAGGTGGCTCCAGCATCGCTCAACAGGTGTCCTACCACAGCCTGAGCCCGAGGAAGAATCAAAACCCTTTGTCCTAGACCTCAAAAACTTTCCAGACCTGGCAAATGCTGACACTGACTCCCAAAACCCAAACATTCAGGTGAGCACTTGCAAGAGCACACATCTCAAGTTAGTAGTCATCTCTGTGAAATGCTTTGTGATGTGACTTTCGATGATTGAGCAGGGCAAGTTATAATATGCCAGCCCGGATATAATAAGCCATTACTGTGTTTCTCTACTCTGAGGCTAATGTCTAATCCTGTCAAAGCCAAAGTGGATTCATCAGCATCCATAGTGAGTCATCACTCCTGATAGGATGTAGTTAAGTGTAATAAGTATTCTTATCTTGAGATGAGGAGGAAGTAATTC
The DNA here is from genome assembly GCA_039654775.1 of Spinibarbus caldwelli. Taxonomy (NCBI): domain Eukaryota; kingdom Metazoa; phylum Chordata; class Actinopteri; order Cypriniformes; family Cyprinidae; genus Spinibarbus; species Spinibarbus caldwelli. Next base: position 7,390,836 of record CM077240.1, read on the forward strand.
TGCTTGATTTGATATCGAGCCTGAGCTCAAATCAAAAAACTCGATCAGTGACTCACCGCTGAAACTTACTGTCACTGACTTATCTCCAGACTTAATAGAGGATGATTTGTTTTCATTGCCTTTATTAGCTGCGTGTTTTAAGTTCTTGAAATAACACCCAGTGTTCCATCCTATTTAAATCATATTATTTAATCCCTGTGTACTTTGCATCCTTGGTTGTAGGTGACCATCGAGGTGTTGGATGACCCCCCCATGGAAGTGGAAGTGGACATGGAGCTGGTTAAAGAACGGAGCAACGAATGGCCCACTTCTTCTCCCTCCTCTACTGTGGAATGGCTGGGCGGGAAGAAGCTTTTCTGGCCTTTATTTTGGGGCTACACAGATGTAGATTCAGGCGAGGATGGTACTGGCCAAGCAGTGGAGGAAGAGGATGATTATGTACTGGAGTATGACAGTGGGGAGCCCCTTCCTAATGGACTGGACAAGACAGATGGCATTTGGGAAAGCCCATGGACTCAACGCCATTATGGTGAGCGCTTTCTTTTTATTAGCTGTTTCTACACACAAGTCTTGAGAAATAGAAGTAAGAGTATTTGAACATTCAAGCTGTGTGATTAATAAAAGCTTTGGAATGAAGAAAGTTGACAGAATTGGTAACATCAGAATTTAAGAAAGAGAAATCAATGAGATAATTTAAGAAAGCTGCATTGGCAGCAATCAGATGAAGCGATTTGGAGAGTCATTTAAGGCAAAGAGAGATGTAGAGACTGGGGAGGAAGGGTAGAGCGAGCTTGTAAAGGCTGTTTCACAGCATTGATTCAGACTAAACTCGCAGCCAGCGGCGGGGTATTTGTGAGTGCCGGACCTTTGATGTAGACACTGGTTCCACTCGGCGGAGAAGACCGCTGTTTGAAGACGAGCCCGATCCGCTCACTAATGGCAGCGTGAGTACATTCTCTTGGGGAAATAAGCCCATACTTGTGTTCAATTAGAGCGCAGATCGGGAACACAGAGTGAGAGGGGTCATCCATTTACTTTTTATGTCCCGCGGGTTGGGCCCCAGACCCTGCATCCCCCCACCACCCCCTCCAGCCCAGAGCGGCTAGATCTTTTAAGCCTGTTCAAGAATCCTAGGCTTTTCAAGGCCATGCATAACATTACGCCTCTGTTCCTTTTTTGTTTTTCTCTCCAGGCCATGTCTGTTTTATGGTGGGAATTGTGCATTTTGCATTTTAGCTGTGCAGTCTTTCATTGGAGACAAGTATGAATTGGGATGGGGGTTTAATTGGAGCGGTCAGGGAAAGACACAGTGATTAAGTGCTAAATTTAGAGACTAAGAATGGCCTCAGTCTAGGCCAGAAGTTGATGCCTATTCTAATATTACAGGATAATTTCATTTTTGAAATGGATTTCTGTGCCCTTAAAAGGACAGGAAGATAATATTTTATTGAAATGATGCTTTGTTTGTTTATTCTGATGATTTCAGTCCTTTTTTTTTAAACAGAGTACCCTTTATGATTCGTTCAGCCAAAGGACTCGTCAAAGAGATTTAACATCCTGTCCAAAATGTTCTTGACACCAATCTTTTAACATGGGTAACTGCTAATGCTAACCACCCAAATCTTAACCCTGTGGATTTAGTGCCCATTCCTGCTTCTGCTATACGACAAGCCTTGTGCCAAAGCCAGCAAGCCAACGCCTCCTTTTCATCATTCACTAGTCAGTCTGTAATCAGGACACCATCACTGTGTGTGCAATGTCATTGGCACCCCACCCAAATTCAAGTTTAAATATTTAAAAATGCTAGTCTGTAATCTATACTCTGTATTACAGAAGAAAGTAGAAGACATCTGTTGTCTTTGTTTAATGCGGCAGTTTGTTTTTTGTAAAGAGTGTTGAAATCTCCTCCAAATGCTAAAAGTTAATCAGCCTTTTTAAATTTTTTTTTTTTTTGGAGGATATAAGGCCTGACAAAAGCTTACTCTTTCAGCTTACCCTTGTTTTCTTCTGTAAAAGTTACCATCAAGGTATTAGAGTGTTTTTGTTGGTGGTTTCCAGGGTGCCACCATGCTATTGCAAAGCTTTTCCTGGGGTGGTGTCTTTGAGTGATGAGTGGCTGTTATGATGTTTTTATGTATTTGCTGGGTTTATTACTAAGATATTGCTGGAGTGCTTGCTAGATGATTTCTAACTGCTAACTGGTCTTGCATTAAGTTATCAGTGTAAACAGGGTCTGAAACATTTTGTGATTAGATCACTAAAACCCCATGTATGGGGGCAGTCGGAAACAACATAAGAGGTTGTGAATTAACAGCACAAGTGGTTGCAGGCATGCATTTGAAGCACGTTAATACCAAGTGGAAATAGTAATGATAATGCGTCCCAGAGGACCAATTGTTATCCAATCACTGAAAAGTACTTGAGGTTAAGGATTTTCTTCAAACCCTATATGAGGAATGGTCATGGGTACCACCAAAAATAAATAAATAAATAAATAAAATAAAAAATAAAAATGTGCCTTGTTCTTGTGCCTTTAGGAGAGAAAGAGGAAGAATGGAGTGCATGGGGTCCTTGTAGTGTCACTTGTGGAAATGGCAACCAGACCCGTTCACGTTCATGTGGAGATTTCTGCATTTCCACCGAATCCCGAAGCTGTGACCTGCTGCCATGCCCAGGTTATTTCAGTTCTCAAAAATGTATCTGTTTTAAATAAAATTTTAAACCAATTTGTGTAATATTATGTCACACTGAGAGTTTTTTTTTTTTCTCCAGATGATTGGAACAGTGTGGCTCACGTCTTTCCATTTGAGATGGAAAATGGTACAGAACCCTTTGGCACTGGTGAGTGCTTTGAATCTGTCAGTATTCAATTCAATTAATCATGAATTGTTAAAATAATTAAAAAATTTCAAGCATTCAAGACACTGATTGTCAAATGTTAGTGGAATATGTACACCTGTGGAGTGGCTGAACTGACTCTATACATCCACAAAATGTCACCTTGACATTAACATTGTATTCTGTTTGTAGGTGGTATTTTATGCTTGTTGTTGAGGCCTAATAATAATGAAATTTTGGCATACCAAGATGGCAAGTGACATGCTTTTTGTTAAATGTCCCATTTGAATTAGATTTATAATTGTATTGAGAAGCCATTGCCAGTGAGAAGTTCTTGCTCCATCATAAAAAACTGATTGAGCAGTTGCAATGTAAAATCAGATAAATGTGTTAACTTGTATTAGATGTATTAGTTGCTTTTTGCAACATATAGTCTATATGAACTTTCAGCCCAGTCTCACGGCAATTCGTACATATTTTACAAGGTGGCTAATTCGTACAAATTTGTACGACCTCACTCGCACAAATTCATACGATTTTTGCCAAATCGTACGTATATTACGAGTTGCACAATTCGTATGAATTTCTACAAATGACAAACTTTTTAAACCACTACTGGGCAAATGGTACTCTGCTATAGTTGATATGGCTAATATGTAATCTGTTTGGTTGTTCTGCAGATGTTGACAGATGTGAGAAGTGGTTGAATTGTAAGAGTGAGTTTCTCCAGCGTTACCTGCAGCAGGTATTGACTGAATTACCCAGCTGTCCATGCACCTATCCTTCAGAAGCCTCCACCAATACAGTCAGTCTGCTGGATGCAGGACGTGACCAGACCTTCCAATGGAGGGATGCTAGCGGCCCAAAAGAACGGCTGGACATCTACAAGCCCTCGGCACGCTCTTGCTTGCGTTCTGGCCTCTCAAGAGATGGCACCACTCTGGCTGCACAGCATTGTTGCTATGATGACAACAAGCATCTAATTACAAGGGGCAAGGGTGCAGGTACTCCCAACCTAATAAGCACAGAGTTCTCACCAGAGCTGCATTTTAAGGTGGATGTAATGCCTTGGATTCTGTGCAAAGGAGACTGGAGCAGGTTTCATGCCGTCCGCCCACCCAATAATGGCCTGGATTGCACAGAAAACCCCCAACAGGACATTTTCATGAATGAATTGGAGGAGGCCAGAGAATATTAAGTCACCAAATTACTGTCCCTCCTCTGACACACCATCCTGCTGTGGTGCTTAATCCAATACAAAAAATACCAGCCAGCCGCATAAGTGTGCAGTATACAGCCAGTCTTATGTTGTGAGATGCATTGTCGTAACCGTATTCGCAAAGCATGACCTCTAGCTTTTCCTGTGTTTGGAATATTGTGGAAAATGTAAGAAATGTTTAAAAAATGGATTATAATATATCTGTTGATAATCTCTCGTTTGATATGTGAATCTTGTAACTCTTGTATTTGTGTAAATGACCAATACAGCATTTTGTTGGTGTTGTTGTTGCTGCTGCAGTCACACAGAGTGGGATGCAAAGGTCTGACACCACAAAATATAAATTATCAGCATAATAAAACTGTATTAATTTTTTTTACATGATTTTAATGTCTAACTTTTACTTATTAGACAGCAGAACTGGATCTAACAAGAGTTCCACATTTGTTCAAAACCTAATGATCACGTTATCCAGCATGATCTGAGAATATTCCAAAGAGCATCTTATGTGCTTCAGTCTGACCCCCTGTTGCTCACATGGTCAATGTAATTTGCTTATTTGACCCCCCACCCCCCCTCCCTCCCTCCCTCCCTCTCTTACTCATTTTAATTAATTGTCAAAATCTTATTTATTATTTGTTTTAACAATAACATTTAATCCTAATAGATCTTGAATCCCATATATTGAGTGTGGTCTCAGACCTTTGGATCCCACTGTATTTACTTTGATATCAGTGCCAACCAATGTAAAATTTGGGTCCTGAAGCAAAATGAGTTAAAAACTTCTGCTATAGACTTGCGGGGATGTTTGAGAGTCAATGGGCACACTTTCATTGCCAACTCAGGGGAAACCATTCCAAAACAATGTTCATATAGTTCTTTAATAGAGTCTAAATTTCAGGAAGGGAACGAGCAGACAGACAGGCAGACATAAAGAGAATATTATAATGTGTATATTGTTATAACATGTAAGTGTATGTACAATTTTGCTGTTTAGTTGTTCTGCAAATGTGCATTTGCTGTGTTGTTATTGCTGTCGCTTTTCATGTGTTGTTGGGAACTGTTGCAGGGGAACTACTTAATATTGCTCCAGACCTCTCATTTGAAATATTGCTCTTAAGAATTTGCAGTCTGTGTATGCACATGCTACGGCTGGCACTTTATTTAACATTTATTGAAATGTATATTTGCATGATGAAACACTGTTATCTGTGTTTGTGGTGTTTTTGTTGTGAATGGATTGCTTCCTGTGGTCATTGCTACATTAATGGCAAGAACAGTATTTCTGTGTTAGCATGTGTTGTACAGTATTTATTGTATTTTTATCGCACATTTGCTGATGCTTTGAACTGATCATCCATTCAGATGGTGCACTACCCAGAGTCCCCCAGGACACACTGACCTAAAAAGGGAAATCATGTTCTCAAACACCTCTTTAACAACAAAACAAGTCAATATTTGCTGTTTATTATCATGTGTACTTTATAATGATTTTGCAAGTTGCAAGTTCTATTAAAACAAATACAAAGATGAGTTTGAAAAAATAAAAATCTCTTGCTTGTTTCTTTCAATAAAATACATCAGGTTGTTTAGTTATGAATCATAACATCTGGACTAACTGATGCTAAGCAAGAACACTTCATGCAGACTTTTTTGGCACTGCAATGCAGATACCTGTCATCCCTTTATATGAACAAACATCAGTGCCCATCAGTGAGAGACTCATCAGGACTCATGTCTTTGTTTTTCCATTTGTTCGGTTTTAACTAGAAACGTCCAACAACTGAAAAACTCGTCTCCTCTGGCTATCTGCATTTTTGTATTTGTGGAAATCTGTTTTTAGTTAGAAGATGTTGTTTCCCGAGTGATGAGCGGGGTTGTGTGCTGTTAAAACTTGAATTGAGAATGCCATTTAAATTCCTGAATTTGAATTAGATTTAAATTATGATAGCAAACACAATGTAGAATTGTAATTTGAATTTAGAACAGGACTGACCATTAGGTTATAGCACTCTCGCCTCTGGCTTGCTTACTGGGGGGGGGGGGGGTTAAAACATTATAAGTTGACTCTTAGCAGCTTCCTGTTTAAACGACATTGTTTTTAACCACAGTAAGGAACAACATCACAATATACTAATTCTGCTTGAAATCAGAGACGTTACTAGTTGAAATTAAAGATACACCCTATATATTCTCAACATCATCACTTGAAAGATATGGAATGCCAATTCTTCCATAATTAGAAATAGACAGATAAATAAATAACTAAATAAATAAATGTACAAAGAAAAGTAAAAAATCAAAAATAAATAATTATTTATAATTTTATTTCCTTCTGTATTTTTTCATTTTTTTCCACATTTATTTTTTATTTTTTTATTTATACATTTATTTATTTCCACTTATTTATTTTCACATTTATGTATTTATTTACGTATTTATTTCTTTATTTCCACATTTATATATTTCCACATTTATTTATTTCTACATTTATTTATTTTCACATTTATTCATTTCTACATTTCTTTGTCCAGAGGGTAATGAGGAGGGTGTGTTTTACCTCAGGAATAGCAATCGAGCCAGAGTAGTCGAGGGGTAAGCTTTGAGGCCACAGTGACACCTTGTGGTGCCCAAACGAAGTACAAGAAGTGTAGCCTACATCAGTGGTTCCCAACCACGTTCCTGGAGGCCCCCAACACTGTATGTTTTCCATGTCTCCCTAATCAAACACACCTGATTCATATCATCAGCTCATTAGTAGAGACTCCAAGACCTGAAATGGGTGTGTCAGACAAAGGAGAGATGCAAAATGTGCAGTGCTGGGGGGCCTCCAGGAACATGGTTGGGAACCACTGGCCTACATGACGCTTGTTGATAGTATGGGATTAATGACTTAGATGGGCGATATGGCCAAAAACATATACCACGGTTATTATTTCAGTTTCACGTGGGGGGTTGTTTTGGCTGGGAAGCGTGCAATCTGTGATCGTGTGCATTTGCTGAAGCTCGCGATGCGCGCTGTTCTTTTAGGTTTCACTTTCAACGCATACGATGCATGTTTCCAAGATTCGGAATAGAAGGAGGCATCAGTTACTGTAGAAGATTTGTCGCCTCGCGCCACTTCCCGTGTGGACAGTCACCGCATCAACTGATTATAATGGGTTCTCTTGATGTAGACACGGCTTTAGATACGGATTAATCACACGTTTTAGACTGGAAATATCCAGAATTAGGTCAAACAAAAGGTGTCCATGGGAACGGAGCTAGTGAAACACACACACCATGCATTGAACATACAAGCATCATCAGAGGTGGGTAGTCCAGGGGCCAAAGAGTAAAAGTCCTGCCATATTTTTGTTCCACCCATGAACTCAGCAGCTGATTTCATCAGAGGAGGAACCAAGACATTCCTTTCATGTCACAAGCAAGTCAAATCCCAAGTCCTCAAAGAGTTAAGAGTTAATGAGATAATTAAGTGACTAATTAAACGATGACTGTGCATTAGTGATGAACACTTGCTGTTATTTACAATTACAGAGGATCAGCTGTTGATGTTGTATTGGTTGAAATGATGCCACCATCATGGAGATCAGTGTTTGCTTTAGTTGACTCTTATGTTAGCTCTCTCTCTCAGTAGTAGTACATGTGGTGTTGCAAAGCAGAGAGCTCAGTGCTCTACAGTGATCAGCTAGTCACCATACACTGTTTTGGTTATACCAAAAGTAACTTTTGTTTCATTTGTATGTTTAGGTTTTGCATAATCAACCCTGTTAAACTACAGCATGCAAGCAAAGTGTTTCTCTAATAGTTATAGTGAATGAATTGTAAATCTATGTAACGCATATGGAAATTTGAACTCAATCAAAACGGAAATATTTAGACACACACAGACATCAAGAACCAGCATATGAAGCTCAACAATGGTGACAATCAACAAAATGCTTCATGCTGCAATGCAGTATGAATAATTATTGTCACCACTGTTGAGGATCATATGATTAATGTTCATGTCAAAAAGCCTGATTCTATACAGGATTTTTTTTCTTTTCAGTATAGACGAATTATGGTGGCATTTGCGTAATATGACTTTTTTTTTCCAGTTCTGTAATAGTCAAATATAGTTAATAAACCAGAGAGATTTAAACCAAGAATGTTCACTCATCATAAATTATAAGCAGAAAGCATAAGCTAATCTGCTACATCAAGGTTTGGCTCAGCATTGCACAAATGTTTGCTTTGAAACAATATTATAATTGCTTAGAAGCAAATTTCTTTGAACTGCTAAAAGGATCAAGAGCCCAACTAAAGCAAACACTGACCACAATTATGGTGGCAATATTTTTATTTATTTATTTTTTTCCCCTTCCAAGTTAATTTCATCCAATCCTGTGGCTGAAGTCAGTTGTAGTTGTGTTTCTCTTTTCTTCAGTGATGTTGATTGTTAACATCAGGTGTTCATTACTAATGCACAATCATCATTTAATTAGTCACTTAATTATCTCATTAACTTTTAACTCTTTGAGGACTTGGGATTTGACTTGAGACTTGCTTGTGACTTGAAAGGAATGTCTTGGTTCCTCCTCTGGTGAAATCAGCTGCTGAGTTCATGGGTGGAACAAAAATATGACAGGACTTTTACTCTTTGGCCCCTGGACTACCCACCTCTGAGCATCATGCTCATCCAAACAGCGCCTGTCTTTAAAACGGGTCTATTTATTTATACTGTTATCAGCACATGTTGAAGTAGATTCATCTCTTGTCGTCTCTGACAGAATATGCGCTGTTGTTGTAGCATTAGAAAACTCTGTCAGTTTTTTTTTTTTTTTACTTTCACTTTCTGTAGGCTATGACTGAAGTTAAGACGTTCCCCGGCATAACTATTGTGCAAAGTTTGCATGTTGCTTGTGTGATATCAATTGGCTCGCCTTCATGGTTTAAAACAGAAATATTTCCAGTATTGCGACATAACCGCAAACCCCCATGCATATGTATCTTAAACGCAGGGATACATGAAAGAGGAATCAAATCAGAATGCCGCACTGTCTGAAACACGTCTCTATGTTTGTGCGCGCTTCGGGTGTGTGCGAGAACAGCGCGCAAGTAACGAATTGAGTTCTGTTTCGTTTCTTCTTCTTGTGGTTTTAAATAGCTTGAAAGTGTAAATTGGCAAATTAATCTGCGAATCACATGCCAAAAGGTGGGGTGTGGACATGATCTGTAAATCACGGATCAACTGCGATCCGTTTAAGCCCTAATTGCCTATATGACAGAGCAGAGCAATCTTTTATTTACTAATTTAACATGAAATCGTCAAATTGCTACTCCATATCAATCGCATACAACGAAAATACAGAAAAATTAGAACAATAATTTACGCACAATAAATAACAGAGCGTCATTTCTATATACACATTTTCCCCAGAACGTTCTCGCGACCCGGTAGGAATTCTTCCAAGGCCCGGTAGTGGGTCGCGACCCGGTGGTTGGGGACCTCTGAATTAAATGATACGTTTAATATGAAACTAAAACAGACACTAGGTGGCGGCAAGTCACTGTCTTAACGAGTGAGTTCAATCCTGATTCCTTCAAATAGGTTACGCTGATTACGAAAACACGACTTGTTGCCGCGGTTCATCTGTGGATTTGTTTCTGTGATAATTATATGTAGGCCTAATGTGTTATTTAAAAAAAATAAAAAATATTTTCATGACAAAATGATCAAAAAGATGGCAGATAGGGGACATGTTCGGGGGAGTACGACTTCTTATGTTGAGAGAACGACATCTCGTGGCCATTAATGCACGAACTTGCGTGACCATAGCAACCTTGGATATTCAGAAATGGATATTATGAATACATTAATATATTGTTTTGAATTTAAGAAAGTGCAGAATTAAGAATTATTATATTAACCCATACTGCACATACCATGCAGGCCAATATGTAGCCTAATATTCTTCCTTTCTTTATTATTAGTAGTAGTAGTGTTAGTATTATCATCATCAGCATCATCATAGCCAATATTTACACTAAGTGCAAATAGCATATTTTCTTAGCGACAGATGTTATTTACACTAAGTGAATCCGTAACACTCAGTGCGCCTATCAAAGCTTGGCATGGGTCTAATAGTAGGCTATAGGCAGTGTAGCTTAACTTTAAACCGACAGTAAGAATTTTAATTTGATTAAACCAGGGGTGGCCAAAGTCAGTCCTGGAGAGCCACAGTAACTTCAGCTCCATCCCTAAGCAAACACACCTGAACAAGCCAATCAAGTTCTAGGGTTAAAGCCAGGCAGGCGAGTTTTTAATGTTGGAGCTAAACTCTGCAGGACTGTGGGCTCTCCAGGACCGGATAAACGGTTTAAAAAGTCATTGGTTATTTTTAAGGAATAGCCTAAGTGATAACCATGTTGTGTGTGCATGAGACACCAGCGCGATTATTTGAACTGTTTAACCGTGGAACAGGTTTTTCTTTCGTTTGGTTAATTAGGCCCTTAAGTGAAATAAATTTTGGGTATTTATTCCTTTTGTATGTAGCCTATGAATTTATCCTGGGTTTTATTTTTTCATTCAAAAAAACGCAGGTGCGTGATGTGATGTGTGAATCTTGTTCTTTTGTGTATCATATTTACGCATGTAGTACGGTGGCCGAGAAGTGCAAAACAAATCACAATTCTGAAAACAAAATAACAAATTACAAACACAAATGCAAATCTAAAAAACAAAATAACAATTCAGAAAACACAACAACAATTCCGAAAACATTATAACAACTCAGAAAACACAACAACAAATCAGACAAACCGGAAGAGGTAGGTATAGTTTGAGACAGCGCCATTGGTTTGAGAATAGATTACTCACCGCTGACTGGACGAGACATCTGTCAATCAAGGTACAGGAAGAACAGTAGACTCGCGGTAGAAAGTTCGGAGATGTTTCATTCAGTTTAAATGTATTGTATGAATTGCCCTTACTATGGAATAAAAAATATGCATGTACATTTACAACACTGTACTCTGTATTATATTACCTTTGAATCAGAATACAAAAAATAGTTAACGCTATAATGCGAGGGTGTTTCTAATATAGCATCTATGGGAGTGACAGTAAATTTGACAGTAAGTTATTTCTTCTGACTGCCGTTATCAGTATCTCTCTAATTAATTTTTTCTTTCTTTTTTTTATAAGTTGTGAAAACACTATTGTGGGTTTTTCTTTTGCTATTTGAGCAAAAAAAACAAAAAAAAAAACAGGCAGAGGTGTGTTAAATTAGGATTTTTTTATGTGGGGCAAATTTAAAGAGAGAATTTAAAGGGGAGAATATGAATACACAATATTAAGAGTTGAACAGTCTTTTTATTGGGAAAATTAAACGAATCGACTTATATCCAACAGCATTAAGAAAATGAACTTATTGAAAATGCTAATTGATTCTCTGCCAGTAAGAGGCGCTTTTGGAACGGTTTCCTTTGCAACAGCTGTACACAAAAGCTGCACGGCTCTCATAAACGCTACTTTATCAGGCAGTATTCAGGCATTATAATTTAGATGAGATGAAAATGACATTGAACGTTTGAGAAACGCCCCCTTTTAAACATCTCCGAACTTTCTACCACTAGTCTACTGTTCTTCCTGTACCTTGATTGACAGATGTCTCGGCCAGTCAGCGGTGAGTAATCTATTCTCAAACCAATGGCGCTGTCTCAAACTATACAAACTCTTCTGGTTTGTCTGATTTGTCATTGTGTTTTCTGACTTATTTTGTTTTCGGATTTGTCATTGTGTTTTGTGACTTGTTATTTTGTTATTGGATTTGTCGTTGTGTTTTCTGATTTGTTATAATGTTTTTAGAATTGTTATTTTGTTTTTTAGATTTGCATTTGGATTTGTAATTTATTTTGTTTTCAGAATTGTGATTTGTTTTGCACTTCTCGGCCACTGTACTTTTGATCAATTTAAAGCAGGGGTCACCAAGTTCAGTCCTGGAGGACCGGTGTCCTGCAGAGTTTAGCTCCAACCCTAATTAAGCACACCCGAAGCAGCTAATCAAGGTCTTACTAGGTATACTTGAAACTTCCAGGCAGGTGTGTTGAGGCAAGTTGGAGCTAAACTCTGCAGGACTCCGGCCCTCCAGGATCAAGTTTGATGACCCCTGATTTAAAGCATCCTTGCTGAATAAAAGTATTAATTTCTAAATTTCTAAATTATTTTTTTTTTGTAAGCTCCCCTTACAAAAGCTTTTTATTTCAGATAAATGCTGAACTTTGGATCTTTCTATTCATCAAAGAATCCTGAAAATGTACTCAACTGTTTTACATATTGATAATAACAATAAAAAATGTTTCTTGAATGGCAAATCAGCAAATTAGAATGATTTCTGAAGGATCATGTGACTAAACTATATAATATATTAAAATATAGGGTGAAGTCAGCTAAATTGGGCTATCAGGTTGTAAATGGGCCAAATAAGGTTGTAGCGTTATATCTCTTTAAATTTTTACAGCCAATCACAATAACTGATCTTGCATTGTTGACATGTAACAATTTAGATTGGTCTGAGTTTTTTAAGGCAGGCAGGACAGAGTGTTACATGAAGCTTGTCAGAGAAATTGTAAGGTAAGTGAGCCTGACATAGAAAATTTCATTAATCACTAATAAGGGTACTAAAGCAATTTGAAGTAAGCTTACCAACAAAGCAAAGGTTTATGAACAATATTTTGACATGCTATTTCAAATAATAATTAAAAAAAAAAAAAAGTTTAATTTAAAAGATAAACTTCAATTTTTGTGAAAAAGGTCATTTTAGGTAGAAATGGCTGGTTAAGCTAAAATGGGCCATAATTTTCAGCTAAAATGGGCTGCATACACAGACATTTTTAAACAGAAATTGAGGGAGAAAATAGGTTTATAGGCCTAGATATGTATACATACAAAATCTTAACAGTCTTAAAAAAAAAAAAAATGCATTGCAGACAGTATGGTAGGAGGACAAGCAAAGAAAGGAAACAGAGAGACAAGAAGAGAAAGGAAGATGTCAGTTAAATGGGCTCCATACACACACTTTTACACAGAAATTGACGGTGAAAATTAGGTTTATAGGCCTAGATATGTGCACACAAAATCTTAACTGTCTTTAAAAAAAATAAATAAATATTGTAACGGGCTGAAGAGTCACACGACAAGGAAATGACAATAAAGGCCCCGAAGGGTGCGTTTATTGGTGAGGTATTTCGTGCCGATGTGTCCTGGTGAGGTGAACCCGTGCTCCGAGATCCGCTTCCGTGGTCAATCCAAGTGTCCAGGTGCTGGGTGTCCGTGCTGTGCTCAAAAGTTGTGGCTGGCTGGTCACACACTGCTCTCTGGAATGTAAACAGAGGATACATTAGCGTCAGCTCTTCTGGAGACACATCGGCACGAAATACCTCACCAATAAACGCACCCTTCGGGGCCTTTGTCATTTCCTTGTCGTGTGATTCTTCAGCCCGTTACACTGGTGGAGAATGCGGGCAGTGTTCTGGAAGGAAGGGTCCAGGTAAGGGGCGGAGTCCGGCGGCCGCACGCGCTCCCCTTTGAGGACCGGGGCGCGAGGGGCGGCGGCTTCTCCAGCGGCTTCTTCCTCCTTCTTGGCCCACGGCGCTTGACGGGATTGAACGGCCCGGAATCCTGGCCCGGCGGCCGTATTACGGGTGCAGTTTCTTCCGGACCGCGGGTCCGGCGGCTCACGTCTCTGGCGGCGCGGGATTCCCTCTACGCTCCCTTCCTGGACCCACGAGGACACCAGCGTGCATGCACGGGGAAGAGACCGGTCTCTCGAAGAGAGGCGCGCTCGGCATTTAACAGCGGCGGTGATGAGGCTTCATTCCCTTCAGGTGTGCCTCATCACACGCCGCCAGACCTGGCTGTTTCAGCGCCCCTCCTCTCTCACACACCCACTCCCGTCGGGAGCCTGGTGAAGGGCGGCGATTAAGGAACGGGGTGCTGCTGATAATAAGGGGGGAGGCAGCCGACTCGTCACATTCCCCCCCCAAGCGACACCCCCGTCATAAGGCCACCGCCCACACAGGAGTGCTACCTTCCTCAACCAGGCTCCAGCGGTCGGAGTGGGCGGGGCAGGGATTCCTCTCCGGGCAACTCTCCCTCTCGCACCGCGCCGGCACCGGGATAGAGAAACCGGGTTTTAGTCGACAGCCTCAACCAACCACAGGATAAATGACAATAGTAACAAACGTCACTTACCCCTTTGGTGGCTGGGAGGCCGTCTCCATCGTTCCTCCATCCCAGTGCGGGTTTTCTCGAACTTTTACAAGCGAGAGGGGATGACGTCATCAGGTGTTGCCCAACTGCGCTGTCTAAGCTCCGCCTTGCCCACATTCTCCACCACTGTGACGGGAGGAGCAAAACGACAGACACAGTGGGTGGGGCGTCAGGCCTCGGAGAGGCTTTTATTTAACAGAAATAATAAAATAACGTGTCCAAAGGGGAAAATAGTGTCCAAAATAAACAGGGGATCTGGTGTCCTCGTCGTGCTGCGAGGTTCGTGAAGGAGGGGCAGTGTTCTGGAAGGAAGGGTCCAGGTAAGGGGCAGAGTCCGGCGGCCGCACGCGCTCCCCTCTGAGGACCGGGGCGTGAGGGGCGGCGGCTTCTCCAGCGGCTTCTTCCTCCTTCTTGGCCCACGGCGCTCGACGGGATTGAACGGCCCGGCATCCTGGCCCGGCGGCCGTATTACGGGTGCGGTTTCGTCCGGACCGCGGGTCCGGCGGCTCACGTCTCTGGCGGCGCGGGATTCCCTCTACGCTCCCTTCCTGGACCCACGAGGACACCAGCGTGCATGCACGGGGAAGAGACCGGTCTTTCGAGGAGAGGCGCGCTCGGCATTTAACAGCGGCGGTGATGAGGCTTCATTCCCTTCAGGTGTGCCTCATCACACGCCGCCAGACCTGGCTGTTTCAGCGCCCCTCCTCTCTCACACACCCACTCCCGTCGGGAGCCTGGTGAAGGGCGGCAATTAAGGGACGGGGTGCTGCTGATAATAAGGGGGGAGGCAGCCGACTCGTCACAATATATATATAATATCTGTGTGTGAATATATATATATATATATATATATATATATATATATGTGTGTGTGTGTGTGTGTGTGTGTGTGTGTTAAGACCTACAGCATACAGGAAGTGTTTTTGTGTTTAGTTTTTTTTATGTCCTTTTGTTTTGTTTGTTTTTTTGATGTTTTAACAAAATATTTGACAAGTATTTGACAAGCATACACACATACGTGCACACAAAAGACACTGAAACACACACCTATACAACATGATCAGTTCATTTTTAATTGCATTGTTTAATGAAATATTCGTTCAACTTTCTATTTAATGAAATACATTTATGGTGTTGTTGCAATGGCACACTAAAGGCAATAGTGTCAATTTACTGTTAAAAATAAAATGATTTCAGCCGAAATTACCTGACCCATTTTAACTGAACAGCTGGCCCATTTTACCTAAATGTTGTGCCGTGGCTCAAGAAGGTACCTGCTGATACTCTAAGTCTCATAATATTAAAACAATTATACTTTTTCACATTTAAAAAAAAAATATATATATATATATATATGTGTGTGTGTGTGTGTGTGTGTGTGTGTGTGTGTGTGTGTGTGTTTCAGAGACCCATGCTAATTTATAAAAATATCATTAGATCTCATGCATTGCTTATTTGATGGTATTATAAGTCATTTACCAAAACATGGCCCATTTTAGCTGACTTCACCCTATTCAAATAGAAAGCAGTTATTTTGAATAGTAAAAATATCTCACAATATTACTGCTTTTGCTGTATTTTGGATCAAATAAATGCAGGCTTGGTGAGCAGAAGAGACTTCTTTAAAAAACATTAAAACAGACAGACAGACAGACAGACTGATAGATACTGTAAATAGATAGATAGATAGATAGATAGATAGATAGATAGATAGATAGATAGATAGATAGATAGATAGATAGGACGTGCCAGGCTATTTGTGCATATTGTCATGTCTGTCAGTAGTTCTTAGGGAGGGATTAAATAGCAGTGATTAGGAGGTCAAATAGCAAGGTAACAAAAATCCATAGGATTAAGACTGCAGTGAAATCTCAAGGATTCTGATTGTCATTCTGATATACAGTATCTCACAAAAGTGAGTACACCCATCACATTTCAGCAACAATTTTAGTATATCTTCTCAAGGGACAATACTGCACAAATGAAACTGGGATATATATTAGAGTAGTCAATGTGCAGCTTGTATAGAAGTACAAATTTACTGTCCTCTAAAAATACTATATTATATATTGTGTTTTTGCTATTTGTACATTGCCTATTTGTATATTATTCTTTTATTATCTGTGTCCTGTCCTGTTGCTGTCTTTCTGTTGCACTGTAGAGCTTCTGTCACAAAAACAAATTCCTCGTATGTGTAAGCATACCTGGCCAATAAAGCTCATTCTGATTCTGATTCTGAAATAACTCAGCGTATAGCCATTATTGTCCAAATAACTGGCAACAAAAATGAGTACACCTTAAGTGAACATGTCAAAACTGTGTCCAAAGTGTCAACATTTTTGTTATCTAGCACTGCCTTAATCCTCCTGGGCTTGGAATTGACCAGAGCTGCACAGGTTTTTGCTGGCATCCTCTTCCACTCCTCCATAATGACATGAAGGAGCTGCTGGATGCTGGTGCTTATCCACAAGGCTGGACTGGGACAAAAAATCGGCCCTGGTATTTTTTGGTCCAGGTGGCCCACCACCACACACACACACACACACACACACACACACACACACACTAACATTTTACATTTTACATTTTAAAATGTAATTTATTCCTGTGATCAAAGCTGAATTTTCAGCATCATTACTCCAGTCACATAATCGTTAGGAAATCATTCTAATATTCTGATTTGCTGCTCAAAATACATGTATTATTATTATTATGTTGAAAACAGCTGAGTAGATTTTTTTTTTCAAGTTTCTTTGATGAATAGAAAGTTCAGAAGAACAGCATTTATCTGAAATAGAAATCTTTTGTAACACTATAAATGTCTTTATCGTCATTTTTGGTGAATTTAAAGCATCCATGCTAAATAAAAGTATTAATTTCTATAATTTCTTTACCAAAAAACAAAACAAAAATTATACTGACTCCAATCTTTTGAATGGTATATTGTATAATGTTACAGAAGCTTTTTTTATTTCAGATAAAGGCTGATCTTTGGATCTTTCTTCATCAAAGAATCCAGAAAGAAATGTACTTGACTGTTTTAAATATTGATAATAATAATAATAATAATAATAATTAATGTTATTTACACTCATCCGCGGTTGAGTATACTTTAAAAGCTGTGCGCGAGATGGAATGGAACGCGGAAAGTGAAGTATACCCGGGCCTTTAGGATAGGATAGATGCCTGCCTCCTTTGCGAGTCCCTATCAAGCACTTTACCGATTCAGCTGCTCTCCTCTTATCTTCCTGCCTGGCTCTTTGGCCCGTATCACTCACCGCAGAGCAAGCCTGTTCTTGATAAAGCTGCTGTGAAAACGGGGGAAAAGCCGACGAGGAAGAACTTGGGGTGAAGCGTTCTTTATATAGTCGGAGCAAAATACTTCATCACTCCGTCTATAGCGCATTGTGATTGGGTGATTTACGCTGTCAACACAGGAGACAAACCAAAGGGCCACTGGCTGTTTGTTGTCCCTGCGTGATGGTCCTTGGCAAAAAAAAAAAAAAATACACAATTCTGTTGGCCCCTTCAGTGCGTCGGCCCACCAGGAAAATGCCCGGTATGCCCGATTACCAATCCAGCCCTGCTTCTCCACTTTCCGCTTGAGGATGCCCCACATGTGCTCAGTAGGGTTCAGGTTTGGAGACATACTTGGCCACTCCATCACCGTCACCTTCAGCTTCATTATCACATCTTGCCGGTGTGTTTGGGGTCGTTATTATGTTGGAAAACTGCCGTTTGGCCCAGTTTCTGAAGGGAGGGCATCATGTTCTGCTTCAGAATGTCACAGTACATGTTGGCATCCATGTTTTCCTCAATGAACCGCAGCTCCCCAGTACCAGCAGCACTCATTCAGCCCCAGACCATGATGCTACCACCACCATGCTTTACTGTAGGCAAGACACAATTTTCTTGGTACTCCTCACCAGGGTGTCGCCACACATGCTGGACACCATCTGAGCCAAACAAGTTTATCTTAGTCTCATCAGACCACAGGACATGGTTCCAGTAATTCATGCTCTTGGACAGGTTGTCTTCAGCAAACTGTTTGCAGGCTTTTTTCTGAGCCAGCTTCAGAGGAGGCTTCCTTCTGGAACGATGGCCACGCAAACCGACTTGTTGCAGTGTGCGGCATATAGTCTGAGCACTGACAAGCTGACTTCTGCAACCTCTAAAGCAATGCTGGCAGCACTCATGCGTCTGTTTTTTGAAGCCAGCTTCTGCACCTGACGCACACCACGAGGACTCAACTTCTTTGATCGACCCTTGCGAGGCCTGTTCTGAGTGGAACCCGTCTTGGAAAACCTCTGTGTGACACTGGCCACTGTACTGTAACTCAGTTTCAGGGTGTTACTGATCTTCTTACAGCCTAGGTCATCTTTGTGGAGAGCAACAATTCTAATTCTCAAATCCTCAGAGAGTTCTTTGCCATGAGGTGCCATGTTGAACATCCAGTGGTCAGTAAGAGAGAATTGTACTCAAAGCACCAAATTTTAACTGCTCTAATACAAGATACACAAATTTGTTTGGTCTTGTCAAGCAGACAAAAACATGAACATGATGAATAGGACATGTGGCTTTGCATGGTTAAACGAAGTATAGCTGTTGTCACTTAGGGTGTACTCACTTTTGTTGCCAGCTTTTTTGACAATAATGGCCGTATGTTGAGTTATTTTCAGAGGTCAGTAAATCTTTATTGCTATACAAGTTGCACATTGACTACTCTAAAATATATCCAAGTTTCATTTCTATAGTATTGTCCCTTGAGAAGATATACTAAAATGGTTGCTGAAATGTGAGGGGTGTACTCACTTTTGTGAGATACTGTATATATATAGCTATACAGAGCTTAGAAATACATTGACATTGGCTAATGCATGCAATGTAGCATGTCAAGAGTGAAAATGACATTCATTCAACAGCTTTAGGAATTGGCCTGACATGGACCCTAAAATGCTGTCTAACATAAAAGGGTTATAACAGTTTCTAAGTCAAGTAAACAAAATAATATATACACAAAGGTCAATTTTTGAAAGGCTACTCTCAAAATGCACCAGTATTTCAGATCCATGTCAGAAGTCTGGGCTCATCCATGGTGACTACAGCGCTTTCAGAGCTACAGGAATCTAAAAGTTCCTCTGTTTGTGTTGCTGTGGAGCGGCTTCATTACTCCCAGTGCTGTCTGCCACCCACTGAGACCACAGATGTAAGTGATACAGGCCACACATGCTTAGTATAAACCCTCTGAGTGGTGGCCTGATTATAGCATTCATCAGCTTTTTTTTTCTTTTCAATTAACTGGTCGTTTGAAGACTGAGAACTGTGGTGATCTTTTCTAACACTGATAGATGCTGTGTTCTATTTTTAACACAGAGGGCATCTTGTGGTGTAGAATAAATCTAACCAAAATTTTAAAGCCAAGTCCATTAGGCCTTTCAATTCATACCAGTACATCAATACCCATTTAAATGTGAATTTTAAGGTTTTTTTTCCGCTGATGACATGAAATGTTAATTAAATGCCGAACAAAATAACTAACCATTAGGCTGTAAATCAAAAGTTGGCATTAAATGATCAGTGCACAGAAGAAGAGTCACGTGACAAAAGAAGATGGCACCAGTTTCAAACAAGTGCTTCTGTGGGAGCAGATCAAACAAAAGTGCATGATTAGAAACCTAATAAAAAAAAAAAAAATGAAATTGAAATTGATTTCTGAATTGAATTTTATTCTGACCCTATGGCCTCATATGAGGACATTATTTTAGTGAATTTCTCTGAGACTATACATGCCACAGTTTTAAGTCTGGATGTCCTGTACAGAGCACATTCAAGGGCTTTTCAGAGATACCAAATGATTGGATGTTTCACTATGACCACTCCCTCTCCTTGGTCTTCAAAAATGTCTGAAATTAATTTAGTGCCACTCTTATGGAAATAAGATTATACTTTGTAATTGTCATTCAAATCTGTCTAATTTTTAAATTGTGTGTCATAAATCAACATCTCAGGAAAATGTTATGGGGTTTCAAATCAAAATATGACTTTCTGTTACGAAACAGGGCGTTGATTTCATACATGTCCTCATATGAGGACACCGGGACTAAAAGCATGTTTATTATGCATTTTGGGAGACATAACAATTGAATAGGGAAAGAAATTATATTTCAATATTCTATGAAATATTATATATTATTATGAAAATCTTGTCAATTATTACTCCCATTATTACACTTTTTTTTTTTTTTAGATTTAGTTTATAGATACATTGTATATAATGAGAAAACCCATTTATTTTCACACATTTTGCAGAAAGATAAATGGTATATCGAATCATTCTGTTATAACATAGTTGGGAAACATCTTTATACAAAGTTTGTTATAAAAAAAATCTTGAAAACTAAAAATGTATTGGTGATTTAAAAAATCTATTGTTTTTGCCTATGCATGTTCATTCATGTCTTTTTATTTTTTTTTTTAAAGAAATTGAGTCCGAGAACATAACATAACAACAACTTATGAATGAAATATCATTTTTTAATTTATTTATTTTTTTACATTATTTTTAATGCTCTAAACAATGTAAAGACATGAAAAACCCTGTTTTGTTTTTTTTCCTAAAACTTTTTTCTTGGGGTCTTAAGAGGTTAAAACGAGTAGTACTGGCACCATGATGATAAATTAGCTATTCTGGATAGCTTTACAAATCTGTTCATTTTCTTTTCTTCCCTTTTCTTTTATCTGGCATATTATTTTATATTTTGTTATATTATGTTCATATATTTCTACTTCATTTCATTACTTTTTATTCCATTTTGTAACACACTTTTATTAATTTATTATTATTATTTTTTTTATCTTTGTCATCTTATATATTTGTAAGACTATCAGGTGCTACTATAGTTAAGTAGTATACAATATGAACAATTAAATACGCTACCAGAAAATATATTAATATTAATATATTAACAATACTTATCCAATTACCGGTATATTGGTTTTCCTTTGGAATGTAGGAATAGAAGAAGATTAACTCTGCCCTCTATCGTCCAAAACCCTTCAAAACAAATCACTATACCAGGAAATAAAGACAAAGCGTCAAATATTTTGATAGCAGTAAGGCAGACAGACGTACATTATTACACTGAGCTACTGTACAACACCATCATGATCTCAGAATGGGTCTCATGTATGATGTTTTATCTACTTACCACCGTTTTCTGTGCATTTCTTGCATATTGTCTGTATGTTTATCATGTTCATCAGAAATATGACCATATACCTGGACCTCCAAGAGACAGGTAAGAAACTTTAGAAATGTGTTGTTCCTTTTATGAATGTGTTTGATACAACTACATAAAAGATAAATAATACCATCTTTGTTATTATGATCAAAACTTAACGTAACATGAAAACGAATATTCTGACAGTTTTCTGCTGGGACATACACCAACTTTTGCCAGAGCGACGAAATCGGATAACTTTATACAGGACTTATTTCTTCAGTGGTAAGAGCAAAACACTTGAGAGTAGTTGTAATTTGTCATTTATTTATTTATGTGTCTTTTTTTCTCCCTTGACTAATAACGTGTTGAGCCCTTTTACCCACAAAAAAATGTTACGTGACTGTGTTATCATATCACACGTAGTGATATTGCATAGGTCTCTCACACACACACTAACACACACACACGTTCACTAATACTTTTACTCTCAAACCCTAAATGATTTCATGCAATTTAAATAAAAAAATTCTAATATCACTGCATTATATACATATATCAAAACATCGCCTGGGATGAGAGCTTTTGAGAAACTGGTTTCCACTTCTGACATTTTTTTAAGACAAAATATAAAATATATCCAAATATGTATTTATTACATTTATTGAACTATAATAATAAACCATACTGTTGTTTCACTCATTTCCTCACTTAGATTCAGAGTTGTATGATTAATTCTCAACAATGTGACAATGTTCTTATTTTTAAGGGCAGAAAAATATGGCCCTGTCTACAGGCTGAACAGTTTTCATTATGTTGTAATCAAAGTCCATTGCCCTGAGGCTACAAAGGTAAATATTTAAAATTTCATTAATGTTCAAAATTAGATGCCACACAGTCGAATAAATAAAATTCTTTGCCCTGTTATTGTAGACACTGCTGATGTCACCTAAGTATCTCAAAGATCCCTTTGTCTACAAACGCCTCTTTAACTTATTTGGGAAACGGTAAGCTTTATTTTATTCTGGATATGTCATAGCATTGCTAGGGGTAGTCTAGTCTGATTATGTCTACATCTCTACATTAGCTCTATAGGTGTGTCTTCATCCATTCCAACCATTTCATGGAGTATTCAGATATAGTCTGTGTTGTGATGAAAATTTATACGAAAACAAAGACATAAAAACCTATATATAAATAATGGAAACTAATACATGTGAAGCAACCAATGATATGCTGTGCTATTCATGGGTTCCTGCACATTTTACAAAGCAATATGCCTATTTTTTTATTTTTTTTTTTAGGATTTTTTTTGTCTCCTGTTTGTAGAAATGAACCAAGTGGATCCAACAATTTGAAATATGTTGCATCTGCACAAATATTGGACAGACTGTTTACATATTAGGGTCGTCAATCAATTAAAATGTGCATTTCACGTTTGGTAAACTCTGACCTGCAAATTTTTAACACAACATGTAGATATGGGACCAAAGCAAAAACAATGTCACAGTGTGACTTAAAATGAATATCTTAGCCAAATTAGAACACAAACTTTAAATCTGCAGATTTGCAGCATTGATTGTGTAGTTGCATTTTATTATTATTTATGTTGATGTTTTAAAAAAGACGTTGCAGAGCTTGATGTAATGTCACGACCATTCAAAGAAATTTCGCGTGCTCAAAGTGTAGTGTATCTGCGACTTAATGCACATTGTTTTTGGTTTAATGCGGCTTTAATGAATTAGCATTTTTTATGGGATTTGCTTTGCCAGTGGTGTGAAAGTCTTAATCAATCTTCTCAGGTTCCTTGGAAATGGGTTAGTGACAGCTGTGGACCATGACGTCTGGTACAGGCAGCGTCGCATCATGGATCCAGCTTTTAGCAGCACGTGAGTCAAGAACATCTCTGATATAATGAAATGAGTTAGAGATGCACCTCAGCTGATGCTGTCTTATCCATCAGATACTTACGAAGCATGATGGGCACTTTTAACGAGATGTCTGAGCGCCTAATGGACAAGCTGGAGGAAATAGCCAACACGAAATCACCTGCCATCATGCATGACCTGGTCAACTGTGTCACACTTGACGTCATTTGCAAGGTTTCACTCTTCTTACTGCTTATTCAAATGAAGGGCTAATACATGGAAGGTGAAATTAGTTGTTGATTAATACTAGTCATGTTTCTGTCAAGACCATTATCGTCAAAGATGACTGACAACTAGCATACAGTTTGGATTGGCGGTATGGTTCTGTTCTGGGCAAAAACTCTGTGCGCATCCATGCGTCCTAGCATGGATGAGAGCAGGGAGAGCAGCGATAACCCCCTTAGGGTAAACAGAACAGAACCAACATAAATGTATTGCAGATATAATTAATGTTCAATAATGTAATGTAAACATTTTAGAAATGAGTCTGATTCAAAGGGGAATCAGAAGGTCATATGCTGACTGAACAAGAGGAGGAGTTGGAGGTGGAGGAGGGTAATCAGCTATTGAGCAACGCGAAAGCTGCTGATAATACTGAAGGACCTTATGTAGGTGCATCTCAAAAAAATTTAATATAAAAATTATATAAATAAAAAATAATTTTTTTGTAACTTGTTTTTTGTCATTTCAGAAAGTGGAACTTTCATATATTCTAGATTCATTACATGTAAAGTACAAAATTTCAAAAGTTTTTTGTTTTAATTTTGATGATTAGAGCTTACAGCTCATGAAAGTCAAAAAACAAGTATCTCAAAATATTAGAATATTCCCGAAGATCAATCAAAAAAGGATTTGCAAAACAGAAAAGTTCAAGTTCTTTAAAGTATGTTCATTTCTGCACTCAATACTTGGTCGGGGCTCCTTTAACACAAACTCCAGCATCAGTGAAGTGTGGCATGGAAACGATCAGTCTGTGGCACTGCTGAGGCACTGTTGAGCCTTCAGCTCGTCTGTATTGTTGGATCGATTGTTTCTCATCTTTCTCTTGAAAATATCCCATAGATTCCATATGGGATTCAGGTCAGGCATGTTGGCTGGCCAGTCAAGCACAGTAATATCATGGTCAGCAAACCACTTTGAAGGGGTTTTGGCACTGTGGGCAGGTGCTAAAGTCCTGTTGGAAAAGGAAATCAGCATCTCCATAAAGCTTGTCATCAGATGGAAGCATAAAGTGCTCCAAAATCTGGTAGACGGCTTCATTGACTTTGGACTTGATAAAACACAATGGACCAACACCAGCAGATGTCACGGCACCCCAAATCATCACTGACCTCGGAAACTTCACACTGGACTTCAAACAGTTTGGATTCTTTGCCTCTTCAGTTCAGACTCCAGACCTTGATTTCCAAATGAAATGCAAAATTTACTTTTATCTGAAAAGAGGACTTTGGACCACTGAGCAACAGTCCAGTTCTGTTTCTCCTTAGCCCAGGTAAGATGCTTCTGACGTTGTTTCTGTTTCAGAAGTTGCTTGGTAGCCCTTTTCCTGAAGAGGTCTGAGCGTGGTGACTCTTGATGCACTGACTCCAGCTTCAGTCCACTCCTTGTGAAGCTCTCCCAAGTGTTCGAATCGGCTTTGCTTGACAGTATTCTCAAGCTTGCAGTCATCCATGTTGCTTGTGCACATTTTTCTACCCAATTTCTTCCTTCCAGTCAACTTTACATTTAATATGCTTTGATACAGCACTCCGTGAACAGCCACCCCTACAACTCAAATGTAAATATTCTTTTTAAATTTTTATTTGAAATGTTTTACTTTACATGTAATGAATCTAAAATATATGAAAGTTTCACTTTTTGAAATAAGTTACAAAGCTTAGTTTTGAAGTTACAAACTTTTTCACGATTTTTTGAGATGCACCTGTTTATAGTTTGGGTGCTGTGATAGGTTTCGCATCCCTGTAGGTAGACATGGATCAGCTGAGAGTCAGCTTGCATACAATTTGCATACAGTTTGAGTTGGTGGTGTGGTTCTGTTCTGGGAAAGTACACCCTACACATCCATGCAGCCTAGCATGGATGAAAGCAGGGAGAGCAGCAATAACCCCCCAAAACTAAACCATATGCCAATATCCCCAACACAAAATGACAGTGAAAATCTCAATGCTTTAAGCAACAAGCATGTTGCCCTTACCCAATGACCCAAAGAGTATGTTGCCAAACCTGCATACTTAACCAGATGAACTAACAAGTATGCAGCCAATACCTGAGAATCTTACACAACAACAATGTTCTCAATAACAACCAGATAGCTTTTAGAACAACAGAATCAAAACCCTTAAAGGGATACTCCACCCCAAAATGAAAATTTTGTCATTAATCACTCACCCCCATGTCGTTCCAAACCAGTAAAAGCTTCGTTTGTCTTCGGAACACAATTTAAGTTATTTTGGATGAAAACCAGGAAGCCTGTGACTGTCCCATTGACTGCCAAGTAAATTACACTGTCAAGGCACAGAAAAGTATAAAAAAACATCATCAAAATAGTCCATCTGCCATCAGTGGTTCAATCTGAATTTTATGAAGCGATGAGAATACTTTTTGTATGCAAAGAAAATAAAAATAACAACATTTATTGAACAGTTCGTCTCCTCTCTGTCTCTCTGTGTCAGTGTAGCGCCATTTTGGAGAGCGTCCAATGGAGACAGAGAGGAGACGAACTGTTGAATACATGTCATTATTTTTATTTTCTTTGCGTACAAAAACTATTCTTGTCGCTTCATAAAATTCAGATTGAACCACTGATGGCAGATGGAACTATTTTGATGATGTTTTTTATACTTTTCTGTGCCTTGACAGTGTAATTTACTTGGCAGTCAAAGGGACAGTCACAAGCCTCCCGGTTTTCATCCAAAATATCTTAAATTGTGTTCCGAAGACGAACAAAGCTTTTACGGGTTTGGAACAACATGGGGGTAAATGATTAATGACAAATTTTTCAATCTGGGGTGGAGTATCCCTTTAAGAACAAGAACAAGCATGTTCCCAATACAACTACAGCTTTAAGAACAAGCATGTTTCCAATACAACTTCAGCTTAAGAACAAGCATGTTCCCAATACAATTAAATAGAACAAGCTTGTTCAGTACTCGAACAGAATCAACGCTGAACTGACTTAAACTGAACAGCTATTTACCATGTCTCTTTGGATCTGTGCCACAGAAGAAATTATTCTGATTGCACCATGATTATTATTTCCTGTCTACCGCTAAGCTGCTTGAATCTGCTGTATACTGCTATATAAATAAAGGCGTCTTGACTTGATAGGTTAAAGCATGCACAGCATGTTGCATCAACAAGCATTGCCAATGACAACAGATTAATAACGCACATTGCCAATATGATCACATTAGCCTAGCACAAGCATTTTACTAAAAACGATTAATAAGCCTAAGCAGCATGGATCGCCTTAGCAACAAGCATGTTGCCAATAACCTGAGAGCATTAAAAAGGAACTTAGCTTAGCTTTGTGAAGACATTCAGAGATGAATGGAGAATGAAACTTAGCCATCTGTGACGTGGATGATTTTTCTCTTGATATCCTTCTTCATGCGTGGAGTCCAGATCCCATCTGAACTTGTTCTCAAGTCAGTCAAA
This sequence comes from Spinibarbus caldwelli, assembly GCA_039654775.1. Taxonomy (NCBI): domain Eukaryota; kingdom Metazoa; phylum Chordata; class Actinopteri; order Cypriniformes; family Cyprinidae; genus Spinibarbus; species Spinibarbus caldwelli. Next base: position 7,417,953 of record CM077240.1, read on the forward strand.
TTAGTATAACACATGGAGTCCGTGTCAATAATGCAGCAATGCTAGAAGCAATGTTAACTCAGTCACCTCCAAATTAGGCAACTTACGATCAATGCGGTGAATTCGCGTGTTGAAGTTTCACAAACTTGAATGACTCTGAGGTGAAGTACATTGAGGGAACGAATTCCTCTCTCTAAATTCCCGTTTACATCATTCCTAGTGAGATACTAGGGTTTTGCCTGCCGAATTCGCCATTTAATTAGCTATTGAGCAACGCGAAAGCTGCTGATAATACTGAAGGACCTTATATATATATTGGTGCTGTGATAGGTGTCACATCCTTCTAGGTAGACGTGGATCTTCTGAGAGTCAGCTGATGCAAGCTTAACTAACGTGACCTGCAAGAACTAACACTACACTTGATTTTCATCAACAGGCGGCTTTTGGTGTTGATTTAAATTTGTTCAAGCAAACTGACAGCTCCTTCCAGAATGCAGTAGAACAGTGTTTAAAGGGCATGGTGTTCTATCTCAGAGACCCATTCTTTACAGTAAGAGAATTTATCCATAGATTCTTCTGTCACCCTAAATTAGTAGGTTTAATGCTATATAATCTTTTTTTCTTTTTTTTCTTTTTTTGTGTGTGCGTTTTTTCATTTGCGGATCCTTAGCTTTTTCCAAAAAATTGGAAGACTGTACAACAAACTAAAGATGCAGCTGAACTCCTGCGTAAAACAGGAGAGAAATGGATACAAAAAAGGAAGACAGCAATAGAAAATGGAGAAGACGTTCCCAAAGACATTCTCACACAAATCCTCAAAACGGCAGGTACGTGGGTCTCAAATGGCTGATATTAAATGGTTAAGTGTATCTTTTCTTTTCCCACTGGTAAAATTTGGTGAAAATTAAAGCAATTAAACTTATTAAAGTTCAAATTCAAGTTAGCTTAAGCGCAACCAGAAGGAACAAAAAAAGGTTAACTGTTTGCAAAGTGTGTAAAATTTGGTAAAGGATTTACTTTGGAGCAATTCAGGTGCAATTACAAGTTTGTGAAAGAATACTGATGGGAACAGATTACAGAAGTCTTAAGACGTTTTAAGAAATTAAACTGTTCAACTCTGTGGCTAAAGGCATCTATCTAACACGTTCAGGTGCGCCGAAGGGTGGGTGGCGGGGGGGGGGGTGGGGTTGGGGGGGGGGTGTTAGTTTAGGACGATTCTAAGGGTCCAACAATGGAGGGCCCCCCCCCCCTCCGGAATGCGAATGCGATTTCTGTTGAGGGGGTGCCCCCCTCCCCCCCCGAATGCTATTGCGATTTGTACCGAGTGGATATGCTGTCCGGGGGCCCAGAATACGTAGCGCCGCCCCTGAACACGTTTGCATTGATCAGCAATTATAAACCAGCACAAACATGATTACAATATGTTTTAAAGGCTTATGTTTAATGATATGGAAATAAAACAAAAAATATATTGACTTCTGAATTCACTTTGAAAATGTCTGTTCTGTGCAATACTCATCTTCTACAACATTGTAATGTCTTGAATTATGCTAATTTGTGGGCTCTTCTCAACAAATATTAATATGTGACTTTTAGAGTTGCTTTTACAGTTAACACTTTCCATTTTTGCTGCAGAGGAGGAAAACGTTAATAACACAAAAGATCATGAGCTGATGTTGGACAATTTTGTGACTTTCTTCATTGCTGGTGAGCTGTGGTTTTGTTTGCTTTTTGTTCATAAACCCTTCCAGTTATAAACAGCGATTTATTCTGTTGCAGGGCAAGAGACGACAGCCAATCAGCTCTCATTTGCAATTATGGAATTAGGGAGACATCCTGAGATATATAAACGGTAAAACACTTCTTGGAAATGTGGATCTATTCCATCCGTCTTGCATTACAATGCTTTATTTTTGAAATTTTGAAATTCCCCTTCTAGTGAACTTGTGCTGCGTCATCTAGTGGACACTTAGGGGAATGCTGCCAGCATGACCAGTGTCTGAAGCACATGTGAAACAATGCCAATCCTATTGGTTCAGGTGGCCTGTGATGTTATAGGCGGGTGCACAGAAGTATAAAAGGGCACCTGCTGAATACATCACCAACTTTTCTTGTCTTCGGGAACCGTCTGTTTGAAGTGTGTGTGAGAGACCAAGGCAGGTGAGCATTATAGAAAGTGTGTGCCTCTGTGCCAGAGGACACTTGAGGATGCACACGATCTATGCATCATGTGTCTTGGTCAGGAGCTAGCGCGTTTGGTGCTCGAGGGCTCTGAATGTGCTCATTGTGAGAGTTTCCAATGAGAAAGCTCTGTTCACATTTGTCCCTCTTCTCGAGAGATGACAGACAAGCGTCTACATCTCGCGTTTTAGGTCCTGCTGCTTCTGAGGCAAGGTGAAGACTCGTTTCACAGGTTTCAAATGTTCTTTTTAGGGTTATTGTATCTTGTGGATAGCGCTATATTGAGTCGAGCAGCGTCTTAGAGAATGTGTGCCTCCGTGTTTGGCTGTGCCTCTCTAAAATGCATGTTATTGTGTGTGGAGAGTCTTGCTGGGCATTAATATACTGTATTTAAATGCTCTGTGGAGAGATGCTTGCAAACTTTCTCTCCCGGGGTGTTTCAGTGACCTAGAGTGGTTATGTGGAATGTCCCTTCTTGTGTTAAGCCAGAGGAGTTTAGGAGTGGGCTGCCTCCCCAGGCTTCTGGGTATTTTTAAGTGGGCGGTCCCTCTGAATCGCTCTTATTCAATTTGGGCTGAGGAGATTGTTCACACTCTTCAGGGCTTTAAGTGAACAACCCCTGCTCAGAGTGTAGCTGTTTGCGGATGGTTATGCTCCAGCACAAACTTACTTTGCTCTGGAATATAGCGATCTGAGGGCAGCTGTGTTCTAGCGTGGCTTTTATGACTGGGTTGGGTTCCCCTTGGCACAAGCTCTCTCAAGTCAATGAAGTCTTTCTCTAGGAATCTGATATTCTCAAATAGCTGTGTTCCAACTCAGAGGCTGCTCCCCTTTTTAGGGTTTTTAAGTAGCCGTCTCCTTGAGCCCCTTGCCTAGACTGTGCTGTCTCCCCTGTTTTGGTTTTAAGTAGATGGCCCACTTCTGTGGTCTGGGCAATCTTCAGCCTTAACTGAGGGAACTGGTATTCGAGGATAACTGTGACCAGCCCTCTAGTGTTATGGCCACTGCTTACATTAGGCTTTGATCTTGGACTAATGATGTTTTATGTGTTTGCTTTTTAGCGAATTATTTACTGATGGTCCAGTTCTCCCTATTGTGAGCTTCTGGTCAATAACACAGTGCTTCGCTAGCCTACTGTGGGACTGACATGGATTGGGGACGTCCTTAGTATAGCCATCTTGCATTCCAGCCATTGTTATGGCAGGACGGGCTTACTTGAATACAGCGATCTGAGGCTAGCTGTGTTTTAACTTGCAGTTGCCTTGATCCCTATCTGTGGATAGCTATGTTCTAGCTCAGTGATTGCTCCCCTGCTTAGGGTTTTTAAGTAGCGTTCTCCTTGAGCCCTTGCCTAGAAACTAGACGGTGCAGTCTCCCCTCTTAGTGTTGTAAGTAGACAGCCCACTATCTGTGGTTTGGGTAGTTTCAGTCTGTCCCCCTTCTGGTAGCCCCCTCCTAGGTACATACTTTTCTGAGGATAGCCGTGTGCTAGCTCAGTCATTGCTCCCCTGCTTGGGGTTCTCAGGTCTCCTTGAGCCCTTGTTTAGTAGAGATGTAACAATTAACCGTGAGCCGGTTGAAAATTGATTCAAATATCAATTGGTTCAAATAGTTTGAGATGCTAAACAAATCACGACACATTTAGGGGTAGTAGGAGTTTATATGAATGTATGTCTGAGGGGAACTTACTGTCTTTAGGAAAGTTTAGATGGTATTTTTTCTTTTCATCTTGCCTCTGTATAGTGCATATTAAAGTTCATAAGTGTAGCGCTGCTTTGTTTACAGCGGAAACCAAGGAAACGCTTTAATCGCAACCTGCTGGCAGAGAGTGAATCTGCGCCTCATTCAGCTCGTCTGCTGTTTCTGTTTCATGCAGATATTTTTTATGTATAGTTTCACAAAATTGAAGTCAGACCATTCTGTTTTTGCTTCAAATTTCGAAATTATATAGTCTAATTTAGATTAAAAACTGCTCATGCTGCATGAACAGGTATGCAGCATCTTTGTTTGGATCTTGATTAAAATGCAGTGGTTGCCTCTAATTTTAAATGGAAAGAGCACAGACAAAACCTTATTTTGTTTATATGAAGAAGTTTCTTTTATTTGTGTTACTTATTTATTTGATTTGGGGTTTGTTTTAAAATTTCAGTTTAGTTTTGTTATTTACATTTACATTTACATTATATATATATATATATATATATATATATACACACACACATTTAGTTTTTTAGCAGACGCTTTCATCCAAAGCAACTTACAAATGAGGACATTAGAAGCAATCAAAACCAACAAAAGAGCAATAATATGAAAGTGCCATAATAGTATATTTTTTTAGTATTATATTTCAGTTTTACAAAGAAATGTGCAGCATTTTGTCCAAGCAATAATAAAAGGACACATTTCATTTATAATTTGTCTTAAATTTCATTTTGTTAAATCTTGAACGGAATCGAATCGTGAGTTGAGTGAATCGTTACATCCCTATTGTTTAGACATTGCTATCTCCCCTGCTAGAGTTGTTTGTGGATAGCCCACTCTGTGGTCTGGGCAGCTTTGCAGGAAGGCCTTACCTGGCTTTCTAGGCTAGCTGTTTATTGTTTATTCTAGGTCTACGAGCCTTCATAAGACCCTTAAGGTATAGCTATCTGAGGATAGCTGTGTTCTAGTTCAGCAGCTACTCTCCTTACCTGGGATTTAAGTAGCGGTCTCTTTGAGCTCCTCTAGAGGCTTTCTAGTTTAGCCTCTTCAGTGGGCTTGTGTACCCAGGCTAGTATAGCTCACATAGCATAGCTATCTGAGGATAGCTGTGTTCTTAACTTGGTTGGGATATTGCCCTTTATCTGAAATCAGGTTCCCCCATTTCTGTCAGGTTATGTGAGTGGCCCAAGGCATAGTTGGCATTTCGCAGTGCCAGCTCGTCGGTACAGGCGGTCGCCTGGGGCCCCGCCTTAAAAAGGAGGGCCCCGCGGCCGCGAGGTTATCAATTAAATTTCAAAGCGTGTTCGACTTGAAACGGCACTGACAGATCGGTGTTTGACATCGAAGTACCGCGAGAGCTATATACTAATGGACAGCTCTGAATGCTTTCCTATCCTATTGCAGTACTTTGATGTCAAACACCGATCGATCTGCAGCACCCTTTTAAGTGCGTTTAAAAACATTTATTGACGTTTTTGCTCCAAATTCATTTAATAACATCAGTGGAGTGTTTGAAATAACTTCCTTTTGTGATCTGACATGGTTTCATATCTCATAGCTACTGAGGCAAAATCATTTTATAATATTCTATACAGTGATATGTCGATTAGCATTGCATTATAAATATACATTATGCAAATAAAAATACCCGAGATGGCTTGAAGAACAGAGATACACCATTTAGTCACAATCGTATGTTTATTGTCTTCATTCTTCATCAGTTAAAACGTCCTGTCTGCGTTTTATTCAGCTACTGCAGCGACAGTATATGCCTTTGTCCATATTAGGGATTTCCTCCAACGTGATTTTTGTGAGTTTTCATTTTATGACTTTTTCACTTATGGATTTACTCATGAGGGCGCCCTCTGGCTACCAGTATGAATGAAACAGCTACAGCTACTCACTAGCCTACACCTTATTTTAGGTAAAAATATGGAAAAAATACTTGTAAGTTTTTCTCCAGTGTAGAGGAGTTTGCTGTGCCTGTTTGTAGATCTGCACAATTTGGCCAAAAAAAAAAAGTGTCGTTTTTATATATCAATATGACTACTAATAATTCTGATTATTGTTATAACTAAATAAAACATTAAACAAAGTAATAATTATTGATAATGATTATTATTAATATATTTTACAGAAAACTGCAGCATGACCTGTTAACATGCAGGAAGCCTATAACAATAATTGTTTAGAAAGGTCTAAGGATTTAGGCTATTCTAAATGATTATAATTAAAAATAATTAACAGTAATTTCATAATTTTTGTCAGGAAATTTATGCATCCACTGAGAAAGAAAAAACAAACTTAGTGTTCTTTATAATTTCTGGCAAATCAAGAAAAAGTTTATCTGAAAACCTTTCTAGTTACAGTTCAGATTTTGTGTGCAGATTTTGTTGGTTCAGATTTTGGAATTGAAATGAAAGAATGATGGAGAGATTAAATTGGAATTATAGTAGAAATGGAATCCAAATGGTAGACCTATCTTTATGTAGCCGGAAAAAAAAGGATGTTCTGATAATATTTATTGCTGTAGTATAAGTATTTGTTTTATAAATGCAATGATGCCCACGATCACAGACAGACTTGTCATATGTTTAAATTGCTATGACAATTTTTACACTAGTGGGGCCTATTTTCATTATCTTGCCTAGGGCCCCACAACCCTATGGGCCAGCACTGGCATTTCGTTCCCCAAAGTGGGGAGAAGGGGAATGTCTCGAGTTACACATGCAGCCATGGTTCCCTAAGAGGGAACGAGATGTTGCGTCCCCTCACCATGCCTTTGGCCTGCATGTTTACGTCTTCTTCAGACAACTAAATTGGCGATGTATTCAGCAGGTGCCCTTTTATACTTCCAGGCACCCGCCTATGATGTCACTGGCCACGTGGACCAATAGGATTGGCATTGTTTCACACGTGCTTCAACACCGGTTATGCTGGCAGCATTCCTCAAAGTGTCTGCTAGATGATGCAGAATCTCATTCCCTCTCGGGGAACCATGGTTACATGCATAACGCAAGATGTTCTTTTCCTTCCCAGGGCTAAAGCAGAGGTGGATGAAATCCTTGGGACAAAAAGAGACATTTCATATGATGACCTTGGAAAATTCACTTATTTGTCTCAGGTTGGTTCTGCAAAGATGTTCTTGGACAAGCTACAACACAAATGGTTTTGTATTGATTTCTTTAAATGGTCTTTGTGTTTTTGAATCAATGCTGCAGGTGTTGAAGGAAACCCTGCGTCTGTATCCAACTGCTCCAGGTACCAGTCGTTGGATACATGAGGACATGGTTATAAACGGTCTGAAAATCCCAGGGGGCTGTGCTGTTATTGTGAGTATCACCAGATTCCCAGTAAGGCTGGTCTGTTCATTATGTAGCTATCATGGCATGTGTGAAATAAGTCCAATGGAGTGGTGAGACATCATGGGCGGGGTGACGTAGAGACCAGGAAATTTAAAAGCGCATCTGAAACAAAAAAGCATTAGCTTCTTAAAGATCAAAGCAAGCTGCTCACAGGGATGCAGGAAGCATGGGAGGATGACGCAGCATAGGGGTGTGCGATTTGACGATTTTCTCCACAATCTGCTTTTGAAGAAATATCGTAGTATCTCTCTACAGCGCACATTCTGTCAGCTGCAGTTCTGGCGCCTCCGTCTCAATATACTGTACAATGCCACATAGGCGTACATTCACATCAGTGTTAACTTAGCGGTAGAGTTATTCTCACGGGACTCTGCACTTATTCGCAATCACAAAAGTACATTATTTGCATGTGTTTTAAAGCCTTGCCGGTTAAACGTTTCATTCACGTGCTGGTTTGACGTGCACATTTTCTGAGCCCGTACACCTGAAGCACGTGCACTAAAAAGCCTGTCTAACAGTCCCTGATTACTCAACTGTTATCTTTTGTGCTAATATTCTCAAAACACACAAGGTTTACATATAGACTCAGTTGGTTATGTCTAAAATGAAAGTAAACAGTTGAGAGAGAAACAGATGCGTGCCTGTATATTAGATGCGTGCAGGTCTTAAAGGGACAGAACTAAACATGCAGCCGACTGTCATTAAAGGGATAGTTCACCCTAAAATTATTTACTCACTCACATGTTGTCCCAAACCTGTATTAATTTCTTTTTTTGTGCTGAACACAAAAGAAGATATTTTGAAGAACATGGGCAACCAAACAGTTGCTGGTCCACATTGACTTTGATAGAAGGAAAAAAAATACTATGGAAGTCACTGTGGACTAGCAACTGTTTCCACATTCTTCAAAATAGCATTAATGTTCAGCAGAAGAAAGAAACTAATTCAGTTTTAAAACTAATTTTGAGTGAGTAAATGATGGTATAAATATAAAACACTATGACAGAATTGACAAACAGATGACAGAATTTTTATTCTTCAATGTTAAAACAACAAAATGCAAAGAGAAAAAAAATAACTCTCTACTCTTGACTGAAAAAATAATAATACAGTTGCTTTAATAGGAATCAAACTATATGGTGTTTTATTTTTATATCTGTTCATTCAATTTCTTGAATGCTCCTGCTAAATATGCCTATTGTACCTAAAAATAAAGCACTGTTTGTTCTATTTGTATATTATGTGTATTTGTAATGTGTATCTTTGTTCTTATTTTTAATTACAAAGATAAAATAATGACAAAGATTTTTATCTTCGCCCACTTTGGCCTAAATATCCACCATTCTTTTTTATATTTTGTTACCTTGAAAGGCTTTGTCTTTATAATAGGGAAATTATTTTGGCTGCACTGCTCAGACAAAATAGTAAAACTAACTTGACAAAGAATCATGATAAAATCGTGAAATCGTGATATTTCTAAAAAAAAAATCGTGATATAATATTTTTTGCCATATCGCCCACCCCTAACGCAGCGTTTCGTTCCCTCTCGGCAAGCCGTGGTTACATTCGTAACCAGGGACATTCCCCTTCAAGAGAACTCACGCTGCGTGTTGAAACACTGTGGGAATGACAAAACTCACTTCACCATGCTGATGAATACCTATCTAGTGTGAATTATGTCAAGCACAGCTATGACAGGAGAACTTGAGAGCCTGGTGTAGATCTCAGGTCTTAATTATAGAATCTGACAAATGTTAGCGTGACCAGCCCACCGCGTCACAAAAGTCCTGCAAGGACACCCCTAACAGAAAAGCTTTAAAAGCCACCATACTTCAAGATAAGTGAGCTCTGACCCCCAAAGGCGATAAAAGGTCATAAATGAGGAAGATAGCCTCGACTGTCCACCTACTCAGTGTCTGCTTGGTCGCAGGGAACCCTTTCTTAGATGGAACAAAGCAGATGAACAACTGATCAGTCTTTCTCCACATGTGGACATTAGCGTCCAGTGGTCTCACTGGACACACCAAATTAAGCTTCTCATGGTCTGGATCTCTGAATAGAGGAGGACAAATGGCCTGCAGCACTACGGGGTGTGGCACATTAGTGGGCACCTTCGGAATGTAATCTGGCCTGGGTGCAGAAAAGCTTTAACCATCCCAGGTGCAAAGTCAAGTCAAGTCAAGTCAATTCACTATTATTTATATAGCTTTTTACAATGCAGATTGTGTCAAAACAGCTTTACAGTATTAACCCAAACTCTGGAATAATCTACCTAACATTTCCATGACATGCAGAGTCCCACAAGGGTCAGTTCTTGCACCGTTCTTGTTTAGCCTGTATATGCTCCCACTAAGTCAAATAATGAGAAAGGCAATTTGGTTCTATCACAGCTATGCTGATGATACCCAGATTTGCCTAGCCTTATCGCCAAATGACTACAGCCCCATTGACTCTCTCTGCCAATGCATTGATGAAATTAACAGTTGTATGTGCCAGAATTTTCTTCAGTTAAACAAGGAGAAAACTGAAGTCATTGCATTTGGAAACAAAAATGAAGTTCTCAAGGTGAATGTATACCTTGACTCTAGGGGTCAAACAACTAAAAATCAAGTCAAGAATCTTGGTGTGATTCTGGAGACAGACCTTAGTTTCAGCAGTCATGTCAAAGCAGTAACTAAATCAGAATACTATCATCTCAAAAACAATGCAATAATTAGATGTTTTGTTTCCAGTCAAGACTTAGAGAAACTTGTTCATGCCTTTATCACCAGCAGGGTGGACTATTGTAATGGTCTCCTTACCGGCCTTCCCAAGAAGACCATTAGACAGCTGCAGCTCATCCAGAACGCTGCTGCCAGGATTCTGACTAGAACCAGAAAATCTGAGCATATCACACCAGTCCTCAGGTCCTTACACTGGCTTCTAGTTATTTTTAGGATTTATTTTAAAGCACTTTTACTTGTTTATAAATCACTCAATGGCCTAGGACCTAAATACATTGCAGATATGCTCACTGACTATAAATCAGACCACTCAGATTATTAGGATCGAGTCAGTTAGAAATACCAAGGGTTCACACAAAACAAGGAGAGTCCGCTTTTAGCAAATATGCTGCCCACAATTGGAATCAGCTTTCAGAAGAGATCAGATGTGCTAAAACATTTGCCACATTTAAATCCAGACTCAAAACTCATGTGTTTAGCTGTGCATTTACTGAATGAGCAATGTGCTACGTCCGAATTGATTACACTGTATTTTATGTATTATCATTCTCTATTTTTAACTGTTTTAAATTCATTTTAAATCAGTTTTGAAATCATGTGAAATTTTGAAATCATTTTAAATTCCTTGTTTTATTGTTGTGATTATTTTTTTTATGATTATTTTACTTCCTTTTATGTAAAGCACTTTGAATTACCATTGTGTATGAAATGCGCTATATAAATAAACTTGCCTTGCCTAACATTGTTCGGGAGGCAGACACACTCTGTTAGTTTCTAAATTAAAGACCCATCTCTTTAACCTGGCTCACACATAACATACCATTGCATACAGGTGCATCTCAATAAATTAGAATGTTGTGGAAAAGTTCATTTATTTCAGTAATTCAACTCAAATTGTGAAACTCGTGTATTGAATAAATTCAGTGCACACCGACTGAAGTAGTTTAAGTCTTTGGTTCTTTTAATTGTGATGATTTTGGCTCACATTTAACAAAAACCCACCAATTCACTATCTCAACAAATTAAAATATGGTGACATGCTAATCAACTCAAAACACCTGCAAAGGTTTCCTGAGCCTTCAAAATGGTCTCTCAGTTTGGTTCACTAGGCTACACAATCATGGGGAAGACTGCTGATCTGACAGTTGTCCAGAAGACAATCATTGACACCCTTTACAAGGAAGGTAAGCCACAAACAAAGCAAAAGATGCACAACCAACCGAGAGAACCGCAGCCTTATGAGGATTGTCAAGCAAAATCGATTCAAGAATTTGGGTGAACTTCACAAGGAATGGACTGAGGCTGGGGTCAAGGCATCAAGAGCCGCCCCACACAGACGTGTCAAGGAATTTGACTACAGTTGTTGTATTCCTCTTGTTAAGCCACTCCTGAACCACAGACAACGTCAGAGGCGTCTTACCTGGGCTAAGGAAAAGAAGAACTGGACTGTTGCCCAGTTGTCCAAAGTCCTCTTTTCAGATGACAGCAAGTTTTGTATTTCATTTGGAAACCAAGGTCCTAGAGTCTGGAGGAAGGGTGGAGAAGCTCATAGCCCAAGTTGCTTGAAGTCCAGTGTTAAGTTTCCACAGTCTGTGATGATTTGGAGTGCAATGTCATCTGCTGGTGTTAGTCCATTGTGTTTTTTGAAAACCAAAGTCACTGCACCCATTTACCAAGAAATTATGGAGCACTTCATGCTTCCTTCTGATGACCAGCTTTTTAAAGATGCTGATTTCATTTTCCAGCAGGATTTGGCACCTGCCCACACTGCCAAAAGCACCAAAAGTTGGTTAAATGACCATGGTGTTGGTGTGCTTGACTGGCCAGCAAACTCACCAGACCTGAACCCCATAGAGAATCTATGAGGTATTGTCAAGAGGAAAATGAGAAACAAGAGACCAAAAAATGCAGATGAGCTGAAGGCCACTGTCAAAGAAACCTGGGCTTCCATACCACCTCAGCAGTGCCATAAACTGATCACCTCCATGCCACGCCGAATTGAGGCAGTAATTAAATGGGAAGTGTTCCTGGTTTCAGTTGACCTAATTAATGCAGCCTAACAACCCTTTTAATGGATTTGAATTACAGAAATAAGTTTGTGTGTTATGTGTAAGCCAGGTTAAAGTGATGGGTTTTTATTCTAGATTTAAACTGACAGTGTGTCTGAGTGTGTCTGCCTCCCGAACAGGGTTAGGTAGATTGTTCCAGAGTTTAGTACCTAAATAGGAAAAGGATCTGCCACCCGCAGTTAATTTTGATATTCTAGGTATTATCAAATGGCCAGAGTTTTGAGATTGTAGTGGACGTGAAGGCCTATAATGCAATAAGAGCTCGCTCAAATACCGAGGTACTAAACCTTTACTGAGGTACTAAACCATTCAAGGCTTTATAGGTAATTTCTAGTAAGAACTCTAGCTGCTGCATTTTGAACCAGCTGGAGTTTGTATATTAAAGGGGTCATCGGATGCCCATTTTCAACAAGTCGATATGATTCTTTAGGGTCTTAATGAAAAGTCTATAACATACTTTGGTTAAAATTTCTTATATTATAAAAAAAACCACCCTGTTTACCTTGTTAAAATCAGCTCTTTTCACAGCAACCCGTTTTGTTGCATTTCCCTTTAAATGCTAATGTGCTCTGCTCACCCCGCCTCTCTCTTCTGTGGGGTGACGAGCCGTCCTGTTTACGGTATATTCACACGGGGCGTCGGCGTCAACGCCTCTCATTTTCTTTCAATGGAGTGATGTCAAGCGTTGCTGAAATGAATTATGGATCCGTTGCTCGCGGCAGAAGTTGAAAACTTTTTAACTTTTCAAGCGCCAACGCAGGCGTCAGCCAATCAGAACGCCTTATGCAAATACCCTAGCGCAGATGCTAGCCAATTGCGTTCATGCAACACCAGAAAACTAATGTGATTGGCTGTTGTCACTATGATGGTCACGTCAGCACCAAGCTTCAGACACTCCCTCCAGCAAGCGTTGACGCTGACGCCCCGTGTGAATGTAATGTTACTTTAGCCGCATTTAGCCGCAAAACTTGCTAACTAGCATATTATTAGGAAAGGCGAATTGCAAAGATTCATAAAAAACCTCTCATACTCACTTCATCTGTAGGTGAAGCTGAATCACAAATGATTCGCGCGAACATAGATGCATTTAGGTAGATCGGAGGGCGCATTCCCTTCAAAATCTAAAGTAACGTTAATCCTCTGCATCTTCAGCAGCTCAGATGTAGGGAGTAAATGACAACAGCTATTACATCCATCAACAAAACACCTCAATCGCTTAGGAGCCATTCTTGTCTATGTGCCTGCTCCGGCGTCGAAACAATGGGGGTCGGACTGTTACAGCTCACTTAGGGCGGGTCTAAGGTAAGACGCCAGTGTCAATCAACTATCGTGGGAGCGGCCTTGGTCTGTGTGACCCCTTTAAGCACGCAGAGCAACCACTCAATAGGCCATTACAATACTCTAACCTTGAGGTCATGAATGCATGAATTAACGTTTCTGCATTTGCCATTGAGAGCATAGGTCATAATTTAGATAGTTTATTTTTAGATGGAAAAATGTGGTTTTACAAATGCTAGAAATGTGGCTTTCGAAGGAAAGATTGCTATCAAATAGCACACCTAGGTTCCTAACTGATGATGAAGAATTGACAGAGTAGCCATCAAATATTAGACAGTGATAAGAACATAATCAGATGATAAGAGCAGGTCATTTGTAACTTAACTGATGAGAGCAGTCTCAGTACTATGATACAGTCTAAATCCTGACTGGAAATCCTCACAGATACCATTTTTCTCTAAGAAGGAATATAGCTGTGATGATGCTACCTTTTCTATTATCTTTGACAGAAAAGGGAGATTCGAGATTGGTCTGTAATTGATTAATTCTTTAGGGTCAAGTTGTGTTTTCTTTTTTAATAAGAGGCTTAATAAAAGCCAGTTTGAAGGTTTTTGGGACGTATCCTAATGACAATGGCGAATTAATAATATTCAGAAGAGGATCTATGACTTCTGGAAGCACCTCTTTTAATAGCTTAGATGGAATAGGGTCTAACATACATGTTGTTGGTTTAGATGATTTAACAAGTTTATACAATTCTTCCTTTCCTGTAGAAGAGAATGAGTGGAATTGTTCCTCAGGGGATCTATAGTGCACTATTTGATGCAATACTGTGGCTGACGGCTGCATGGTTACAATTTTATCTCTAATAGTATCGATCTTGGAAGTAAAGTAGTTCATAAAATAATTACTACTGTGCTGTTGGGAAATGTCTGCACCTGCTATTGTTCTATTTTTTGTTAATTTAGCCACTGTATTGAAAAAATACTTGGGGTTGTGTTTGTTTTCAAGACAAGACGGAGTGACAGATAGTGCTTGAAGATCTCCTACACTCATAAGAGATGGGTGTAGGAGATCAATTGGCTCAAATTGAGCTTTAGACAGTTTTTCCAAGACCACGTCCAGATCCCAAGCAGGGACCTTAGTGTGGCTTGCAGGCCTCAGCCTCAAGGCACTACAGAGGAAACGAGTCACTAGCAGGTTTCTACCCCTTCACTCTCATCGAGGTCTTTTAGCAGGTAACCCTGGTGTGCCTGCAACAGAGCCATAGTATGCAGGCATGCCCTGGCTTGCTGGGTAATGTCAGGGCCTTAAGGGACGATGCTGTATCAGGGGACAGATAGCTCGAAAGCATCTGCTCCACCGTAGGCATCACCCCATAGCACTGTTCATTCAAACCCTTGATGTTTGCGTAGTCTGACAGACTGGAGCTGAAGAGCCGGGCTGAATATGGCTTATTCCATGACCTCGAGGTGTGGAGATTGGGAAATAATGGCAGGCCTGATGTAAAGGTTGTGATTTAGCAGGTGAGGGCAGAGATAAGGCAGAGCCCGTCTGTAACCCCTCTGCTAGATCCATCTGTAAGCCCCACGTCCTCAATCGCCACTATGACTTAGAAGCAGCAGGACCAGAACTGCAAGACTCGTGAGCCTGGGGACCCTCCTCAAAGAGTGCCTGGCAGGACCGAATGGGCCCTGCTACCTACCTCGCACTGCGCCCCGTGTCAACTAAGAATGGACTTGGAACACACAATCTAAAAACCTGCTTGTCTGATTTAGACTCTTTGCTCGCCATAATACTACGTTGGTTGTGCACTGGCACAGGCAAACAACATAAAACTCAAAAGACATACTAAGAGCACTTGCTGAAGACACAGAAGCTAATACTTTTAAGCTTTCTGGTCTCTACATCACCCCGCCCGTGACGTCTTGCCACTCCATTTGACTGATTTCACACGTGTTTCCAGATGTGATCGCGTAGAGGCGTTCCCACAGCGTTTCGATGCAGCGCAAGTTCCTTTGAAGTATAACTAATTTTATATGAATACATGAGTATTTTGAATCCTTTTCATATCTTTCCATACAGTTGAGTTCTTATGTTTCCCAAAGACTGGAAAAGTTTTTTAAAGATCCATTGAAGTTTGATCCAGAGAGATTTAATCTGAATGCCCCAAAGTAAGTGTCATTTTACCCTCTGTTTTAGTATTATAGTATGCTGCATTCATGCCATAATTACTGTAATTACAAGATTATATTTTCTGACATTCTACTTTAAGATGTTCATGTCCTTGGATCCGGAATTATGCATTTTCATGGCAAAACTATTAATGCAATCTCTGTAATTTGAGTAATCATTAGACAAAGCCACAGTACAACAAATAACAGACCTTACGCAAATACTTTATTAATAAATGTATAGTTTATTTACCAGTATTTTTATGTGTACTAGCTGCTGAATTGTATGTTTTCATTTTCATTTGCAGATTATTCATTTTAATACATTAACAAAAGCCAATTACAGGCATTATTAATCATAAGTATTATGAAATAACTGCTTAAGTACATTTTACTGCTGCAGCCATTGGCATTTAAAGCATTTTCACATTTACAAATACAAAGAATTTACACATTGTAATTACTGTACAAGTTCAATGAGGACGTGAGCAATTTTTACCAGTCAGATTCTTGTAATTACGATATTTACATACGACATGAACACACCTTTATATTATGACATTACGGTATGAAATCTGCGTACTTCTAATTGTGTTCTTATCTGTAAGGCCTTATTACTGCTACTACCCTTTTGCACTTGGTCCACGAATCTGTCTGGGGCAGGTCTTCTCACAGGTGATGAAGCACACAACACACACACACACACACACACATGTACCAGTGGTTTACGGGGACTCTCCATAGGCGTAATGGTTTTTATACTGTGCAAACTGTATTTCCTCTCACCCTACACCTAAACCTACGTTTACAGAAAACATTGTGTATTTTTTAGATTTTCAAAAAACTCCATTTAGTATGTTTTTTAAGCCTTTACGGGGACATAGGCAGTGTACTCATAAACCACCTTCACATTGTAATACCTCTGTCATACCCATGTCATTATACAAATTTGTGTCCCCGTAAACCGCCCAAACCTGTGCACACACACACACATTTGCACCTCCCTATCTCCTTCAGAATTTTTTCCTTTAGATGTTTGATTGTTTTCAAAGTGCAAAATTTGCTGTGATCTTGACCACTCTGTCGTGTTTCTACATTCAGATGGAGGCAAAAGTTGTGCTTGCCAAACTGCTTCAGAGATTTGAATTCAGTCTGGTTCCTGGACAGTCTTTTGACATTAAAGACACGGGAACTCTGCGGCCCAAGAGCGGAGTGATCTGCTATATTAAACACTGCTCATAGGACATGTTTAAGGCCCTTGTTTTGTGGCAACTCTTGTGTACTTAGGCCTGCATACATTATCTTGTATAATTCAAACATTAAGCAAAACAAGAGTCTCATCATTGCAAGAGTCTTATAGCTGTCCTAAGTCTAAATACGTCTAAACTTATATGCTGTGATTACTACTTCTATTTTTTAACTACAACCCGAATTCCGGAAATGTTGGGATGTTTTTTAAATTTGAATAAAATGAAAACTAAAAGACTTTCAAATCACTTGAGCCAATATTTTATTCACAATAGAACATAGATAACATAACAAATGTTTAAACTGAGAAATTTTACACTTTTATCCACTAAATGAGCTCATTTCAAATTTGATGCCTGCTACAGGTCTCAAAATAGTTGGGACGGGGGCATGTTTACCATGGTGTAGCATCTCCTCTTCTTTCAAAACAGTTTCAAGACGTCTGGGCAACGAGGTTATGATTTTCTGGAGTTTTGGTGTTGGAATTTGGTCCCATTCTTGCCTGATATAGGTTTCCAGCTGCTGAAGAGTTTGTGGTCGTCTTTGACGTATTTTTCGTTTAATGATGGGCCAAATGTTCTCTATAGGTGAAAGATCTGGACTGCAGGCAGGCCAATTCAGCACCCGGACTCTTCTACTACGAAGCCATGGTGTTGTAATAGCTGCAGTATGTGGTTTTGCATTGTCCTGCTGAAATAAATGTCGTCTGGAGGGGAGCATATGTTGCTCTAAATCCTTTATATACCTTTCAGCATACATAGTGCCTTCCAAAACATGCAAGCTGCCCATACCGTATGCACTTATGCACCCCCATACCATCAGAGATGCTAGCTTTTGAAGAGAATGCTGATGACACGCTGGAAGGTCTCCCTCCACTTCGGACGGCGTCCGTGATTTCCAACAAGAATGTCTAATTTGGACTCGTCTGACCATAGAACACTTTTCCACTTTGAAACAGTCCATTTTAAATGAGCCTTGGCCCACAGGACATGACGGCGCTTCTGGACCATGTTCACATATGGCCTCCTTTTTGCATGTTGGCATTTGCAGATTGCACGGCGGATAGTGTTTACCGACAGTGGTTTCTGGAAGTATTCCCAGGCCCATTTAGTAATGTCAATGATAAAATCATGCCGATGAGTGATGCAGTGTCGTCTGAGGGCCCGAAGACCACGGGCATCCAACAAAGGTCTTTGGCCTTGTCCCTTACGCACAGAGATTTCTCCAGTTTCTCTGAATCTTTTGATGATGTTATGCACTGTAGATGATGAGATTTGCAAAGCCTTTGCAATTTGACGTTGAGGAACATTGTTTTTAAAGTATTCCACAATCTTTTTACGCATTCTTTCACAGATTGGAGAGCCTCTGCCCATCTTTACTTCTGAGAGACTCTGCCTCTCTAAGACATCCCTTTTATGTTACAGACCTGATGTCAATTAACTTAATTAGTTGCTAGATGTTCTTCCAGCTTTTTCAGCCCTTTGTTGCCCCCGTGCCAACTTTTTTGAGACCTGTAGCAGGCATCAAATTTGAAATAAGCTCATTTAATGGATAAAAGTGTCAAATTTATTTTATCTATGTTCTATTGTGAATAAAATATTGGCTCATGTGATTTGAAAGTCTTATAGTTTTCATTTTATTCAAATTAAAAAAAAAACATCCCAAAATTTCCGGAATTCGGGTTGTACTTGCAGTCAACTTTATTGACACTAGACCATTTTAATAGTAATTTTAAAGGTCTGACATAGTGCCTTTGTTTCATGACTTTCATCTGTGTATCCTTCACATCCTTAAATCACCTACAATCCTTTACACATATTGACATTTAACAGTTCAACACTGAGCTCATCTAATTTCATTATGAAATGTAAGAAATAATAGTTTTTTTCATGTTTATGTTTTAATTTTTTTATTCAATAAATAAATACATTTCTGTCATGTATAGAAAGCCTGTTTTACTTAATTTTGCCAAAGAAATTTCCAAGCAAAGCAGAACAGTTGTCTATCAGCAAGACAGAGAGTGTTGTTTAATCTTGAGCTGTTCAGCTTTTTTGAATCAGGTAAGCCAATAATTCAGTGACCCATTCATAAAGAGAGTGGTTAATTTATGAATTGGCCAGTTTGAATGAACCTGATGAATGAATGATTCTGTGATTCATTTATTAAGATATGATATGTCACCAACTAGGCCCTGCTGTTGTTGTTCAAATATTGCATATAGGCACCATGGGAACTTGACCACCAACGGAAGAACACAACATATTCTCCAGTAATTTTAACCAGTCCAAAAAAAAATAAAAAACCTACAAATCATTGGAGTGGGAAAAAATGCAAGTATTGAATCACACATTTTCATTTTATGCTTTCATTTTATACTTCCATTGTTCTGGAATGATTTCAACATTACATCTGTAATTACATCTAAGTCTGTAGCCTATTAATAAAATGTATTTGTTTGGGCAGTTTTTATTATCAGTAGCTCCAATTTAGGCGATCACATGTCGTTTTAGATGGCACTATGCTTCAAAGTCAGAAACGTGAAATGCAGCCAAAGTTAACTTTATTATAAGAAAATAAAAAATAGAGGGTGGGCATACATAAGCACCTATGAATGAATCAGCTCTTCTTTTTTGGACCATGAAAGAACAAAAAAAAAAATGTCCTGCTCGCACTCATGCATGGCACTGGATAGTGACCAGTGTCAAGCTTTTAAAAAAAAAAATGCAAAAGTATCACCGCTGGATTTTTACCTGTTTGATTTGAACGACTGATGTGCAACAAAGTTCCTAAAGTTTTGAGAAACAGTTCTGACTTAGTTTCTCCAACAATGCATTGTGGCCTGCTATGGTAGTTAAGTAGTGAGTTAAGTTGTTATGTTTGTCATTCCATATCTAATTATATCCTATTTATCTTTCTTTTGTAGTTTGTTTATTTGACAGAATAAGATTTAGATTTCTCTTATGTTCTTTTGTTAATTAGCAATTGCTTTTCAGTCCCTCTCAGTCATCAATGGTCTGCATGGCCACAGGAAAAACTGATACACACACAAAGTGAATACACACACAAAGCGCTTAGAGTCCTCAGAGTTTCTTGGGCAGATATAGTGAGTATACTTTTTTATATATCATGCATGTTAATTTATCATTGAACAAAGACTTTAAAAATTGATTGGATAAATTAATTGATTATCAGAAGGCCCCCACCTCTGTTTACCAAAAACGTACACTTCTTCTTCTTCATCCACTGTAGTCTTCCTCAGAATCCTATAATAATCCATTACCTAAAATGAAATCATGTAATTGATAAACTGATTTTCTACAACTCATTTAGACTCTGCCAAGACCTGTTAACCTTGAAAGCAGTTACACTTGAAAAATTGCACATAGCTTGTATCGTTTGAGAGTTATTTCACCAGTTGAATCTGCTATGGTGTCTTTTCTCTGCCTAGCATCTTAATTGAACTCTCTTGCAAGAGAACATTCCAGAACTTCACTTGAAAAACAACTCCTTGATTATTTAACTGACAGAATGAGAACAGTTGTGGCTTTCGTTACTTGATATGTCTTTCTTACATTTGAGATGGTGGCTGAGAGTAAGCACAGAAACCGACAGAAAGGGGAGGGCCATAAGAGTCCTCTTATTCCTAATGAGAGTTTGTTTCCAGAGTAAAAAATCATTAATTATAAACATTTTAATAAACAGTAAAAAAAAAAAAAAGTTCAAAACACAAAACTTACTTTCTTGAGCTTGAATATTTATTACACTTACCGTGCACTTTATTAGGTACACCCTACTTGTACCAGGTTGGACCTATTTATGCCTTCAGAACTTCCTTAATGGGCTTATTACGGTATACGCCACGGTATTATCACAATATTGAAATATGCTGTAAAAAGTGTTGTTATATACACTGAAAAAAATTATTTAGTCGGTTCAACTTAGAAATTGAATGTCAACTGGTAACATCTACAATAACTGGTTTTGTTTAATTGAAATAAATGATTTAAGGTTACTGATTATAACTGAATTCAACCAACCTGAAAAAACAAGTTTTACTGAAGCATAACTTAGTAGATGTAACTTGATTTCTCCAGTTGGGTAAAATGACTTAACAAGTGAAGATGTTGATGTTTTATTGACAGTTATAAAGCTTGAAGTCACCATTGTGGAGATAAGTGTTTGCTTTAGTTGGGCGCTTGATCCTTGACTTTTTAGCATGTGTGTTTCTAAAGTACATTTGATGCAGCTGAAAGTGCTCGAGAAAACTTAATGAAATGATTTTATCATCAAATAGTGATCACAGTTCACATTTGGAGTGTGTTATTTATATTTATTAGTTTCACATTTTGAAGTGTTGTCCTACTTTGAAATTTTGTAGGTTTTTAAATCATTATGCAGAAACTATTGGGCTAAGATCACATAGACTCACGGACATCATGAATCTGTGTATGAACCTCAACAATGGTGACAGTCAACTCTGAACATCACAAAACAAGCTACTAAAGTCACAAAAAAGGTTTGCATTGATTGCCACCCTGGTTGAAATTCATGCACTGATTCTTGATCTTTGTGTGAGTCAAAAAGGCACAGCTCAAAACACTTTCTATATAACGAAAGAAAAAAATCACAATATCTGACTGTCTTAACATCACGAGACTAACAGCTAACATTCTCAGACATCAGACTTCTGATGTGATCTATGAATCTGACCACTGAGTTGTCATCAATAAATAATCAAGATCACAGTTTCTCTCACAACTGTAGCTATAATAAATGTGCTTTAAAACACACAGTTACAGCATTCAGAGAAAAGCTAACATTGAATATTCAAGGATCAAAAGCCCAGTTATAGCAAATGCTTATCTCCACAATGGTGACTTCTTGATTATTTTCAATAAAACATCAACATCTAAACCTAAGTTAATTCTCAATAAGAAGTTTAGTATGAAAGAAATCAAGTCAGACTGGATTGTAATAAGTGAGAAAGAGATCTGTTAGTGTTTAATGTTTTGTTGCTGCCAGTCATGTGACATATTATTGATATTTTTAAGTTTTTTTTTGTTTGTTTTTTATTTATTTATTTATTTATTTTTTACAGTGGTTACTGTTGTGCTGAAGAGTAGCGCTGTCAATTGTAATTTTCACTTTGCTGCAACTTAAAATATATAATAACTTCAAATCATAATTTCTCATTGAACCAAAATTCACTAATCAGCGAGGAGCAGGTGTGTTTTGAATGCACTGTTAGACCTTACCAGGCATTTTTACAGTAATATATTGGCAACACTGTTGCCAGATAGTTACTGTAGGTCAAACATCTACACTAAAACCTTGCATTGTAAATTAATGGTAAAATACTGGCAACACTATTGCCAGTAATTTACTGTTAATTGTGCAGTTATTTACTGTAGTCTAGTTTAAAGTATTTTACTGTAAAGATACCATGGATTAAATTAAAACTCATGTTAACTAATTTCATTTAAACTGACTTGCTTAAATTAGCCAACTGCCAATTTAGTTTATAAACATATTTTTAACATGAATACATTAATACTTTGAACAAACTTCACATCACCTAGAAATAATATATTTTAAAGCAAAAATAACTGAAGAGAACACAAACATGTAAATATTAAAATTGAACTTCTTGCAGATAACAGCTAGTTTTCCACAGCACCCATGCATGTGCAGTTGGAGTTCAAATAAATTTTCACTGCATCAGGAATAACACAGCTACTGCCTTTAAATAAAGCAACATGAATCATATTATTAGTGTTTTTTGACCTTCTCCTGGACTGAAGCACAGGCTCTACTCTTCAGCACAACGGTAACCTCACAAAACTCAGACGAACAGAAACCCTTTAAATCAGATCTCTCCTATATCATTGTGTGTAAAAACACATAGAATAACACTTAATTTCAGCATTCACTCTCCTTTTATTGAGTTCAAATCGCTGTTAGGGTTCAAAGTGCATTCTGCTTTGACTTGACTTTACAGTAAACTACTGGCAACAGTGTTGCCAGTGTATTACTGTTTTACAGTTTGTTTGCCATAAAATTAATTTACAGTTTATTACTGTTAAAATAAATTTTGTGGGTTTATCTATTTATCTTACACGTTTAACCCTTTCAACCCCACAGGAAAATCCTGTAGTGTCCTCACTACAAAGAGAAAAAGTAACACGCAGGGTTGCAGTGAGATAATTAAGTGAATATGATAGTGATTGCTGAGTATAAGTGATGAACACCTGCTGTTAACAAGCAGAATCACTGAAGTAAAGAGGAACACGAACAGAACACTGAAAAGAGATGAGCAGAAACACAAGAACTACAACTGACTTCCAGCCATTACACATTATTACACTTATTACTAACCAGTTTGACTTTATTTCTGTCATACATCTGCAGAAGCACTTATTGAGAATTAACAGAGGTTCAGATGTTTGTTTTATTGAAAATGTTTAGTCTGAATTACCGTTTTGGTGGTCAGTGTTTGCTTCAGTTGGGCTCCTGACCCTTAACTTTTTAATGTCAGTTGTTTCTTTGGCTTTTCTAACTGTTTACAAAGCACATTTATTACAGTAAAAGCAGAGAAATTAAGATGACTAGTGAAAGCTGGTTATATGTTGATGATAAAATACTCATCACGTAGCTTCTTAAGTTACGAATTTCGTTCTGTGTTTAACGCTTTGACAAATGAACAAAAAAAGAAAATGCATCACTGAGAAACACAGACATCAAAAATCAGCATATGAAGCTCAACAATAGTAGCAATAAAATGCATGCTGGGAGTTACATTTTATTCTGGCACCCAGCATGCATTACAGCATGAAACTTCTGTCACCATTGGTGAGATTTCTGTAATGATTGTTGATGTCTGTGAGTGTCTCAGTGATATAGGAGTTCAAAATGTTCAAAATTATCATTCACTCGGTCAGGTAAACTAATGTAGGGAGTAATGAATGAGGGTATAGGGTGTGATTTTGAACACACCCTCTGAGTGTTGACTTTGAGCTCTGTTAGTTTACAGTATATTCCTGTAGACTGCTTTCACAAAAATGGCAGATATTACCCAAAATGCATTGTTTTCTACAGTATATTAGTGTTTTTATAGAAAGTGATATGTTACTGTCAGAATTTGGCATTTTTCTACAGCAAGGATTAACAGTGTGTGTTAATTCTGAGTTTTTTTGTAAATTGTATTTTGGGTCAATGTAATGGATTTAAGTTGAAATAACATTCTCTTGTTTTGCGTTACATAATCTTGATTGAACTAGGTTGCAACAACAAAACTAGAATTGTATGTTATATCAGATAGAAAAACCTCCTTAAAGCAACAACTGCACAGGTTCACTTTTTACAGTGTAACAGGTGTAATAACTGTTTTCTTATAACAAAATAACTACATTATATATTTATTTATTTATTTGTGCATTGGGTAAGACGTGGGTGAAGATTTGGGGAAAGAAACGAGATTCCATGTCTAGTGAAATAATTTATTTATTAATATTTTTTAAATATAAAATCTCACTTTTTTTCTGAAATAAAGAGTTATGCTTTATATCCCTTACAATATTAATTAATAATGTATACAAATATTAAGTATATATAACATTTATAAAATGCTTAACTGAAGTATTTTTTGGGAAGTCTTTTTTTGCTTACTGGGAAGTGTTTTAGCGCCTCAGTACATTGGTCTTGGAATGAATGGAAGAAGACTAGTACTGCCCTCTATCGTCCAAAATCCTTCACAAGGTCACACCCGGAAATAAAGCTTTTGATGTTTGATAGCAGCAAGGTAGACTGACCTACATTCTACACTGAGCTATTGAACAACACCATCATGATCTTAGCAGAGGTGGGTAGTCCAGGGGCCAAAGAGTAAAAGTCCTGCCATATTTTTGTTCCACCCATGAACTCAGCAGCTGATTTCACCAGAGGAGGAACCAAGACATTCCTTTCACGTCACAAGCAAGTCTCGAGTCAAATCCCAAGTCCTCAAAGAGTTAAAAGTTAATGTGATAATTAAGTGACTAATTAAACGATGACTGTGCATTAGTGATGAACACCTGCTGTTATTTACAATTACAGAGGATCAGCTGTTGATGTTTTATTGGTTTAAATGATGCTACCATCATGGAGATCAGTGTTTGCTTTAGTTGGGCTCTTGACCCTGGACTCTTATGTTAGATCTCTCTCAGTAGTAGTACATGTGGTGTTGTAAAGCAGAGCGTTCAGTGCTCAACTAGTCACCATATGCTGGTTTGATTATATCAAAAGTAACTTTTGTTTCATTTGTATGTTTAGGTTTTGTATAATCAACCCTATCAAGCTACAGCATGCAAGCAAAGTGTTTTTTTAATAGTTACAGTGAATGAATTGTAAATCTATGTAACGCATATGAAAAACTCCAGTAACATTTAGACACACACAGACATCAAGAACCAGCATATGAATCTCAACAATGGTGACAATCAACAAAATGCTTCATGCTGCAATGCAGTATGAATAATTATTGTCACCACTGTTAGGTGTCATATGATTAATGTTCATGTCAAAAAGCCTGATTCTGTACAGGATTTTTTTTCTTCTCAATATAAAAGAATTATGGTGGCATTTGCTTAAAGCAGTTAAACAATTACAGTTCAAATACAAGTGAACCAAAGTGCAATCGAAAGGAACAGATAAAATTTGAACAGTTTGAAACTGTGGAAAAAATGTGACACGTTGTCTTTATGCAGCTCATAGAGTACAAGATGCAACTTGACGGCTTAAGATGTCTAACACAGGTTTACATAGATCAGCAATTATAATATAGCACTAACTCGATTACAAAATGGCAAAAGTTCAATGACTTATGAAGTTTTTGTTAAAAATGTAATTGTGTCTTTGAATAATCAGGTTAATCAGCAAGACATAGTTCATTTGATTCCAAATGTTAGTCAACTCATACCTACTAATAGCACATTCAACATCAATTAGAGTTACTTAACAATTTAACACTTTCTATTTTCTTTTTTACTTTATGAGCAGATGTTGGACAATTTTGTGACTGACTTCATTGCTGGTGAGTTACAGCTAAATTAGATTTTTGTTCATAAACCCTTGTAGTTATAAAAAGCGCTTGGTTCTGTTGCAGGGCAAGAGACAACAGCCAATCAGCTCTCATTTGCAATCATGGAATTAGGGAGACATCCTGAGATATATAATATTGATATATAATATATAATGATATATAATAATGTTGACCTATTCCATCCGTCTTGCATTAGAAAGCTTTATAGTTTGAACTTCTTTTCCTTCCCAGGGCTAAAACACAGGTGGATGAAATCCTTGGGACGAAAAGAGACATTTCATTTGAAGACCTTGGAAAATTCACCTACTTGTCTCAGGTTGCTCTGCAGAGATATTCTTTAACATACTACAAACACAAAGCGTTTTGTATCCATTTTTAAATGCTCTTTGTTTTTCACTCAATGCTTCAGGTGTTGAAGGAAATGCTGCGTCTGTACCCAACTGCTCCAGGAACCAATCGCTGGCTACATGAGGACATGGTTATAAATGGGCTGAAAATCCCAGGGGGCTGCTCTGTTGCTGTGAGAATCGGCTCATTCTGTAGCCATCATTGTACCGGCCCAGGGCAGCTATATCTAGTAATACAAGTACAACTCGTCAGTTTGAATGTTTTTGAAAATTCATTGCTTTGGAAAATTAGATTTTACAACATTTCAAATCAGCAATAAATTCTGTCAACAATGGCTTCTTAAATTTTACTTAATTCATTGTGTATGAATATTTGAGTATCTTGAATAGTTTTCGTCTCTTTCCATACAGTTTAGTTCTTACGTCTCCCAAAGAATGGAAAAGTATTTTAAAGATCCTTTGAAGTTTGATCCAGAGAGATTTGATGTTAATGCCCCAAAGTAAGTCATTATTTTAGTCTTATTTTACCCTCTGTTTCAGCATTTATGCTGCATTCACAGCATAATTACGAGATGCCAACCTCTGACGTTTACAGCCTTTGTCCTGAATTATTCATTTCTGTGGTAATGCAATGAATCTGTGTAATTTGTATAATCGCTAGACAAAACTACAATATAACAATTCCATGCAACTTTTTAACTCTGTGCTAGCTACATTAAACTGTATTGTACAGTGGGTACAGAAAGTATTTAGACCCCCTTAAATTTTTCACTCTTTGTTATATTGCAGCCATTTGCTAAAATCATTTGTTCATTTTTTTTTCCTCATTAATGTACACACAGCACCCCATATTGACAGAAATACACAGAATTGTTGACATTTTTGCAGATTTATTAAAAAAGAAAAACTGAAATATCACATGGTGCTAAGTATTCAGACCCTTTGCTGTGACACTCATATATTTAACTCAAGTGCTGTCCATTTCTTCTGATCATCCTTGAGATGGTTCTACACCTTCATTTGAGTCCAGCTGTGTTTGATTATACTGATTGGACTTGATTAGGAAAGCCACACACCTGTCTATATAAGACCTTACAGCTCACAGTGCATGTCAGAGCAAATGAGAATCATGAGGTCAAAGGAACTGCCTGAAGAGCTCAGAGACAGAATTGTGGCAAGGCACAGATCTGGGCAAGGTTACAAAAAAATTTCTGCTGCACTTAAGGTTCCTAAGAGCACAGTGGCCTCCATAATCCTTAAATGGAAGACGTTTGGGATGACCAGAACCCTTCCTAGAGCTGGCCGTCCGGCCAAACTGAGCTATCGGGGGAGAAGAGCCTTGGTGAGAGAGGTAAAGAAGAACCCAAAGATCACTGTGGCTGAGCTCCAGAGATGCAGTTGGGAGATGGGAGAAAGTTGTAGAAACTCAACCATCACTGCAGCCCTCCACCAGTCGGGGCTTTATGGCAGAGTGGCCCGACGGAAGCCTCTCCTCAGTGCAAGACACACGAAAGCCCGCATGAAGGACTCCAAGATGGTGAGAAATAAGATTCTCTGGTCTGATGAGACCAAGATAGAACTTTTTGGCCTTAATTCTAAGCCGTATGTGTGGAGAAAACCAGGCACTGCTCATCACCTGTCCAATACAGTCCCAACAGTGAAGCATGGTGGTGGCAGCATCATGCTGTGGGGGTGTTTTTCAGCTGCAGGGACAGGACGACTGGTTGCAATCGAGGGAAAGATGAATGCGGCCAAGTACAGGGATATCCTGGATGAAAACCTTCTCCAGAGTGCTCAGGACCTCAGACTGGGCCGAAGGTTTACCTTCCAACAAGACAATGACCCTAAGCACACGGCTAAAATAACGAAGGAGTGGCTTCACAGCAACTCCGTGACTGTTCTTGAATGGCCCAGCCAGAGCCCTGACTTAAACCCAATTGAGCATCTCTGGAGAGACCTAAAAATGGCTGTCCACCAACGTTTACCATCCAACCTGACAGAACTGGAGAGGATCTGCAAGGAGGAATGGAAGAGGATCCCCAAATCCAGGCGTGAAAAACTTGCATCTTTCCCAAAAAGACTCATGGCTGTATTAGATCAAAAGGGTGCTTCTACTAAATACTGAGCAAAGGGTCTGAATACTTAGGACCATGTGATATTTCAGTTTTTCTTTTTTAATAAATCTGCAAAAATGTCAACAATTCTGTGTTTTTCTGTCAATATGGGGTGCTGTGTGTACATTAATGAGGAAAAAAAATTAACTTAAATGATTTTAGCAAATGGCTGCAATATAACAAAGAGTGAAAAATTTAAGGCGGTCTGAATACTTTCCGTACCCACTGTATATCTGCTTTATATTGTTTGAGTGTTTTTACGTGATAATTCAGGGGTCAGAGTCTACAAATTGTAATTACAAGTTCAACTAGAACATGAGCTCTTTTTACAGTCATAATCTCGTAATTATGATATGTACTACATGAACACACATTTATGTTGTGACATTTTTGGCATCAAATCTGTAGATTTCTAATTGTGGTCTTATCTGAAAGGCCTTATTACTGCTACTACCCATTTGCACTTGGTCCACGAGCCTGTCTGGGGCAGGTCTTCTCACAGGTGATGAAGCACACAACACACACACACACATACATTTGTACATCCCTTTCTCCTTCAGAATTTTTAAACTTTCAGAACACACAGGCTCATGTTTTGGATTCCTTTAGATATTTGATTGATACACTGTTTTCCAAGTGCCAAATTTGCTGTGATCTTGACCACTCTGTCGTGTTTCTACATTCAGATGGAGGCAAAAGTTGTGCTTGCCAAACTTCTTCAGAGATTTGAGTTCACTCTGGTTCCTGGACAGTCTTTTGACATTAAAGTCATGGGAACTCTGCGGCCCAAGAGCGGAGTGATCTGCTACATTAAACACTGCTCATAGGACTTGTTTAAGGCCCTTGTTTTGTGACAACTGTGAATACATCACCTTCAAACATTAATCTGAGCACAGAAGTTTTAACATGCTAATCATTTATGGTACATCTGGACTTTTAATTTAATTCAGTTTTATCGTAGTCCTTCATTATGGTGATTTAAGGTTTTTGTTTAAATACATTATGTAGATTATATAAATATGAACATTATATAAACATAACCGGCTACATCCTCAGTGAGAATCAAACTACTGGTGAATCAGCTTAACAATTTTAGTGAAATGTTCAATAGTAAAAAATATCTGGCATATGTTTAAAAGAATTATCTGATTTTAAAATGGTCTTATATTATACATTATATGCTGCTTAACCAAAGAGATTAAACACAGTGCAATAAATATAAAACCTGATTTGCTCTTAAAATAAAGTATTTCATATTAGCATGCCATATTAGTATTCAGTATTACTAAAGTGTTTATTTACACTTTATATAAGGTATAAGATTTAAGGAATATGTCTGAAGAAAAACATCCACCATGCAGGCCCCAGCGAGGATCGAACTCGCGACCCCTGGTTTACAAGACCAGTGCTCTAACCACTGAGCTATGGAGCCAGCTGTGGCAGCTGTGGTGAAGAAAATGCTATTTAATCAAAGTCAAACGACACATAGCACAGTCATTATATCTAAGCAAAAAAGTTTTCAGCACTTTCTTTGAAGTTGTGCGTCTTGTGCCAAAAAGCATGAACATGAGAATTTACAATTTTTTTTTTAATAAAATCTAAGAATTAATTGAGATCGAGATTGATTAAAGGTATTTAAATAATTTACTAAAAAAGGAAATATTTTATGTACCAGCTAACCTAAAATTATATTTTTATGGATTGTTAGTCGACGTTTTCGTCGCCTGTAAGTAAGTAATACCCGGATGGATTTTTATTTTTATTTTTTTGTCCACTAGAGGGCAAAATTCACCAACAAAACTCTCCACAATCACGGTCTGCTGTCTAAAGCACATGTGTCAAACTCAGCTCCTAGAGGGCCCTGTCCTGCAGTGTTGTTGTTCCAGCCAGCTCCAAACACCTGCCTGTAAATTTCGAGTAATCCTGAAGACCTTGATCTGCTTCAGGTGTGTTTAATTAGGGTTGGAGCTAAACTCTGAAGGACAGTGGCCCTCAGGAGCTGAGCTTGACGTCCATGGTCTGCATCGATATCCTAACGGTTATAGTCGAGCCATAAAGCGCTGTTTTAATCATGATTTTAAATACTTTTTAACAATTACTCAAAAAATGTCATGTTAAGGTCTCACTGAAATTTAAACATGGGGCTTTGCAGTGGCTAACGGCGAGCCTGAAGAGCCACAGTCCTGCAGTTTCACTCCAACCCTAATCAAGCTAACCAAGGTGTAAGGCAGTGGTTTTTCTCAAACCTTGATTAAAAACTCATCTGAAGCTTTCTAGTAACCCTTACACCAGTGGTTCCCAAACCTGTCCTGGAGACCCCCTGCCCTGCACCTTTTGTATGTCTCCCTAATCAGAC
This sequence comes from Spinibarbus caldwelli, assembly GCA_039654775.1. Classification (NCBI taxonomy): domain Eukaryota; kingdom Metazoa; phylum Chordata; class Actinopteri; order Cypriniformes; family Cyprinidae; genus Spinibarbus; species Spinibarbus caldwelli. The sequence continues at coordinate 7,448,564 of CM077240.1, forward strand.
ATCCAATTTAGTTATTGCATTCTCTACTAATGAGCTGATGAGTGGAATCAGGTGTGTTAGATAAGGGAGACATGCAAAAGGTGCAGAGCAGGGGGTCTCCAGGACAGGTTTGGGAACCACTGGTGTAAGGGTTACTAGAAAGCTTCAGATGAGTTTTTAATCAAGGTTTGAGAAAAACTCTGTGACTGTGGCTCTCTAGGACTGACGTTGGACACCGCTGGACTATTGGTTTCTCGTTCGTTGACGTGAATGCTACATTTGCCAACATTTAATAATAAATATTTAATACATTATTGTCGTATAATTTTCTCACAAAACACATTTTGTGAGAAAATAGAAGCATGAGATTGAACCCAGACATAGGTGAATGTCTCTTAACACGTTAATACAAAATAACTCATAGGTACAGTTCTTTTTTCAGTGATGTAAATCTGTGGTTAATATTAAACAAGTCAGTTTTTAATTTAATTTAATTACATTTTTACTTTTCAGTTTTATTGTAGGTTAAAATAGTTTCAGATATCCTGAAATAAAGATCTGGTCTGGCCAAGTGGATCTGATACTGTATATGTGATGTTTTGTTGTTTATTTACTTTTTTGTTGTTGCTGCTAATGCCATATTTCTACTCTTGACAGACATTTTTATCCAAATTAATGTACAGTGTATTTAAGTATAGGCTACATTTTATTTTTCAACGTTTAAACTTTAATGTTTCCTGTGAACAAAAGCATACATTTTTCACTTTTTAGCAAAAGGTCTAGGATTTTTCTTTTAATGTAAAATATCTCTGGTACCCATCTGCTCCTCTCTCACTTTACATTATAACCAAATGTAGATCTTTAAAATGTGTGGTGTAATAACAGAGTAGTGCACTGTAGACTTACCAGGGTTTACATTTTGCCTTCGCTTAAAAATACATACATACCGCTTAAATAAATAGGCTAAATAAATAGTCTACAAAGAACCTTTCAACAGTAACATTAAAAAAAATAAAAATAAAATAAAATCTGAAAAGTAATTATAATTCAATTAAATAGAAATGAATAATTTAACCATAATTAAAAATATTATAGTCTATATTTTTTAAAAATAGAATTAAAAGCTGTCTGTTTGTGGGAATGTGGTGCTGTCTCTTTAAGAGGGCAGATCCTGCCTTTTGCCTCTCATCTCTGAACCTGCTCCGATCCGCTCGGATCATTTCACACCAGTCTAAAGAAGAACCGAACCCGAGACCTGAGCACTGACGCCCGCGAGGAGCTCCACGGCAAACCCCTTCTGATCTGATCTCTGGAGCTTCCGATGAATTTTAACCTTCATTAAGTCTTTAATGAAGGCGCTGGTTGTTATTTTTTGAAATACAGCTCTTGAAACCTGTAAGATCACGCGTGTCTGAAGAAATTATTTTCTTGAGAAACACATTTACAACGATGCTTTTAGGATATTTAAATACACGCATGATTGTGAAGTTATCGGTAAGTGAGGCGTTAATAAAGGTGAAGGTTTGAAAATAAATTTGTGTGGAGTACAAATCAGTAGCATAGTCTTCCATTGTAAAAGGATTCCCTTAATTATTTGCATAATCTATGAAACTGGTTTTTAATGCGTTTTTTGGTGGGATTGGAACACAGCGCTATGTTAGATCTATGTTGAATATTTAACCCTGAGACTGTTCCTCTGTAAGCATCATGATGGCAAAACATTGTCCTAATGATGACCTGAGTAAGATCTCTGATGATGAGCTGGTCAGATGGAGCAAAGAGGACTTGATCAAGAGACTGAGAAGGGCTGACAGTGAGAAAATGAACCTAATGCTAGAACATGGGAACATGATGAAGGACATCAACCGCAGACTGCAGGTGCACCTCCATGAGATCCGTAATCTAAAGGAGATCAACCAGAAACTGCAAGACGATAACCAGGAGCTCAGGGAACTCTGCTGCTTTCTTGATGATGATCGGCAGAAAGGTAAGAAGCTGTCTCGGGAATGGCAGAGGTTTGGGAGGTATTCGGCCAGCTCCATGTGGAAGGAGGTGAGCACCTATCAGCAGAAACTCAAGGAGCTGGAAGTCAACCAGGAAAACGTTCTCCGGGAGAATGCAGAACTAAAGGAGATCATTCTCATGTTGGATGAAGATAGGAATGGCGCAGGCTCTAGGAGCTCTATAGACAGCCAGTCCAGTCTGAGCAACCTGAATGGAGGTTCTGGGATTGTCAGAGATGTTGGAGATGGGAGCAGTACCTCCAGCGGTGGAAGTGCTGGCAGCCCAGACCATCATCATAATCATATACACAAGCCTGTAGAAACCAAGATTGGCACCATACGACGATCAATGGATGATCTCTCCGCTCCACACCATCACAGGAGCATTCCCAATGGACTCAATGGTGAGTATATGACCGTTTTTACCGCCATCATCGTTTAAAAAAAAACTGTGAAATCAAAATTGGATTGTTGTGGCTCTTAATGCATATCTTTAAGTTTCATATATTAGTACGCTCTTAAAAATGTGACTTTTAATGCATATCTTTAAGTTTCATATATTAGTACGCTCTTAAAAATTTGACATAATTAATTTGTGTCAGATATACATATTGTAAAAAGACAGTTCACCAAAAAAAGAAAGAAAGAAAATGTGTTGTTAATTTACTCACCCTCAAGATGTAGATGCATTTTTTTTTCAGTAGAACAGTAAAAAAGATTTTTAGCTGAACCCATGGTCCTTAATAATTCATAAAATGCCAATGGCTTATAAAAAGTCAACGGCTGTCGTCACTTTGAGAGTCAAAAATAACATATTAGGCAACAAAATTACTGGTTCAAATAACAGATTGACCAGTTTGCATAACCACATAATGAGATAACATACACAATTATATTATTAAAACGCCCAATAATTACATGAAACGTGGATGTTTTACATGATATACCTTGAGAAAAAAACTTTAATTTCGCCCCTTCGTTCAAGTGCTTGGTTTACTCATACTTGTATGAGTAAACCAATATTTATTATATTTATTTAATATTATTTAATATTTATTATATATATTTTCAATATTTATTTAATATTTATTTGTAATAAATAAATAATACTTATAATATTTATTTATTATAAATAAATGAATAAAAACGATAGATATTACTGAATTCACGACAAATGCAACAAACTTAATAATGACAGTAAAGCATTGATTTTGAGCTAGACTGCTGGAAAGTTACTGCTAATAAATTGTCATTTCCTCACCCTCATGTCATTCATTCCAAATGACTTTCTTCTGCTGAACACAAAAGAAGATTTTGTAGAATGTTACCAAACCATTTTGGTTACCCTTGATTTCTACTGTATGGACAAAAATTTCTTGAATTTCTCAAATTATGTTCCACAGAAGAAAGAAATTCATACAGGTTTGGAATGGCATGATGTTGAGTAAATGATGACAATTTTCATTTAAGAACTTTATTATTTGTAAATAAGAAGCACCTAATTTATATAAGACACTGATATTTATCTTTAATCAGGCCCTTATTGAATTAACATTTTACTTAAATTAAAATTCATCAGAGCTAAACATCTAAAAAGAAAGAAGTATCCAGAATTTAAATGACTAGTATTAGTTGAATGGTGGTCACAAGAAGTAAAAACCATGGTCCTCATTACCATGGTTATATGGACTTTAAAATAAATAAGTAATAATAAACTATAAAATTTGTAGTTTAAAAAAATAAATAAACCTGAAGAAACTACAAAACAGCTTATATGAAATTAAAATAGCATATTTTCCAATATGTAATAACAGTAACATTTATAATAAATACATTTCTGCCAACACATAGGCTATTTGTACTGTGTTAATAACTTCAAGTTTAATTACTATGGTGCTGAATTGACAAGCCTATTAGCGTTTTCCAATATACCTCATTGTCGTGGCTGTTTTCAGCCAGCATCACTATAGAACCTTTAATGTTACCACACGACACGACTGTATAACAATTCTGTGTCACATCTGAATAGATCAAGCGAAGCGACTCACGCTGTTTCTCTTATGAATCGTGGCAGAAGCGCGGCGCATGTTCTTCAGCGCTGTGCGGGAGACTGATCCCGCTCTTTGACGCACGGCTGGGGGCTGCATTGGATTGCGCTGCTTCGTGCTTTTGGAGTATTTGCTTTATGCGGTTTCACATGTGCTGTAATTTAACAACAGCGTGTAATATCGGGGAGGTCTCCTTCGTTTCGGTGATCGGCCCACTACTTGAATGGAATGTCCTGGTGTTCCCGATGGCCAGTAGACAAACGTGGGCCCCCCAGACCTCTGGGCCCTATGCACTCTGTCACCATTTTCCCCCCACTAGCAACGCCCCTGGTCCTAGTTGGTGAACTGGTTCATCCAATTTCTCTAAAGGGGTCATCGGATACCCATTTCACACAAGTGGATATGATTCTTTAGGGTCTTAATGAAGAGTCTATAACATACTTTGGTTAAAATTTCTCAATGGTAGTGTAAAAAACACCTTTACCCTGTCAAAATTAGCTCTGTTTTCATCAAGCCATTATAGTCCATGTTGCTTTAAATGCTAATGAGCTCTGCTGGCCCCACCCCTCTTTTCCATGGGGTGACTAGCAGTACTGTTTACTTTAGCCGCCAAACTGGCTAACTAGCATGTTATTAGGAAAGGTGATTTGCAAAGATTCATAAAAACCCTTATACTCACTTCTTCTGTAGATGAAGCTGGATCACGAATGATTCGCACTAACATAGGCACATTTATGTAGATCGGGGATCGGCGCATTCCCTTCAAAAACTAAAGTAACGTTAATCCTCTGTGTCTTCAGCGGCTCAGATGTCGGGAGTAAATGACGACTGCTATATTCATTATTACATCCAACAACAAAACACTTCAATCGCTTAATCGGAGACATCTTGTCTTCCCCTGCACCAGAGTCGACACAATGGCGGACAGCTCTCAACTCACTCAGGACGGGTCTAAGATAAGACGCTAGTGTCAATCAACTATCGTGGGAGCGGTCTGTACAGAACTATGTCATTCTGACAGGAATCTCAGAACAGCCTGATTTGAGAAAGGGGATTTTAAAATAGGGATTTAAAAAAAAAAAAAAAAAAACACTGGGTGGATTTTTATCATTATAGGATGGATGTGTACACACACTTCCAATGCACATTTATGTTCAAACAAATTGTAAAGTGAATTTTGCATCCGATGACCCCTTTAAAAACAACCAGTTCAAAAGAACTGATTCTTTTGTGAACCAAACCGGACTGTTTACTTGAGACTGTTGATTACAGTCAATAATGTAGTAAATAATGTTCATGTTCTTGCACAGACTGATCATTTTGCTTCATAATACCTCAATATATCGCTAGGAGCTACAGGTATTAATTTTATATCGTCTAATATGCTTTTGTGACTTTTAAAGTAATGGTAGCCTTTGACTTTATGACATTTTATTAATCACCAAGGATCATGGTTTCAGGTAAAACAATTGTTTACCGTTCTAATGAAAAAAAAAAGTCATCTACATCTTGGATGGTCTGAAGTTGAGTAAATTAACAGCAAATTGTTTTTTTGTTGTTGTTGTTGTTGTTTTTTTGTTTTGTTTTGTTTTTTTGGCTGAACTTTGAAAGTTTTTGTCTGACAGGATAACAAACCAAAAATACAGATTACTCATCTTTCACTAATGGGCGTGTACAATTTTTTCTCCAGTCAAATTCTGTTTAGAATGAGAATATTCTACACATTTAATAAACAACTGGAGTTGTCATGACATGGTCACTGAAGTCACTGTCCCACACATTTCTACAGTCTGAAGTAGAGATCATTTGAGTTAAATGTGTGTGAGTTAAAACAGTACTTGCTGTTTTAATTGGAAATATGTAAACTGAACTTGGCATGCCATTTCATGGGGTTTTAACAGTATTGCAGTCTAATTGTAAACTGGAGGTTGGAGGTTTAAGCAGTGTTAAGATGCTCCTGTGAAACTAAATTTTATAACTCTTAGGCTACAACAGTGAAAGGCTTAATAAAGACTTCATTTCAAAGAGCTATACTAAGATTATAAAGGTAATCATTTTCTGATGCTTTCGTTTTAAGTCCTGTACGTGATATGAAACTAGAAGAGTAAGCTTGCAAAGCAGCTTGGGTGAACTATGTACAAATGTAAATGATTATACTAATTGTATATACTTAACAGGTAACAGTAAATGTAAGAGTTTAGGTCTTACAATATTACTGAAGATGTTGCTAATTACCCCAGTGCTAATTACCTAAATCACCTCAGATCAATAAAACAACAATATCGCATGTGAGTGTGGCCTTGAGTGAAGTTCCCGTGTTAATTGCTTTTACAAGTAAATCGTGTGTATGGATTTTGGATTTGCTGATGGTCTTTGTTTTCTCGTGCCGTGGAAGGGCTCACAAAAAGAAATCAATGCGATCACCCTATTCAAGCCCTAAAAACCCACATGAGCTGACTGTTTGATTACTGTAATGAAATGGCATGTTAAGCCTGGCTTTAGCTGCATTTCAGCAGCACCAGGATTTCAGATGAAAGGACAGTAGTATTGTGCTGAACACAGGCTGTCCTGACTCCTGACTCTCAGTTTTGAAATGACAACTGAAAATGCTTCCTGATGGGTTGGCTAGCTTTTGTCTGTGCAGTTGCTTTTAATATATATGGCAATTGGTAATGGTTTGTAAGTATAGAGTGACCTAACAGTGTTTAAAACCTCAGCGATTGTTTGACAGTGTATCATTTTTAGGTCTCACGCCTGCTGTCTTAGGCTTATGAAGACTGTTAAGTCACATTTCACCCCAAAATCAATATATATTTATAAAATATAAATTTATATATATATATATATATATATATATATATATCACCACAATGATAACAAATATTATTATTATTATTAATATTATTTTTGTTATTAATAAATGCCTTATTTAAATTAGAAGGTATTTATACTTTCTATGATTTATTCTGTTGCTCTTAAAGGGTTGCTCCACCCCAAAAATGAAAATTTTGTCATTAATTACTTACGCCCATGTCGTTTCAAACCCATAAAAGATTCGTTCGTCTTCGGAACACAATTTAAGATATTTTGGATGAAAACCGGGAGGCTTGTGACTGTCCCATTGACTGCCAAGTAATTACCACTGTCAAGGCACAGAAAAGTATGAAAGACGTCAAAATAGTCCATCTGCCATCAGTGGTTCAAGCTGAATGTTATGAAGCGACGTTATGAAGCGTCTTTTTGTACGCAAAGAAAACAAAAATAACGACTTTATTCAACAATTTGTCTCCTCCGTGTCACCCTAGCGCCATTTTGGAGAGTATCCACTGGTTGCGTACACTGTTCTGTGTCAGCCGCACCACACGGTTATATAAAGTATATATATATATATATATATATATATATATATATATATATATATATATATATATATATATACTTTATATAGTATATACTTTATATAGTATACATATACTTTACATAGTATATATAAAGTTATATGTGCACCGTGTCGGGAAGGTTACTTTGGAAATGTAATAGGTTACAGATTGTAAGTTACCATGTTTAAAATGTAATAAGTAGTGTAACTATTTCAATTACTTTATTAATGTAACTAATTACATTTGATTATGTTTTGATTACTTTTCTAAATTTCTAATGAATGTTTTCAACTGATAATCATTTTCAAACATTTAAAGCAGGCAGGGTTAACCTTACAGTAGTACTCAACACTCATTACTGTCAGACTTTCAGAATCCTTCATCACTTGAATTAAGATTATTATGATTTTTTTAAAGCACTAAGATCTTTCTGAGGTTAAATACAGATTTAAAATCATAACAAGAAATAGTTTAAGGGCTGTGATACTGTTTTTGAAATCAAATCTTTGCATAGCTAGGACAGGAAACACTGGCATCTAACAGTTAATCTTAAAAAAATAAAGCATATACATAAACCCAAATAGGAAATAAAACAGTTATTATGTAAACATGTCCTATTCTGAAACATTAGTGTCTCATATTTTAGAGCAGTCGATGCAATTTGGGAAAGAAGTCAATTAAATCTGTATGTGGGTGTGTGTGAAAATATTTGGATGTAACCCCCTTTGTAATCTTTAACATTTTCATAAGTAACTGTAATTTAATTACACTTTTTTTTTTCTCAGTAACTGTAACTGATTACAATTACATTTATTTTGTAATTAAATTATGTAATTCTGTTACATGTAACTAGTTACTCTCCAACACTGTATGTGCATGAGCTGTAATGTTACTCCTTTATGTTGCAGCTAGGTTAATTTGTAACTTATGCACATATTAATACAAAATTTGATGTAGAAACAATTTTTATTCTACTAACAGTAGCACATTGAATTAAATGTGCAATAGTATTTTTTTTGTAAAACATGATCCAAAACTCAACCCAAAAATGACAGAGTGCTAAATAAATAAGTAAATAAATTAATGAATTAATAGTTGAAATAATTAATTCAAAGTTGAATTGTCACAGCATTTTCTTGACAGGTTTGATCAGATTTCCACCCTAAAAAACTCTTCATGGCTTGTGCACAGCATGGTGATCTACTTTGAGCTTGTCCGATCAATGAAATTAATTTTATCATGGTTAAATCCCCTGGGGTCAATGTGTGTGGCCTGGTTTCAATATGTGGTGCAGTGTCATTTAATAAGACGGTCAAGTTGAGCGCATAGATGTTCGGAGTGTGTATCTTGATTCCACGGGGATTCCTCAGACCTGCTAACAGCCGTATAGGAAGGTGATAAGTGAGTGAAGTGGGACCTGTGGAGGTATTTGCTGAGACATTGGCTAGTGGTAAGGCAAACAGAGAGTGGATGGGTTGGAGAGTGTGTGTGTGTGCATGAGGTTCCTCCTTAAGGGGTCTCATCAATCAGTCGAGCCGTTGGCCGTCCCAATGCACAGATGGTGCTGCAGTAATCATCAGAGACAGGTTCATATTTCATGCCAAAGTTCGATCCCAAGCTGTGTTGCACAACTGCTCACAACTCTATGGTTTCAAGAGTAGAAGCCTTTACACAGACAGGAAGTAGTGCTACATTGCTAGCATATTCTAACACTGGTTTCTGTGGGCTACATATTTGAAATGATCTACATTTTGATTGTAATTCAGATTTCAAAAGTAAAACAAGATTATGTGAAGCACTGTCCAACAAGTGTCCTGTTGATCATCATGGACTTTTGTCTTTTCCCAAATAATAGAGTGCTCTGTTTTTAATTCCAAAATGCGGATGAGAATTGGAATTTTTGAACCACAGGTTCCCTCTGGAATTTCAAAATAAAATAGGTCTGTGGATAACTTTCTGTTTTGAAACATTCCTATCTCAAATATGAATTTTGAAACCATTGTTTGGTTTAAAAAACTTACTTTGCTAATAAGGACTACAAATACCAAAGAAGTTTATGTACTTGACAAATTCGACAAATCAAATTTGTAGGAATTACATTAAAAAAAAAAATAGGAATTATTCATTTTGGGCCATAAGGGAACATGTTTTAAGAAAGTAATTGAGACAATGTTGAGTTAATGTTTATGTTTGTGTTCAACAGTCATGAATTCCATATGCCTAAACTCCCCTAAAATGCCCAAAAATTTACCATGGTAACTAGTGTTTCCATCAAAATGTCACAGTTATTGGAATTTCTGTTGCTCTTTCCCTATTTTGTGTTTATTAACTTAATTTAATTGAATTAATAATATAATAGTAGTAGTTATTAAGAGTTCAAGCACATAGTGCTGAAACACTATTGTAATTGTAAGGATTTTTATTATTCTTCTCTGGTAAAACTGATCGTGCAGACCAAACCGTAAGGCCTAGAGAGCTGAAACTTGGTCAGATGGTAGTAGTATTGCTTGCTGCTGAGATCCAAAGACTCGCCGCAATCGGTCCATGGGGGCACTATAGTGCTAAAAACAAAAATTTCTGACTTTTTTGGCAATAGCTCATAAACCATTTGTCATAGACTCAAGTGTCTTGAATATCTTTGGAATCCTTGGGTCAAAACCATCAAATCTGTTTCCGACAGATTTTCTTGCTGGAAGTCCATTTTGGATTTTCTGAAAAATCTACTTTTTCGAACTCCTCATAGGTCATGTGTCCGATTCACTCGAAACTTGACATGCATCATCTAAAGACCCTCATGGCAAAAAGTTATCAAAAGAATTTTGATTAGTGATTCACGCTTGCAGCAAGATGCCAAAGCGTTCGAAGTAGGCGGGGCCACTTTTACTAAAAAGGCTGTAACTCTTGAATGGAATGACTATGAAAGTGAAAGAAAGTCGTGACGTATTGTCAAGTACGGTGACCCATACTCGAAATTGGTGCTCTGCATTTAACCCATCCAAGTGCACACACACAGCAGTGAATAGTGAACAAACGCACACACACACACACACACACACACCGTGAACACACACCCGGAGCAGTGGGCAGCCATTGCTCCAGCGCCCGGGGAGCAATTGGGAGTTCGGTGCCTTGCTCAAGGGCATCTCAGTCATGGTATCGAAGGCAGAGAGAGTGCTGTTCATTCGCTTTATACCCATATATTTCAATTTGAGCATGAAACAAAAAGACGGAGCAAAGGTAGAAAATGGCAATGGGATGGGTGCACAGAGGGGGTATTATCTGACCAGTGGAGGTCCATCTGTTCAGAGACTCCAGGGAGGTAAATGAAGACAGGCAATCTTGTTGCATCTAGCATGTGAGTTATTGTGTAACTTCTGAATGGATGTGGGAACCTGGATATCATTGGCTAATGGGATGCCCGTGATAACATAATCTTGGTCTCAAATCTGATTTCAGTTTAAAATTCTGCCAAATTAAACTTAAGCAGCAAATGTCTGCATCTCTAAAATACCCGATGGCATCCTACAGCATTAAAAATACAATTAGGGCTGTACAAGTAATCAAAAACAAAATTCCTGGTGTGGGTATTAAACCACAAAATCATATCTAGGAAGCAACTTTAAATTATTTATTTATAATTTATTTCAAATCAGTTTTTTTAAATGCAGCGCTAGAAGTAATTTGGCAGTTATCCGAGCTGATGTGTTATGACTAATACTTGGTGTTTTGGTTTATCCTTATAGATCAGGTATAAATTTGGCAAGTTTGATGTGGCATATGCCAGTAATGACTGAGTTTAAGGATGCAGATTATAAGGATGGCGTTTTTCACACAGATTTTTTAAAAAGTGCAAAAAAGTAATTTAAATTTTAAAGTCTACTTAGTTATTTTTCATAGAAGAATCTCTTTTTGCCTGTCTGTTTATTTTTTATTTGTTATTTATTTTATTTTTTTTACTGTCAGTGGACGTATGTTCCTGAGATACCTCATGAGGGATGTTTCACCTTATGTCAATGGGTTGTAAAATCACAGAACCCAGTGTAAGAATGAGAGCAGTGACCCAATGAGGGTCAAAGTGAACCTGTTAAACTTGCTCAGCCAGTTCTTTACAACTCAATCATTTGCCAAGCCCACAGATTGCATCTTAGTATGATGACGCTGTATAACATTCATGGAATTTCAGATTCAAAACTTTAATTCGTTGACCAGATCGTTTTCATCTTTTTATTCTTTTCTATTATTTTTAAAGCAGGGGTATCCAATCCTGTTCCTGGAAGGCCATGTTATTGCAGATTTTAGGTTTAACTGTAATTAAACACACTTGATCGAGCTAATCACTAGAAACTTCCAGTCAGGTGTGTTGGACCTAAACTTTGTAAGAATGTGGCCTACCAGGAACAAGATTGGACACCCCTTAAATATTTTAAAAGTTCAAATTGCCATATAACTTGGCAGAATTCTTTAGTCAGGCTTGTTTCTTTTCTTTAATATATTCTACAAGTTTAAAGGGTGTGCCACTCTGCTGACCAGCGTAGGAAGTGTTGATCTTTTAAAACTTGTTTTTCTGGTATGCACAAGATGAATGAATCACAACATGGTATTCTTAAACAAAACTTCCTATGTGTGCTGTCAGAGCATGTAGGACATTAATAAATCCATGGCATATTTAGAGGGCAAAGAAAATGCAACAAGAAACCATATTCTACACTTTATATGTGGCTTGGCAACAGTGTCAGGTCTTGTCTGTCTTGGTTGTTTGGCTCAGGAGAGCAGGCATGACTTGGTGCACAGAAACTCTCTCAGCTGGCTTTAGTCAGACAGAAAGGCCGTCTGTCACGAAATCCCACATTCCTTATTAAACAATAGTGAGTCCTTTCTCAACAACCTGAATAAAGAGACATGAGTAAGACTCACTCATTGAACTCCACATGAGACGATACAAGTTGAGATAAGACAAGCGCATAGTTTGAATAACCATTGGTCTGCTTTCTCAGTGAATGGTAAAGTAGCATGTCTGTAAATTCTGTGTGAAACTCGTTATCTTGAGTTGAGTCCAGTCCTTGAGTTGGCAACACTGAGTGCTGAGTTTTCAGATTTTATTTGTAGGTTTATAAAAAAAATTAACAGAAGTGGTTTTATTAAGCTTTTTTATTAGCTGTAGCACTGACAGCATGCTGTACTTCAGCTGTTAAACCACTGACAAAAAGAATTGTCATTTGCTCACCCTGCTGTCCCAAATGTATGTTCTTTCCTCAGATGAACACAAACAGAGATGAGAAAAATCATCTCTGTTATAATCTCTGTGAGTTAATATAATGTAATATGTAATAAAGTGTATGTTCCCACAATTGATTTATAGCTTAAAAAGTTTTAAATATTTGTTTTGCTCTCACACATATTTCTCTTCAGAAGACATTGATTTATCAACTGTAGTAGGGATGTCACGGTGAGGAAATTTTAATCAGAGTTGTTTACGTTCAGCATGCGCACGCTTTTTACTAGAGGTCGACCGATAGTGGATTTTACCGATACCGATAGCTAGGTTGGACCACACTGGCCGATACCGATTAATCAGCCGATAGTTTTTTAAAATGGATACTGAATGAAAACTAAAATAGAGCTTTACTATTTTTAAAAAAGCAGTAACAGTACTGAACCATACTTTGTAAATTAATAAAAATTTAGTATTAATATTAATTATTATATTGATCATTAAAGTTATTTCATAGTTTACTAATGTTAAAAGAAGAAACTTTAAAATTTAAAAATGAAGCCTATTAGTAATAGTAAATGTTGAAATTAAATGAATACACTCTAACAAGGAACAATACTTCTGCAGCTTTCATTAATGTTTCATTAATTTCTTTAATTAATGTTCATAATGGACTCTTATTGTTAAGTATTACCATTTCATTTCAACAGTCATGCTTAAAGATAGCCATCTTGAAATACCTACACAAGGCCATATTAAAATTACATGCACACGTTATTGATATTGTATGTGTACTCTCACATTTTATTTGCTGCATGATTATCTAATCAAAATATAAAAAAATAAAATAAATAAATAAAAATATATGCAAGTGACCCACTGTGCAAAAGCGCAGCGCTGCAGAGGTGTCACACACAACAGACGCGCCACGTTCAATTCAAGCAGTGGTCTAAAACTGTTTATTTAATCACCAAAAGGACATAAGTTTGCTTCATGTGGCATAAATGAGTTTGAAGTTCGGTGTTTAAAAAACAGAGCAAATGGAAAGAGAACGCGCGATCTGTATTACAGCTCTCTATATGAAGCATACAGACTGTACAGTATTAGAGCCACAGAAAGACAAACGTTTTGCTGAAAAATGCACAAAACATAATTTATAGCCTAGGGTGAAGTCATTATGTAAATTAACAATGATTTGGGGCAAATATAATGATATTTAATGGAAAACTATGTGAATGGTGCTCTGTTCCGCAGCAGGATTTTCTGTAGGCTGCATTTAAATGCGCGTTTGAAGTTTCCCGCTCTGTGCAGCGTGCTGTGTCACATGCCAAAACAAACAACTAGGGCTGTCAATCGATTAAAATATTTAATCGCGATTAATCGCATGATTGTCATTAGTTAACTTGCGATTAATCGCAATTTAATTGCACATTTTTATCTGTTCTAAATGTACCTTAAATTAATACTTTTCATGTTTTAAATACTCTAATCAACATGGGCAATGACAAATATGGATGCTTTATGCAATATATGTTTATTATTAGTGAAACCATAGTTAACAGAGCCTGAAGACTAGGCATGTTTCAAAGATCATAGATGTGTTTCAAAAAACTTGCTCATCTCTATTAGACATGAAAAAGAAATACCAGGTTCCCATTTCTTCTTTTTCTTTGCACTGAGCAATTTACTTACACAAACCTGTTTACATTTCCGCATGACAGGGCATCTCACTTCTTCTGAACATGCAAAATGTACATTTATTATTTATTATTACATTTGTTTGCCTCTCTGTGCCCACATACTGTATTTTGATGCAGCTAAATTCTCAATAAAACTGTTTTCATTGATATATATTTACTGTTTCTGTTGTCAGACAACGGAATGAATATGAAATAGTGACTGAAACGCGACCCATAGGACTAAATAACCAGCTCTCCCTTCCAAGATGTTAATCTGCACAAAAATCCTGATTTATAATCCAGCCATCGTCTGATAAAATCAAATAGGCTATACATAAGATACAGACAATAGCTGTGCTGTGATTTCGGCTATACTTGCATGTTAAATTAGAGAAGCAACATAATATCTGTTTTAACTGAAAGCGCTGTTCCTCTCATCCACGCGCTGAACAGAGCAGACGCGGAGAGAGAGAGAGAGAGAGAGAGAGGTGTGTGCGCAGCAGGAAAGGGAGACCTTGCACTAGCACGGCAGTACCGGTGTTGTGCCCATTTTCGACCCCCTGCCAAATTATTACCCCTCTCGTTGAAATCGCTACCTGATTGCCTAATCTTAACCCCACCCCTAATCCTAACCCCTCCCCCACACCTAACCCTAAACCTACCAATACTAGGGGGGTAATAATCTGGCAGGGGTCAGAATTGGGCACAACACCGGCAAGTCTCAGAAACTAAATAAGATTTGGGCAAACCCTATAAAGATTGGTCGCTAGGCGCTTTTTGAAAAGAAAAAAAAAAAGTTCCTAAAGTGGTCTGAAAAGTCCTAAATTGGCAACACTGTCAGCATCTCCATTCATTTTCATTTCTCCAACTATAGTAGTACGGGCTAGGCCACGGGTCAAACAGAAAATGCGCACTACGTTAATCGCCCGTTAATAAAATTAGTGTCGTTAAAATGAATTTGCGTTAACGCGTTATTAACGCATTAACTTTGACAGCACTACAAACAACACATGCTGTCAGTGATTTCCGCCTCTAGAGGCTACTCTCGTACTGTATAATGACAGCAGACCATTCTCAGTCACTCCAGCAACAGAAGCAACACGGAAAACTATCGGCATGGTTTTTTGCCAATAACCGATAGTTCCAAAACCGATGAATCGGTCGACCTCTACTTTTTACAGAACGTAACCAATGCTGATTCCAGGGTAATAATGGTAACACCAATTTCCTCAGCAAAAATAAGCTGGAGTTGTATGGATTCCCCCGTGTTCATGTTCATTTTGTGTGGTTTTTGAAACGTCAACTTTGAGGGACCCATCCACCTGCATTATGGACTCACAGAGATGGAGTATTTTTCTAAAAATCTTTGTTTGTGGTCATGAGAAGAAAGAAAGTCATACACATCTGGGACAGCATGAGAGTGAGTAAATGATGAGACAATTTTCATTTTTGGATAGCGCAATGTTTAAAATATTTAAACTTTAAATAAAAATGCATCTCAAGACCCCAGTGTTCTGTTCCATTCTAGTTGTATTTGAACTTGTCCTCTTTTCCTGTCCCTATAGAAATTTGTCTAATCGCAGGTCAGGTGAACCCAAAACCAGCCTTATAATTCTTTTTCAGGGCTTAAAGACCAACTAGCCATTCAGGCTACTCAACGCTTATCGATTGTGAAAATAGTTTTGCACATACCTATTTTTTACCACCTCCACAAGCTTATGATTGTTTATGACTGGAGCTTGTAGAGCCATTTGTAGCATTAATCTAGGCTTTGTCCAGGTGGGAATGCAGTGATTATCCATTTATTTATTGCTGCCTAATGAAATGCTGTGTAATGAAGTTGTTAATGAAGCCACCAGGTGGCACATTGGCAGGGCACTAGCTGCTCCAAAGAACACAATCAGCAATCCAATTCTGTTGACGCAAACTGTGACCTTCATATTGCGTCAGGCAAAACTTAACTAAAGTGTCCCCAATGTCATCACAGGCCAATTTGGAGGGAGATTTTCCTGTGAGCGTCAGCCATTTCTGCAATCTGCCAGGAGAGGGTATTCTCTAAACAAATTCACACAGTGTGTCTCAGTCTTTCACCTTTGACATTTTGTCCCAGTGTCCCATATGTTATTCTGATGACTTTGTCCAATGTGTGGCATGTAATTGTTGGACTTTTTTTCTTAACATCACTATTATTTTCTCGATGCAAAATTTTGTCTTCATTAACTCACCCTCATTAAGTTCTTTTGGGATTCATGAAATCAGTCATAAGTATCCTTTTTTCGACTTCATTCGTCCCACGTACATAACGTAATTCCCACACAATGTTTATCACGTAAATATGGAGATAATAAAAATGAGATTGGATTAATAACTTGAATTCTTTTTTGTTCTCTTGCAAAACTTTTGCATTCTCCTGAGAAAGTTTGTGTTTGCTTGTAAAACATTTGTGTTGGAAATAAGATGAGGTTGGAGGGGAAAGCTATTTCAGCGCTTTTGCAAGTGGACACAAAGTTTTTTGGGGATCACAATAGTTTTGTGAGAGAATGCAAAGTTTCTTGGAGGAACACAGTGTTTTTGCGAGAGAATGTGAAAGTGTTGAATTATAATTTTCCTCCAAATCTTATATTTTTGTATCACCATGTCCCTTTAGGGCCGGTGTCCTGCAGAGTTTAGCTCCAACTTGCTTCAGCACACCTGCCTGGAGATTTCTAGTATGCCTAGTAAGCCCTTGATAAGCTGGTTCAGGTGTGTTTAATCGGGGTTGGAGCTGAACTCTGCAGGACACCAGCCCTCCAGGAGCAGGATTGGACACCCCTGCCTTAGGGGCTCCATACCTAAAATCCCCAAAACGTATCTTCATATTTCCTCTTGCTTTTGGAAAGAATCGGGGACTGCCTTTTCATGACTATAAAGAAGTGGACCATCTCAAAGCCTGAATGCACTTGACATTTCTGCAGGCAAAAGGAGTTGGGTTAAAATGCCTGTCCTGTAGACTTTTACTCCTGATGGGGGTTTTTCTGACACATCATTCAAACGGGACTCTAATCCTGTTGGCGTCCCAGTCGTCATGTGAGGACAGGATTGGAGGAGTGTGTGTCCTCACCAGTTCAACAGTGGTCTTATTTTAGCAAATCATGGGATCTGGAAATTTGCATCGCTTTCTGCAGAATTGTGGAATCGCTGAATTGTTGAAAATTAATGCCCACCTTGCAATTCGGCCATGACGCAAATGGTTTTCTTCCCTAAAATATTATCTTACCTTAATGCTTAAGCATCCTGCTTAGAAACAGGCCAAGCCACTGTTTATAGTTTGGAAAATTTATAAATGGCTTGTCATCAAATTTTCTTGACCACTGTCTTGCTGTGGTTTTTGCTGAATTTAGTCTCCAGCAGTCTGAAGAGCTTATCTAAAAGCCAAGTGCTTTTACAAAGTGTATTCATGAAGGAACAGCATCTCTGAATGATTATGTTCTTAAAGGGATAGTTCACCCAAAAATGAAAATTCTGTCATTAATTACTCACCCTCATGTCGTTCCAAACCCGTAAGACCTCCGTTCATCTCCGGAACACAAATTAAGATATTTTTGTTTGAATCTGAGAGCTCTCTGACCCTCCCATAGACAGCAAGGGTCCTTACACGATCAAGGTCCAGAAAAGTACCAAGATGATCGACAAAGTAGTCCATGTGACATCAGTCTGTCAACTGTAATTTTACGAAGCCACGAGAATACTTTTTGCGCAAAGAAAACAAAAATAATGATTTTATTCCACATTTTCATCTCTACTGTTTCTCTTGTGGACGTGCACAACAGTACATGACGCAAGCGTGTGGAGGTGCAAGAGCTGATCCAGATCCAGCATGATGACGTTGAACACAAGGCATGTGTATATAACTTTTATTATATATCTAATATATGTGTGCAAAAGAGAAGTACAAACAAATCTGCAATCAAGTAATCAGAAGTCTGTTTTTTCAAACAGCTTTAGTCAAGTAGCTTACAGACCAGAGAAAGATCTGAGCAGATTAAGCTCTAAATGCATTTCTGGAATAAAGCAAAACCCTCCAGCATAAGTGTCCTGTTGCTAGGATACCATTTTTTGTGTTTTTGGAGTGTGCGCTATCCTCTTCTGTGGTATTGTCACTTTGCTATTTTTTTACTTCAAAGGAGGTCAAGGCTCGTTTCAAAAACACCATCAGTCCCCATTCACCAATGAATGAATAGAACAACAGTTGTCTCTTAAACGAAAGTAGATGTCTTGCTAGAAACAAGCCTGAAAACAACACTGCAGCACACGTCAGATGTCTTTTCACAGAAACTGTCCTTACACCGGGGACACTGTCCCTGCTGTTCGGAATACTAGGAATGAGGATGTTACGTAACCCATACTAATTGGGAAAATCATGAATCCGGTGGAAGATATCACCACTGGTTGAGCCGAGTTTTTTCTTCACCACAGATGTGTCAGTCAGGGTTTTGCAAAAACTGCACTGAAGCCGTTTCCATCAGATGAAGTCAGAGCTTGCCTGAGGTCTCCGCATTGCGGTTTCATCTCTAGCTCCATCAGCGTCCAGTGGGACCAGTGAACTCTCGGTGGTCAGAGATTATACAGGACACTGGTTCAGTGGTAGGTACTGAGATGGGCAAGAATGCATTTGAATATGACCTCAGGTTTCTGCAGGAACTCACAGACAGGTCTTGAAATGTCACATGGATCTGGTGTAGGGAAGAGCCATGCAAAATTCACACTTCTGCTATCCCACAAGGAGACCACAGCACTTTTATGTTCCGATAGACCTTCAGCCCTTATGGAAAGACATGGCTTGGAGAGCGAAGCTGGCATGGCTGTGGTTCATTAGCATGTTGAAGTAATGTTTTTCCAGGGTCAGTTGCATAATGCGGGAAGATAATAATTGACCATAGAATCGTAAACATGGGCGCCGTTAAATATGCCCAAACCAAGGCCATAGGTTTATGATTGTTTTGTAATATAGACTTTAATACTTCATTGTAGAAAAATGTTTATGACTTTGAATTCTTTGAAAAGACTGCGAATTGTGTAAAAGACACACCCTCTAAATAAAACTGAATTGACATAGGCCAGCATGGATTCAGCAGAAAACGGACCTGTAGTTTTTGCTTTCAGGCAGGTGATTTTGTGAGTGTACATAATTGAGTTTTCATAATTACCATGTTAAACGAAAGGCAATGCCTGGTTGTTCAGACCTTATGTGCTACGTTAGATATGCCAGTATATCATGCAGACTGATTAAATGTCAGCATTTGATATTTAGTTGTCTGAAAGTATGATTTAAGTGTCCACAAGCATCCACATTCCACATACAGTATTTTTAGGACCATGGCCTTGCACACCTTACAGCCTTTTACAATCGTCTAATGAGCTGCTAGTCTTCTAAAGTAGCTTTCAGATTGTCTCAGCTGAACTCATCCAGAAGGCGTCAAGTTGTACTCTCAGTAGCAGTTCCTCTGCAAAATATTAATTATTTACTTTTCTACTTTTTCCATTTGTGAGTTTTTTCTTTCTTTCTCTAAATATCTTTCATATACCACACTGCCAAGTGATATGAGAACAGCAGTAGAACTTGAATATTCCCCAGTTGCCTTGTTAACTTTCTTTCTTCTTAAATCTGCAGTCCACTGCAAGCACCATACATTATAAATAGCACTTATAACTGTTATATAAAACCACAGTAGACACCAAAATGCTCTGAATTGTTTTGACTAAGAACAAGACTTAAAAAGACATATTTGTACAGGTTCACACATGTTGTTCTGACACCTTCATGTCAAATTCCTGTGAGCTGTTGAGAAGTCAAATCAGTTTTTTTTTTTTTTTTTGTCTTCTTTTTGTGTCTCATGTTTCTCTTTTTTTTCCCCTGAGACTATTGGCATCTGCTTAGGCTGAGAAAGGGAAAAGTCTCATTCTTAATTTAAGCAGAGATTTAGAAATATAGTCTAAACCTGAATGATGTTGAGACTAGGATTAGTCAGTGTCAATTAATTATATTCTTATGAAGTGTATTAATCTATTTTTATGTATAGAAAAAGAAGGCAACCGAGGCGTTGAAATAGTTGGTTTTCAGCAACTGAAAACTGAATATTTAATTAGCGTATGATATGATTGTTTATTCACACTTGAATGAGGTGGGTGGATATCATCAATGCTTCACATGACTCAACAGAAAATGCTGTCTGACCTAAAATGATTTAAAATTTATTTAATTGCTGTTGTCTCATTGGTTTTTTGTTTTTGTTTTTGTTTTTTTCTGAAGCCATACAATAATTTTGTGAGGAATAAACCAACATTTATTTTCATATTTCGTAACTGATAATGGAAGAGATTTTCACATATTTAAAAGTAGATAAATCACACATTGTCAATAATCTTTTTGTACATAATGAAAATATGTTCAATTGATTTTGATGGAGACAACAGTTGTGCTAATCTACCAAATAAAATTGCACGACTTCCAGTAAATATCCCATGAGCAAACTCCCTGTCACCTCAAACTCTAAGATCATGGTTCATGGCTCATGGCTTATATGGAGTCTGTGGGTCTTTTTGACTTGCTGCATTGTGTCCACATTGTAAAATATTTCGTTTTTTCTCCAGCGACCTCTTTAATGTTAGTGGTCCATGGCGGAGGAGTAGAAATTTGTACTTGCCCAGAAACAACACAGATAATTGAAGTTCATGTCTTCCTAGATAAACACATTGGCATCTTGGGTTACATAAGGGTTTCTCTTGCCAGAGGTGAGATCACACCATTCACCCGGCTTAGATGATGCACTGAAATTCTGAGGCTTGTGGTGTCAGCGTTACTTAAAACTGTGTGGAATCCGCTAGAATTGTACCGCAGGCACTCTGCCTGCCACCCACCAGCTCAAATACTCCAGCCTGCCCTGTGTGTGTTTGTCTGCTCTCAAGAGAATTAAAAGTGAAAGGCAAGTCTACATGTGATCTACATGTGAGCATAATGGATAGGCAGGTGACTTTTTTGAATGCACAGTTTTCATAATTACCATGTTCAACGAATGACAATGTCTGGTTGGTCAGACCTTATGTGATACGTTAGAACTAGTGATATACTGATATGTCATCTAGGCTGATTCATCGACCAGTATTTAGCTATTTTGAGGTTATTAATCCCATCACATTCTGAAATTCATGTGAATTCACGAGACAATTAAATGTCTAATTAAACTTAACATATTATGCTGATGATCATTTTTAATAAAAAATGTTGTATTAAATTTGATAATTCTACTATAAAGGCATGCCAAAATGATCCTGGTTATTATTGTTACTACTAAAAAATATCAGTCACCACTGTCAAGAAATGAAACCAAATGACTGATTGACCATCCCATAGATCCCATATTTGTTTATACAGTGGTGACAATAATTGTGTCAGATTATATATCTAAGGTAGTTTTTACTAATATATGAAGCTTGTTTGGCTGCCGATATCAAAATTCATACACTTGTTTCATGTAATCTGAATGGAGAGGAATCTCCTTGCGTTCGTTGATATTGGCATCTAGTAGTAAATTAAATATTTATTGGACATTTGTAGTCGCTGTGATGTGCTCAGCTGTGCCTCTGAAGGCCATCTGATAATGTGATGTGTCTTCTGTCCCTGAGGAAATGTTGTTGCACCTCTTGCTGTGGTCTCATGTGACCAACACTTACATGATCATGGAGCTAGAAGGCCTGAGGGATAATGGGATAAAGGCTGGATCTTATTTTATGTTTCTAACCACTATGTTGTTGGAAGACAGTTTGATTATGGACTTTGAGAAATGTCTTATGACAAAATCTTCAAGTACCACAAGGTAAACAATTCAAAAGATGATGCAGCATCATGAAAATCATGAACATATGTAGCATGCACAGTGCAACAGTAAATGTTTTAGCAGTGAGATATTTATCTTCCAGAATCTGGCAGTACGTTTTAGGAGCTCATTTTAGTCAGTCTCTGCAAGACAGACTTTTCAGGATAGGAGATGGAATAAAAATGAGCTCCTAAAACTTACTGCCAGATTCTGAAAGATAAATTCTTCAAACAGTGGTACAAGAGGATGTGGTGCTGGTCCTTCAAGAGTCATTCAAAACTTATCTGTTCATAAAGCCTATGAAAAATCAGTCTTAATGTATTTCACAACACTTCAGCATGCTATTCTTATTAAGTGAGGGTCATTTTTTAGGATTTTTTACCCAAGCAAAGTCCCTGAGAACCTGACACATTGCACTTGTGGAGACTCCAGGAAGGTTGCAGTTCTGGAAATTGGTGGCACTGGAGACTAAATGGTTCCTGATGGTTTCTCACCTAATTCTTCACCTTAATTCTTAATTCTTTTGCAGTTAACGTGTCTTTTCTTCTCCACCTGTTTTTTCTGACTCTGCTGACGCAATGAGCATTTTGCTGCCCAATGGTCATGCCCTAACTTTGCAAATTCTATTATTGCATTAGTATTGCATCCCTATCATGGGCATTTAATAATTTTTGACTTTTAGTCTGAGTTAAATCTCTTTTTTTGGCTCATTTTATCTGTAAAAGAAAACCTGCCTAATAATTCAGCACACCTGAATATAAGGAATTTTTGACTTCCAGCCTTCATGGACAATTATATATCACTTATAAATGATTAAATACAAAATAAATAGTAGTTATTAAAATTGATGTGGTTTGGAATTGGTAAAATGTTCTTAGAAAAAAATATGACCAGAATATCAACTTGCCTAATAATTCGGCACACGATGTTGTTGGTTTGGATGATTTAACAAGTTTAAACAATTCTTTCTCTCCTATAGTAGAGAATGAGTGGAATTGTTCCTCAGGGGATCTATAGTGCACTATATGATGCAGTACTGTAGCTGATGGCTGCATGGTTACAATTTTATCTCTAATAGTATCGATTTTGGAAGTAAAATAGTTCATAAAGTCATTACTGCTGTGCTGCTGGGAAATGTCAACACCTGCTGATGCTTTATTTTTTGTTAATTTAGCCACTGTATTGAATAAATACCTGGGGGTTATGTTTGTTTTCTTCTAAAAGAGACTAAAAGTAATCAGATCTAGCAGTTTTTAATGCTTTTCTGTAGGATAGGGTACTTTCCCGCCAAGCAATATGAAATACCTCTAGATTTGTTTTCCTCCAGCTGCGCTCCATTTTCCGGGCTGCTCTCTTTAGGGCGCGAGTGTGCTCATTATACCACGGTGATGGACTCTTTTCCTTAATCTTCCTTAAGCGTAAAGGAGCAACCGTATCTAAAGTGCTAGGAAAGAGAGAGTCCATAGTTTCTGTTACATCATCAAGTTTTTCTGCTTTGTTTGATATGCTGAGGAATTGAGATAAATCAGGAAGATTACTTACAAAGCAGTCTTTTGTGCCATGGTGATGTATAAACTCCATATAGCTAAAACGGTGAATTCCATGTGACAGTATTAAATCCAGAGTATGATTTCGACAATGAGTAGATCCTGACACGTGTTGTCTAACCCCAATAGAGTTCAGAATGTCTATGAATGCTGATCCTAATGCATCTTTTTCATTATCAACGTGGATATTAAAATCACCAACAATTAAGACTTTATCTGCAGCCAGCACTAACTCTGATAGAAAATCAGCAAATTCTTTAATAAAATCTGTATGGTGCCCTGATGGCCTGTATACAGTAGCCAGTACAAACATCACAGGGGATTTACAATTAACACTTGTTTCTCTAGATAATGTTATATGAAGCACCATTACTTCAAAGGAGTTATACTTAAAGCCTGCCCTCTGAGAAATACTGAGAATATTGCTATAAATTGTAGAAACACCTCCCCCTTTGCCTTTTGGACGCGGCTCGTTTTTATAACATTAATCTTGGGGGGTAGACTCGTTTAAAATAATGTATTCATCTGGTTTTAGCCAGGTTTCTGTCAAACAGAGCACATATGATCAGTGATCATATCATTTACAAAAAGCACTTTCGTAGAAAGGAACCTGATATTCAGTAAACTAAGCTTTACCGTTTGTTTCTCTGTATTGTATACATTTTTTATTTGTTGAACTTCAATTAAATTGTTACTCTTAAATTGGTTTGGAGGTTTTTTTGTATTTTCTAGTTCGGGGAACAGACAAAGTCTCTATAGTGTGTTATCTAGGTGAAAGAGTCTCTATGTGCTGAGAATTAACTGACTTCTGTGATGTGAGGCGGCTAGCAGACGGTCGGTTTAGCCAGTCTGTCTGCTTCCTGACCTGGGCCCCAGTTAATCAAGTATGAGCTCTAAGACTATGTGCTATATTTCTAGAGAGAAGAGCGGCACCACCCCAGGAGGGATGAAGACCATCTCTTTTCAACAGGTCAGGTCTGCCCCAAAAACTCGTCCAATTGTCTATAAAACCTATGTTATTCTGCGGGCACCACTTAGACATCCAGCCATTGAGTGACGACAGTCTGCTATGAATCTCATCACCCTGTTAAGCAGGGAGGGGACCAGAGCATATTACAGTGTCTGACATCGTATTTGCAAGTTCACACACCTCTTTAACATTATTTTTAGTGATCTCCGACTGGCAAAGTCGAACATCATTAGCGCCGACGTGAATAACAATCTTTCTGAATTTACGTTTAGCATTGAATTTACGTTTAGCCAGCTCTTTTAATTTGCCAAGATGTCAGGCGCTCTGGCTCCCGGTAGACATTGGACTATGGTGGCTGGTGTCTCTATTTTCACGTTCCGTACTATAGAATCGCCAATCTTTAGAATCTTTGGTCCTCCTAACAACTTGATCTTTAAGACAACAGGACTGATCTGATCTGTTGTGTCAGTGACCCCACATAGTAAATTATTTCTTAGGCAGTCAGCTATATTTTAAGCCATCCAACACAGACGGATTAAAAATAAACATGTCATGTAACATTTAAAAAGTACATTTGGTTTGACTTCAACACAAGGCAATGAGAACAAGAGGTTGTATTTTCTGAAAGCACCATGTAATTAAAAAGGTCTGGCAGCTCAAGCTGGTAAAGCAGATTAGTGTAACAGTTTGAAAACTTGGCCACACACATCTTAAAGGGGAAGTGTTGAGTGTATTATTTCTGCATCAATTAGTGGCAGTAAAGAGAATGACAAAAATAATGACTCTTCAAACTCCACCCATCTGCCAGTTGCTGGGTAAAAAAAAAAACTGATGCTGGTCTCGACAAACAGCAGTGTTTTAAAAGAAAATTAAAATTCAGAAATATTATCCATTTGACCACTATAGTAAGAACAAAACTTGAACTGAACTGAGCTGGATAATGACACTGAACTGCCTTTGAAGTAGTTTTATAATTGATGATCTTTGCATCATTAACACTGTTATTGATATAAATTGAATCAACATTGAACTAAATTGAGCTGTTTTACAGCTGAAATTGAGGTAATTGTACTTGCAACACTGCCATTTTCCTGTTTATGCTGTGAAGCTACTTTGTATAAAGTGCTATACAAATAAATGTGCCACAAAACCACACTGTTTACACTTTCTTGAAAATCAACCTACAAATGACTTACAATTGTCTTTGAATATTAAAATGGGATAAGTAAAGGTATTTTAACCTCAAAAGGTTTTCCAACATTTTACAAGCTTGACCTGTAAACTAAAGAAATAAATAGCCTATTAAAACCCTCCCTAGTTTACTAGAGTAAATAAACTGCACTTTTGTCTCCCTGAGGAGGGGACTCGGCTGAAGTAAATGACTTAATTTGTAGTTGTGTGCTAAAGTGAGGATCAAGGTCGCTGTTGCAGTCAATGATTAAACTAAAGACAACTCTCCAAGCTGAGGTAATGATTGAAGGTGTGCGGTAATGACTTACTTTCTTCTGTTTTTGTCCATTCATCGAGTCCAGTGTTGTTTTGAACCCCACTGACTTTCATTGTATTGTTTTGATGGGACGGGAGTTCAGCTGTTTTCAATGAAGTTACATAGATTTATGTTAAATGTCATGCTGCTTGTGTTTTTAACATGATGCTTTGTTTGTTTGAAAACCAAGCACAACATGGCAACCAAAGGTGTGAGGTTATTGAGAAGTGGGATGTGTTTACCTGTTGAGGCCTGATGAATAGCAGGAAAGGGAGTGTTCATAAAAAATATTTTGAAACATATTTCATAAAGTATTTTTGTTTAGTCACGCAGAAAGTAGACAGATCAAAATAGTGCCGGTTCAAAAAACAAATAATCCATGAGCTGGAAATAATTTCAATTAGTTATCTGGTACAATTTAAAGTGTTTTTAAATCCAGTGCTTTAAACTGGTGGTTGCTACCTTCACCATCAGTGTAAGTCTATAGGCATTGACACACAAAGACAATGGTCAGTCAGTATTGGGTTGTTGTTGTTGTCATCCATTGGCCTAGTTTTTGTGGTGTGTTCGATATTGTTGCCACTAGTTGGACCCTGGTGGTGGAGTACACAAGAAGAAAAGAAAAGAGAAGAAAAACAGAAGTGATGTAAGCGATCAAACAGTGAAGTCAAGAGGGCACACTTTCATTTCATCTTCATCTCATCAGTAAAAATTTTCATAGGGATATTGGCAAGAAAATTTTAACTAAGCATTACTTTGTTTAGGGTTTGTATATACATAATCCTAGCTCCTCTGGTTTCCCTTTATGAACGACGAATACAGACTACTGCCATCTTCTGGTTTGGAGATATATTTACTCTCACAAAGGTGCAGAATGTACACGCTAGTTTGTTGTTGACTTTGTGCTGTCTTCAAGTGCAACTTTTTTAACCAGCTGATGTGAGGCAACACCACAGTTGGCTGTCATTGCCGCTACTTCATTTGAGGTTTGGTGTGTCTGGACCTTATGGGATTTTCATCTGTTTTATCATTTGTCAGGTGAAAATTGTTAAACAGAAAAGTGATATTACAACTCTCCTCAACAAGTTCCACAATTTAAATACTGTATATTGTACGTGTTCCAGTATAAAAAAAAATAGTTTGTTCAAATCCCTAACAGAGCAGTAGTGACAGCAAACACCATCAATAGGAGTCCAATCTAGAGCCTGAACATGAACTCACTATCCAAACATGACTTCTCTCTGTCTGTCTATTCCTGTCTTTCTCTAACATTCTTAGTTTTCACTTCTCATCTTTTCTTACTTTCCCTATCCTCCGGTGAGACAATAAAGGTTATGCAGACTTTTAAACAACAAGTTTTTTTCTGACTTTCTTTTTAGCCAAGTTTGAATTCTAAACTCAGACAGAGTGAATTTAGGTTTTTTTTTCCTGTCTCCGGTCTTTCCTGCCTCTCTTTAATTTAAGTTTCATTGTCTGCCATGCTGTAGTTTTCTAACAGAATGAGGTCAG
Organism: Spinibarbus caldwelli; assembly: GCA_039654775.1. Lineage (NCBI taxonomy): Eukaryota > Metazoa > Chordata > Actinopteri > Cypriniformes > Cyprinidae > Spinibarbus > Spinibarbus caldwelli. Next base: position 7,476,230 of record CM077240.1, read on the forward strand.
GCTGTATGGAATGAATTATTGCAGGGACTGTTGTTTCTGCTTGGACTGCCACATCTTGCAGCAATTGATCCAGCAACTTCATGCACACACCCATTTAAAGCTTTTTCTTGGAGTTTTTTCCTGCTAGTTTTTCTTTTCAGTTTCTCTCCTTCAAGACTCACAGAGTCATTCACACACACACACGCACACAGTTTTTGATTTGTATTTCAAACACATGCTCACACGCAGTAGGCAGCGCCCAGTGTGTTGCAACAGATGTTCAAAGGAAACTGAATGACAGCGTTTCTGTAGGCTTATCAGCGTGTTTCCAAGAAGTCAGAATTCATCTCAGTTCTCTCTGAACAAACCCTGCTGCGTTTGTGGGTTTCGGGTGTGACTGCTGTTGGAAGGGGCTGCATGTTATGTCATGAAGACTGCTTAACAGTCGCTGCCCATGTGGCCTATCCTGAAGATTCCTGCGTGAGCCTTGTGCCGCAGTGGCGTCTATAGAAGTGGGTCATGGCATTGCTGATGCGATTGGAAGCGACAAAGCGAGAGGGACAGACTCGCTACCCCACCCCCACATGCTCATCCACGTCGTGCCGTCACACATAAAAACATCCATGTCAGTTCACTGAGCTAACGTGCACAAATAGCTGATCAGCACATCAGATTTATTTGATTATTGTGCAGTGTTGTGTCTGAATACAATCAGAATGGACTCCTAACTGAAGAATTGGAGTCTAGGAGACAGTAAACCAAACTACAAGATGCTATAGGTCTACATTGTTTGCTAGAAAGGAGAACGGCACACTATTTCGACACACTATTTCCCTTTTTGAATATTGTAAAGCTGCTTTGACACAATCTGCATTGTAAAAAGCGTTATAAAAATAACGGTGACTTGACTTGACTAGAAAGGAATTAAAGGGGTCATACGATGTTGCTAAAAAGAGCATTATTTTGTGTGTTTGGTGTAATGCAATGTGTTTACGTGGTTCGAGGTTCAAAAAACACATTTTCCACATACTGTACATTATTGTTGCTCCTCTATGCTCCGCCTTTCTGAAACGAGTCGCTTTTTACAAAGCTCATCGTTCTGAGAAGCAAGGTGTGCTCTGATTGGCCAGCTATCCAGTGCATTGTGATTGGCCAAATACCTCAAGCGTGTGACGGAAATATTACGCCCCTTACCATGTTGTGATGCCGTGTCCTGGCACGAAGAGACTAAAACAATAAAACCCACTATAAACGAGGCATTTGTTGCATTCAGTGAAGACTATTATAATGACTCATACAGTCTTTTTACACGTTGCACCGCGTAAACATAACACCATGTCTGCATTTGTGTTTGTAGAAACGCCAAACAAGCACTACTCTACACTGCTCAAAACTCACGTTTGAATAGTCAGTAGCAAATTCTTTAAATATCGAAACGTACTTACAGGCTGTGAGTCAGAAGCACTAGACTGTCCTTGCGACGTTGGAATTGCCCCACTTTATAGTTTTCACAGCCATTCATAGTGTTCACATTGTAGGCTACTCTCTCCCAGGATCAGGAAACAGTCCTCCGTAAAATGCGCTGCACACACTCGAATATTTGCGTTGTACTGTTCTGGAACAGTGTTGTAAATACAACTTAACCACTGATTTCTAGTTGTGTACTCATTTGGAAGGCCAAACAAAGTAGTTTCGCTTTCACAACGAAACACACAGCATCTCCAGGACAATGGCGGCAGCAGCAACAATACTACAGCGAGAATAAAAGTTACGCCTTCTTTCATTGCGTATACGTTTGGGCGGTGTTATGCAAATCTTCCCACACCGTGACATAGACATGTGGGGGCGTGTTTGAATGAGCCATTTTAGGAGGGCGTGGCAGAGTCTTAACTTTTGTAAAGAATATCTCTTTGGATTTGAGACTTTAATCTTTGCAACTTTACAGATCTTATATATGCACAAACAGCTTGTAACACTCCAAAGACAAAGGAAAACATGAAATCGCATCATGACCCCTTTAAATATAATTTTTTATTATGTAAATTGAAATAATAAACAGTAGAGACATACACGCCAAACCATACAAACACAACTATAAAACAACTATTTAGATGTATTTAGTTTAAATAATGCACAAAAAATTTTGTTACAGTTAGTGAATTTGACACATTGTATGTAAAGTATTTAAAAAATACTCACATCACAATTTGGAACACCTTAATTTACAATGCAGAAGTAAACTATTCCATTAAGTAAGCTTGTTTTTAGTGAATGTGCTAGAATTCTGATTAATTTGCCATTATAGATATAGAATAATTAGAAGAATAACAAAGTGCAATAAACTCTAAAACTTTATGCTACAAACCTGTACGTTTATAATTATGATGAATTCAAATAATATGATAACAAATGCCAGTGTGCAATATGAAGCAACATAAATGACTGTTTTTGTACAGGTAAAATAACTGGAAGCGAATGACACTAAAACGTTAAGAATTTTACGTTAAAAATAAGGTAGATATAGTTCATTTTATTTGCGCACCGGCATGTGAACTATTATTTATGGCATTGAATCCTACAATGTATTAATTTTAAAATTCATTTTAAAATGTACTATATTACTTAAAATCAGTTATGAATTAATTAAGATTTTTTTATTACCAGTTTTGAACAATTTATTGGATCTGCTTGCTATGCCATGGAGTAATGTCATTTAAAAAAAAAAAAAAAAAGGTTTTATTTTTAGCAATTTGGTGTTGTAGCCCTATTATATACTTCACTGTATAATGTATATGCAAAACTACACTGTATTAGTTTTAAGTACTGAGTAAGACACTACAAGCACTGGATGTTATCTAGGATCAGGCCCATTGAAATTTGAGAAGTCATAACACAGAGGTGTTTCTGTGGATGTCCTTTGAGCTGTGTCTTACAACTAAAGGTCAGCTATGTTGTCCTCACTCCACCAGATCTGATGACTATAGTTGAGTGGAAGTCTCTTGTGTGGCGAGTTATGCTGACAAGAACATTTAGCTCCCTGGAATGATGGAAACTGAATTGCTTTGGGGTAGTGGAGTCATATTTCTAATAGCTGGTTCTGGTTGGATTGATTTTTGGTAGTGGGTGGATCTGGGCTGGTCCAGGGGTTTTGTGTATCGGAGTTGATTCTTAATCGGCTTGGCCTGTGCCCATCATCATTCAGTCAGCCAGATGAAGTTAGATTAGAGTGTCACTAGGGATTTGCAGCCGCCCTGCACTGCCTCACTGTCCACTGCTGAGGGCTTTACTCATGCATGGAAATGGGTTTATCTGTTAGGCTAATAACTAATGCTGCCCATTATCTACACCATGCCAACACAGTCATATCTTAAGCAAATAAAATTACTCTTTTATATCAGAGGAAATATGAACCACATTTTTGCATGGCTTTCATTTTTTGCTATTTTCATAAAAATGGAACATAAGTTCTTGGATTAAATGATTAAAATCAGCAAAAAGGGATTTCAGTGCACATAAACATGTCTTGGTTCATAATGAACTTTTGGCTGTAACAGTTTCCCAGCTAACTCAGCACATGTTTTTACTCTTTGGAGTAAAAATTATAAGTCAAAGTATGTGCTTTATTTCGTGGTCTCCATTGTATCTGGTTGGAAACTCAAGAAGGTCGGAAAGCCAGGTGTCTCAGTTGGTCAAATGTAAAATTGCAGTGTAATTTATTTTAAAAACAGGAAATATTTTATGGCAGTGTAAAATCACATTTAGTAGGCCCCCACTTCTAAGGGCCTGTTGCAATGTTCCTATGTGTTTCCATGAACCAGTTAAAATGGTCATTTTCAATGAATCTATTCAAAACTATAATTTAACAATTTGTTTGCTTCATTACTCAAAAATGTTCCCCTCTGTTTTTACGTACTGCAGTACAATAGTTATCATTCACTTAATCTGCGACTTTATAATTCAATATTGTTTGGCATATTCCTTGATTTTTGTTTCAGTCTTGCATGTTACAAAGTCTGTGATGAGATGAGTTTTCCATGCATTCTTGGCCTGAACCTTGATGCCAGCCCAGAATTAAACGAGCAGCATTACACATTGATTGCTAGTGTCCAAAATTACTGGCTCGGTACAGACCACATCAAACCATGAATAATGCTTTTGGTCAGTTGAATTCTTTGACTGTGTATAGAGAAAACAGAAATGATCTCAACTGTGTTATCAGAAGGGAAGCTCATTTTAAGCTTAAAGCACTGTGGGATTAAATTAAAATCACATATGCATGAGAAATCAAGTAAACTGAATCAACTGAATCAAAACAAACCCCAAAATAGATCACAGGCTGTATTCTCAAGTCTTTAATTAAGCTGAAATTTCACCTTGTGATAGTTAGTGGTCCAAAATATCAAAGGTATGTGCATTTTGGGCCAGAGTGACTTCAAAATGCTTCACCTGATGTGCCAATTAGTGTTGATGATCTTGAAAAACAAGATGTCTTGTTTAGGGCTGAAAAATAAGTTGGTATGGAATTTAACAACAAAAACCAATTAATTCATTGACAACAGAAAATCACTAGTTCTTACACTGTAGTTTTTTGTTTTTTTTTTCACTTTAGGATTTTAATTGATCTCATTCCTGTCTTTGTCTTGCAGATGCATCTTCAAACTACATTCGCCAGCTAGAAACCAAGGTCCGGATTCTAGAGGACAATAACAACAAACTGCTTTCACAAGTAAGGACTGAGTTAACAACATGCTTTCTTTCTAAAGCTCTTGAAAATATGAGTAATCTAGACGTAGATTTGTCATTGGGTGCCAATATTAGTGGTGGCAGTTTGGGGTTACGAAAAAGGCAGCCAATCTTTAATTCATGGTGAGTCAAACTGTGTTAAATTGGCACACAGCATCCCCTCCGGCAGGAAGAAGGAGCAGCTTACCGTCACGCCGGGATTGTGTGGGCATCTCTGAGCGTCTGTGGCCTCAATTTAACCTCCCTTGCGGAGAATGAGTGGGTTTTACCAACCGAAAGAGCATTTCAGGTTCACCTATTTATCCTGAAGGCACCACAATCAATCTGCCTATCACCAAATGTCACAAATGTATTCACCCACCATAGTACAGACATCTACAACAAAACACTTACCGTGAACCCATCCAGCAGAACAGCATTACAGCCCACTCTCCGCAGCACTTGAATAGGATTTCGCTAGTTCTTTCACCTCCAGCTTGTGTAGATGTGTAGGTAGGAATAAAACGTTCATATTTGGAAAAGTGAGGGGCAATTACATCTTCATAGCTTCACAGAGGTTCCTACACTCTACAAAATGCTGGGTTAAATACAACCCAGTGCTGGGTAAATATTGGACAGAACACATGCTGGGTTGTTTTCAACCAACAGTTGGGTTAAATGTTTAACCCAACCTTCTGGGCAGTAACCCAACCGCTGGGTCAAAACAACCCAATCCCTGGGTTCGTCCATATTTTACCCAGCGCTGGGTTGTATTTAACCCAGCATTTTTTAGAGTGTATTTTAAAGCTCACTGTACTTGCAAGTATAAGGATAGTTTACCCAAAAATGTAAAACTTAACTGTACTCTGATGACTAGGGCTGCAACTACTGTAAAAACAGGAAAACAGTAATATGGTGAAATATTAATACTGTTTTCTATTTTAAAAATTTTACAATGTAACTTATTTCTGTGATGCAAAGCTGAATTTTCAGCATCATTACTCCAGTCTTCAGTGTCACATGATCCTTCAGAAATCATTCTAATATGCTGATTTGCTGCTCAAGAAACATTAATTATTAATTATTAATTATTATTATAATTATTTTCAACATTGAAAACAGCTGCATAATATTTGTGGAAACTGTGATACGGTACCATTCAAAGTTTGAGGTAAGTTTAAAAAAAAAATTATACTTTCATTCAGCAAGAATATATTGTGACAGTAAGTAATTATAAAGTGAAAGTAAAGACGTTTATAATGTTACAAAGGAGATGAATGAATCCTGAAAAAAAAATCAACATTTATAAGTTTTTTTTCAAGAGCCATTATTGATGATTGAACACTTATAATAAGTGATAATAATTGAGCATTATTATCATATTATTATTATACATCATATTATTATTATTACTGAAGGATCATGTGACCCTGAAGCCTGGAGTAATGAGCTGAAAAGTCACTTTTGCCATCACAGGAATAAAATAGAAAACAATTCTTTTAAATTGTTATAATATTATGACAGTATTACTTGTATACTTGTACAATATTAAAGCTGCAGTCCGTAACTTTTGGCGCTCTAGCGGTTAATAAACAGAACTGCGTGCGTGTTGCGGAAGAACATTGCTTTAATTGTAACAATGTTACTGTATTTTTGAACATATAAAAGTAGCCCTGGTGAGCGTGAGACACTTCTTTCAAAAACATTTAAAAAATTCCAAAATTTAAACGGAAGTGTGCATACTGTCATTTATTTTTGGTTTGAATATAAGGGACATCATCATTATGTAATTATATATTACAATAATTATATCATAGTGGAATTTCAGTGAAATAATTCACATTTAAAAATGAATATTTTATTAAAATGAATCTATATCATGTTCTCTGATGTGCTTTGTGTGCCGCATCCATTCAAGCATGCTGCTATTAGATCTCAGGTTTGACCTCAGTGACATCAGGACATAAGTGTGACCTGCACGCTGTGTTGTGGATTCATTACGCTTGGAATATACTGCACAAGCCATATTGACCATTTTTGACATTCCAGATCCCCTTTCACTTTCATCATATGAGCAGCTAGAACATTTTTTAGCATTTAACCTTTTGTATTCCTTGAAATCAAGGTCACATTGGCTCAGAATGACATGGTGATGCATAAGTGATGACTGAATTTTCGGTCTCCAGTGAAAACGAAAACACTGTGTGGGCACTGGAAATACTGACTACAAAGCAGTTCTTATGAAGGCCTTTGTAGGTAGCATTCATCACACAGTATTCATAGAAACAAAGCCGAGAATGTTGGCATGGTCACAGGCTTGAAAGAGTCCTTGGATCTGCAATAATTCTCGCTTTTAATCATATATCCTCATTACGTTTTCATTGCCAGTCCCCCTCTGTCTTGCAGTGGATGTGGGTGTACCAGACGGCGATACGTTTAAATTGTTGCACCTTTTCGAGGCATATCTATTTGAGTCTCTTTCTCTGAACATGTGGAACATAGTGCATGGAACGTCTGAAAGCATTTTATCCCCAGGATGGAAAGCACTTTGTAAAGCTATGATTAAAATGCAAGAGAGTTACTTTCTCCCTCTGGTCAAATAAGAGAAAACGGTTAGCATCTCATCGCTGCAGTCCTCTGAGAATGAGTGAATTCACTTGAAGCATGATTAATTCAGAGGAGAGCTCAATCCTTCAGAGAACACTGTCCTGAGCGCACATGAACTGAGCTGAACTCTTGATTTCCCAGGATACCTACGCTAAGCTTTTCCTAAAAGCCATTTCAGCTGTTGTGATAGATGACGCTTTGGTTTGCAACTTACTTTAAACCCACATGACCCTGAGAATGAAAGGTCTCATGGTTTTCATGGAAAGGTCCAGAAAGTCCGACGAACGTTATTCATGACCTGGTAATAACTGGTCACACACCTGATCATGTACTGTGATTTTTGCCAGATTGTGATCTAGTTTTGGGAAATGCTTCAGCTAAAACAATGTGCAGTGCAGGTGCAGCAGTGCGTTTGAAATGGAAGTGTTATTCTGCAATAGCTGGTAGTTTTTCAACATTTCAGCACTGAATTTCATTTTGATTAGCAGAAACTGAAATTGAAGGCTAGCTGCAAACACAAATAACATTGTACTTGTGTGCACAATTTGGTTTGAACTCGGAGCCCAATGATAGGTTAACATTTTGCATTAGAAGCTAAATTTGGTGAAAGACCCCACAAAATCAACAAAATCAGTTTTGGGATAGTTCACCCAAAAATGAAAATTACCCCGTGATTTCCTTCAGACAAGAGAGATATATAAAAAAAAAATGTCCTGGCTCCTCCAAGATTTGTAATGGCAGTGAATGGGGGTTGAGATTTTGAAGCCCCAAAAAAGTGCATCCATCCATCATAAAATGTGCCCCACACGGCTCTGAGTGGTTAATAAGTGAAGTGAAGCGATGACATTTAGCGGAATCTAGATTACAGTTTATAAAGTATTGAATATGGATATTTTTCTAAAACAAACACATCACTTCAGAAGACATTTTTTAACCCACTGGAGCAATGTGGGACACTTTTTTTATGATGGATGGATGCACATTTTTGGTTTTCAAAATCTCAACCCCCATTCACTGCCATTATACATCTTGGAGGAGCCAGGACATTTTTTAATATAACTCCAACTGTATTCATCTGAAAGATGAAAGTCATATACATTTAGAATGGCCTGAGGTTGAGTAAATCATGGGGTAATTTTCATTTTTGAGTGAACTATCCCTTTAATGTCCAAATGGCATTTTAAAGAAATATAACACAAACACTTCCAGCTAAGCAGTTCATTATTATATTATATTATATTATGTTATGTTATGTTATGTTATGTTATGTTATATTATATTATAGATGCTTTAGTCAGTTTTTAAACAAGTACACTACAAGGCAGAATCAAAGATTTTAAAGCCAGAACCTCCATGAATAAAAGCTTTTTTTTTCTCTAACAGTATGTAAAATCTGTTTAGTTATAACAATATTTACTTGTAGTAAAAATCCACTGGCTTTGTTTACATTAAAAAAATTTAGCAGGTGACTAATAATAAGTAGGCCTGATTTTAGGTTTCAACAAAATGTTCAATTCTACACTGAAAAATCACAAATCTATGGTGACATTTCACAAAATTAAGACAAATGAAAGGATTGCATTCCAAAAGTATTTGCGTTTCATTCAAGTGTCTAAAATTGAATCTGGTGATATCAGATGACAATCTAATGTTGAATGTCCTGCAAAACCACACATAAGAAGTCCAAACATTATTATCTGACTAGTTAATCAAGGCTGCGTTTCCCAAAAGCATCGTAAGCTTGAGTTGATCGTAGCTCCATTGGGTTCAAAGGGTCTATGATGTACTTAAGCTTACGATGCTTTTGGGAAACCCCGTGGTTATGATAGCCCTAATGAAGAAACTGTTTGAACATGTACTTGTATTTGTTTAATTGGTTTGTGAAATGTGTTTTGTGTTCTCCAGCCCTGTAGCCGTTATAGCTTATCAAAGCTGTCCATGAAGGTAATTTTACCACACATTTGCTCAGTGGTGGTGGAGCTCTATGTCCTCCTATAGCTCTCTTCTTGCTAGTTTCTTATCTTTACGTTCACGTTCTTTGTGACTTCAAAAGCTGGTGTGTACAATGGCATGCTAGGCTAAGCGCTTGTGCTAACATGCTGGGCTGTGCTCGGGGGCTTCTGGCGCATGAGCTCATATGCTTGTCCCTCTGTGTTGAAAAGTCTTTCCGATCTTATCATTTATTCAAGCAGCACAGGTAGTGCAGCGTCAATTTTTCATGTCTGACAAACTGATGGATGTAAATATGAATGTGAACATGTTTAAATTTTTAATAAACACCCACTTATCTATCTTGGGCATCGTCCCGTAACTTCTCTAAGAAAATGCACCACTCTGTGTTTCAGCGCTGTCTGTTGTGTTTAAATCCAGTTGAACTGCTTAAAATCATATTTGACTGTCCAGCAAAACAAGGTTGTGCATATTTTCAAAACTGACGATATTTTGGTTTGTCTGAATGATTAGTTGACTAGTCGGTCATAAAGAAACCCTGTAATTAGGGTCCAACATACACTCTCAGAAATAAACCTTTTCAGAAGGTACACTTTTTTTTTTACCTTATTTACCCCTAAAGGGTGCCAATTAGTACCTTAAAAGTACATATTAGAACCGAAATTGTATATATATTAGTACATTTTGAAAAGATACCATCCCAGTGACAGCTTTTGTAGGTTTATTTTTTTATTTTTTATTTTTTTAACAGGTGTTTTACCTGTATTTTGAGTTTTGCACTTAATTGCATGGCATTTTAGGGTTAACAGAAATGTCTGTAAAATGACTGGGTAATAACCTGGCAGAAAATTACCAGTGAATTTTCGAAACTGACTAGTCTGTTGTTGAGTGACAGGATTGATCATATCCATCATATCCATATGTGCGAAACATTTACTTGTCAGAGCAACAATACAGTCAGGTGAGGAATTATGGCCCTTTAAACAGGCTGCATTTCAGCAGTTTCTGTTGCCTCAGTGATGAAAAATAACATCAGTCCACAGGAATTCTGACACTCCCTCAGTGCTTTCAGGTTCATTTCAAAAATAAAGATAACATAACAACATAGAAGCACTTTTGACTTCTGGAACCCATTGTATATAATTCCATTATATAAATCGAAGTGAACCATACAGTTTGTACAACAAACTTAAATTTGACACTCACCTACTTCATTAGTAAACACACCCTCAGGTTTTTATGTCCTCTGTCTTTCTCAGGAAAAATACATCTCTGTCTCTGAGCTGTGTTACAAATTGTGGTCATTTCTCAACAAACAGTCATAATGAAGGATAGAAAACTCTCCAAGGATAATATGTTATTTTAGAACTAAAGAGGCATGTTTTAAATAAATAAATAAATATTTCATAACGAAAACTGAGAGTATTGATTTTCTAAATTAACCACTGTTTGTTTATTTATTTATTTATTTATTTATTTATTATTTTTTGGATCCTATAAGTTTCAAGTTCTTAGTTATTGGTTTAATGATTATTGATAGTTTGACATTTTATTTTAGATCAAAGTTTGATTATTTTAACAATCATTTTTTAATTAAAATACTTTTGGTAACACTTTAGAATAGGGAACACTTATTCACTAGTAACTACGACTTTTCCATCAATAAAATGCTAATTTGCTGCTTATTAATGGTTAGTAAGTTAAGTTAAGATAAGGTATCAATATGTGCTTAATTACTACTAATAAATGGCTAATATTCTAGTAATATGCATGCTAATAAGCAACTAGTTAAGAGACCCTAAAATAAAGTGTTACCATATTTTTAAGTCATTCTGTGGCCCCCATGAAAATTTGCCAAGGCCCTCTAGTGGGCTCTGGGCCCCTGATTGAGAGTCATTACCCTAGGAGGTCAGCAAATTATACAGTATGTATGTTTAATGAAAATATGTGTTGAAATACAATAATAATTAACACCAACTAAAGCATAGCATGCAACTAAATGATTTATTGTCCCTCCCAAACAGAAATATATCAAGTAAAATTAAATAATGTGTCTGTGTGTGTGTGTGTGTGTGTGTGTGTGTGTGTGTGTATTCTTCATCAAATTCTACAGAAAGTGCATACAAACAAAATTGTACTTGTCTACACAAGTACATCAGTCCTTGATCAAGGTGTCCTACATACCATAGATGGTTAGTGGGTGATCCAGTATGTTTAGGTTGCAGGCGGATGTGAAGTTCACATCTTCCTTGCAGCCCCCTTAAGCACAGTTTCTCTTCTAAAAGAGAGTGACAGAGTTATTTATAGGTCTTTCTTATAGTGATTGCATGCATTCAGGGAACATGAAAGCAAGACATTGAAATGTCATAAGGATCACTGGTGATTAGAGATGATGCCAGCTGGAGTCTGTGGCTGTCTTTATTATAGCAGCATGAAGAGATTCCAGCTCACTTTCTATGGACAATAATACTTAAAGGAGGCCAGGAAGCTGTGTGGGAGTTTGTTTTGGTGCTGAGCTCCATTCATCTAAGAATTTCTGAATTTAAAACTTCACACTTGGGAAAGTGAAACAGAATGCAACTTTGAAGTCAGACTTCCTATTTCAAAACTTGATCTGATTTTATCGATCAGGTATGTGCCATTACACAAACAAAAGAAGATATCTTGAAGAATGTTGGTAACCAAACAGTTGATGGTAGCTGTCGACTTCCATAAAATACTATGAAAGTCAATGGCTACCGTCAACTGAAAGAAACTCACACAGGTCTGGAACAACTTAAGTGACAACTTAAATGACAGATTTATCTTTTTTTAGGGTGAACTATCCCTTTAAAGCAGCTTTTCTCCTCTTTTCTGTGATCTCCAGACTTAAAAAACATTCTTGCACACACTTTTTTCACAACTTTTTCTTGGCACTTTTATTTTCTTTGAGAACAGTCAAGTATGTTTAGTTCAGTGGGATGTTTAATAATGTCTCTCTTTCCCTCTCGTGTCATTCGGCAGTGTAATCCGGGAGACCTGCGAGTCCTGCGGAAGGGCATGACCCTCTACCACTCAGAATCACAGCTGTCTTCCCTCCCCCAGAGGCAGGAGGCCCTACTGAATGTGAGTGATCCTCAGAAACTGTACATACAAATCAATCCAAGCATGTTTTAGCATGTTCATTTGCCGTATTTTCCATTTTTTTAATCATCTGAAATTTGCTGCGACTAATATTCCAAAGCAACGTAGTCCTAAGTAATTCGAATTGAGAAAAAAGTGCATGAGGCACACATATTTGAAATTATAGAGATTTCCCACACATCCGTAGTTTAAGTTTTGTTTAAATAAATTTGTTTAGGCTGTTTAAAATGTTCATAATGGATGTCAGTATAAGTTATGTTTGTTTTTAATTTGGATTTTTTTATTCCTGCTTCGTTTTGAATACCAGCAAATTTAAAGGATTGTTTGTGGAGTGAGGGGAACTAAAATGTTTTTAGTGTTTATAATATTTGTAAATGATTTTTTTGGTAACACTTTAGTATAGGGACCAATTCTCACTATTAACTAGTTGCTTATTAGCATGCCTATTATTAACATATTGGCTGTTTATTAGTACTTACAAAGCATATAATTCTGCATGACTACATCCCTAATCCCAATACCTAAACTTAACAACTACTTTACTAACTATTAATAAGCAGTAATTAGGAGTTTATTGAGGTAAAAGTCATAGTTAATAGTTTGTTAATGGCAAGATTTGGACCTTAAAATAAAGAGTGACCATTCATTTTATTTACCAGTGTTTTACCTCATTTCTGAATGCAGTAGTAAAATGTGACACACACCGATGGAACTTATCTTTTTTCCCCAGAAAATAAGGTACTGTGATCTTTAAAAATATATTACAAATGTGCAGAATTAGTCAAGTCAGTCTACATATGTGCATACACTTGGTATATACAAGAATACAAGTCCTGCTGGACAGTGATGGGATTCTGTTTAATGATAAAACAATAATTAATCAGCATGTATAATCACTAAGTTAATTAGGTTTAAATTTGTAATAATCAGTTGACTGCCCTAAAAAAAGTAATAATGATAAAAAAAGAAGCTCGAACTAGATATCATGGGACATTATTCCAAAATGAAAGCTCAGCCTAATCAGTTTGGCTCTATTCAGCAACAATGTGGGAAAAAAGGAGATCTTTGGTGCGTCAAATCTTTCATCTGGTATAGACTGCTATAGGCTTTTACTGTATAGAACTGGAGGCACTTTTCCTACCTTTGAAAACTTTTTCCGTTCATTTTCCCTTGGAAAATTAGCAGACCTACTGAAAATATGATGAATGAATAAATGGAAAAGCAAATGCGCCTTTGAACATGTAGCCTTCAGCCAATCCACAGGAAGCCTCGCCACTGTGTGTTTCATGTTGCATGCTTGCTTGAGAATCTTGCTATTGTCAGCTGAAAGTCTTTACAGCATTAATGCAGAGCTTGAATTTAATTTCTTTAAATTGTTTTGACTCAGCGTCTCCTCTGAGAAAATAGGTCAAGTGCCTATTTATTCCATTTGACCTTTCATGTTTTATAGATTTTTGGTGTCACTTCTAAGCAGTGAACACAGGCATCAGACATTACCATCACACATTGTTCTGTGTGTAAAATTAGCCAATGATTAATCAGGTACAAAAAATAATTAAAGACATCTAATCTCAGCTGATTTAGTTCACTAATGGTTTAATTACTTCTCATTGCGTAAGTAATTAATGTGTTCACATTTTATTTGACGAAATTAATATTGGTCCCATGCACTTTATTTTAAGGTCCTATTCTCGCCATTAACAAAACATTAACTAAGACTTTTGCCTCAAGAAACTAATTTGCTGCTTATTAATAGTTAGTAGGTAGTTGTTAAGTTTAGGTATTGGGTTTAGGTATTAATCTTGGGGTTAGGGATGCGGAATATGGTCATGCTGAATATGTGCTTTACAAGTACTAATAAACAGCCAATATGTTAATAATAGGCATGCTTATTAGCAACTAGTTAATAGAGAGAAATGGTCACTATACTAAAATGTTACCATAACATTTTATTTGACAACATAAAAAATATATATATATAACGGCAAGCTACAGTACAACAGACCAAATTTTAATGAAATCTTTTAACATGACAAGATTTATTAATTTACGTGTTAAACATATGGAAGATTTATGAATATAATTATCATACAGCATTGGCTATTGAAATGTACTGCATGTGGCAAGTAAACAGTAGTTTTAGCTTTTTAGAAGTATCTTGTGCATTAGAGACTTATGTTTTTAGAGATTTTTAGTAATATGGCATAATGTACATTGTAAAATGTTGATGTTGTGAATATTGTTGATAAATCTCATGCAAATAGGATGTGGTTGAGTGAACTAGTTAACCTGTTAGCAAAGTGATATCCCTAGTGAAAAATAAATATACTAAAATGTGTATTTGAAATACATTTATTTCATGCTAAGTATACTAATACATTTACATATTTATGTATTTAATTAAAATATTCTGCCGTTATACGTTTAGTATACTAAACTGATATACTTAAAGTCTGCTAAACTGGAAATTGAAACTAATTTTGCACTTTAATTGTGCAGAAGTAGTGTTGAGGTCCAGCTAAAAATATACTGAAGTATATTTAATTTTGTTAAAGTGGAATTATTGCAAGTATACTACAGGTGCACTTTAAATATCTCACATTTAAACACGGATATTATTCAAAGATCATACAATGTATGATCAATGAAATACTCCTAATAAAGTTTAATCATAATTTTTATATCGGTAAAGGTCATTACACACTGAGTCTGAAATTTTCATATGCGTTTTTTCGTATTCGTCATCCTTTCCTATCAAAATGCTTGCTACAGATGCGAAAATGCAGAAAATCGAACCCGATCTGAATTTTTGATGACGGGCGAAAATTTTGGAGCCAGTGTGTATTTATTTTTTAACGTGCGGAAATTTCGGACGAGAATTTTGGACTCAGTGTGCAATGGCCTTAAGTCTCGGGCGATATGTATGTGAATATATTTATAGAGTATGAAATAAGTGTATTTAGTATGAAATAAATATATTTTAAATATATTACTTTTTACTTGGGATTTCATTCTTTTTTTTTTTTTCATTTTTCTTCTTTTAAAAATATTTTTAATGCTTAGTTCTTGCAATTAAATTTTTTACTGTCATATTTTTATCAACAGTGGTTTAATTGAAATAATTGGTCTTTTCCCCATTATGTCTCTTTCATTCTGTCTTCATTATCGGAATCAAAAACTCTTTGTTGACAAATTACATTAACATTGAAAAGTACATAATTTTCTACATGTTAGAACCATGCAAATTGTATTGAAACCCAGTTTTGCTGTCTAAGAACTGAAACTAGAGTTTATCCTCTTTAGTCAGCACTTATTGGTCTAAATAGAGTGAAATTGACTTTGTTCAACCATTTAAAAATAGATTTCTGCATGGTGTTTCTATGGGAACCATCTCAAATTATGGAGAGTTCTTCCTTCCAGAAGCTTTGATTGATAGGCTCTCTTATGAAAGACATAGAGAGGTATATTAGATGCATATTAGATCATCGTGAACACGGCACACAGCAAAACACACAAGTGTTTTTAAATGGGGTGTTTTGCAGTCATCATCAGCATGAATGTATGCGGATCATGTCCGGCTCTCTTCATGCGGTATGAATGATTAAACACAACCAGGGGTTTTTGTCCTCCACAGCTGTCTGGGCTGCTGTGTGCAATGTTAAGAGAAGATGAATGTTTTAGATGAGATGTAGTTTTCATTATGATTGATTCATGAATGATCCTCATATCTCTGAGTTAAAACAGATAATTAACAATGATGAATTAGTTAGTATATCACCAATGAGAACGGGACTGCATGATAATAATGCATATGAGCTGGTTTGTTTTTTGGTGCACAGTGATCTATCAGCTCAGCTAGTTCTCTGGTAGCTGCTAATCTGGTAAACAAAACAAACAAAAAAAATAAGCTGCTAAGATGGTGATGGAAAAATATTCTTTAGGAGAGCCAGTACACTCTGCAGTCATCTTGGCTTCTATGTACATGAATGGGCAATCATCAAATTTCTACAAAACTCTTGGTAACATTTACCTCTCTGTCCTTCCGCTGGTTGACCATTTAAACCAAACTGGACCCACTAATGACCAGCTATAAACCAGTTACCATGTTTCAATGGTTTTATGATGTTTTCCAGCAGGATGTTTTTATGTTTTTATCTTTGTGCCCTTAGCCTTTACAGCAAGGCGTAGGTTTGGTTTGAAAAGTGGTTACAGGGAGGCAGGAGACGACCCTGAAATTATAATTTTTTCAAACAAACCAGCAATTAAATCAGTGAGTCACAGAACTTGGATTATATTCAAAATGTTGGAGTTGAAAAAATAGTGAAAAGAAGTGTGGTAATATAGGGATAATAGCATATCACATACCTCATATCACAAGTCACATTTACTGTACCTGCTGTGTCTGCCTCACCATATTAAAATTCCTTTTGACACATCCTGTTTCTGATATCCTCTGTACCTTGAAATACTTTAAAATTCAATATTATCCTTCACTATACTCTTCAAAAGATTTTATGTTTTTGAAAGAAGGCTACAATTATTTTCATGAAACAGTAAATACAATAATACCGTGAAATGTTACGATTTTTTACAAAAAGTTGTCTCTTGTAATATATTAAAATGTAATTTATTCCGGTAGTGCAAACTGAATTTTCAGCATCATTACTCCAGTCTTCAGTGTAACATGCTCCTTCAGAAATCATTCTGCTAACTATTGGTTACATTTACCTCTCTGTACCTCCGTTGGTCAACCATTTAAACCAAACTGGACCCACTAATGACCAGCTATAAACCAGCTACTATGTTTCAATGGTTTTAGGTGATGTTTTCCAGCAGGATGTTTGTGCCCTTAGCCTTTACAACAAGGCGTAGGTTTGATTTGAAAAGTGGTTACAGGGAAGCAGGAGACAACCCTGAAATTATAACTTTTCAACAAACCAGCAATTAAATCAGTGAGTCACAGAACCTGGATCATATTAAGAAAACCTTTTACTGTCACTTTTGATCAATTTAATTCATCCGTGCTGAATAAAAGTATTAATTTCTCTCAGAAAAATCTTACTGACTCCAGACTTTTGAACAGTGGTGTATACTTCTATGATACCATATTCCAAAAAAAAAAAAAAAAATTAAAAAGAAGATGAAAGAAATATGGTCCTTTAACCAGTATGTTGGCCAGAAGCAAATTAACATGTGTTTTCTTCTCCAGGGGACTGGAAGGCTACAGACCAGTGAGTCTTCTCCTTCCACCGGGTTTGTCTCATCTGTACAGAAACCTGAAGCTGTGGTTCATGCCATGAAGGTACACACATTTTCACACACGTTATCAAACCAAATAGAATGTATTTAAATATAGAAATAACTGCTATATAAATCTTTTTATTCAAAACATTCAACAAAACAGGTTACAGTTGATAAAACAGTAGATATACTGTTCAGAACTAAGCGTTTGAACATGTTCTGCTCAAATGTCAGTGGAATATGTTCATAGTCATTGTGATAAACTACACCTGTGGTTGGTCTGCTAGGACACCTGTGTTAACTCATGAACTGAATTCATAAATCAGGAACTGAATTCATAAATTCCCTAAAAATCACCTTGATACCAGTTAGTCATTGAAATAACTAGAAAAGTTATTTTACTTCTGTGAAAAAAAAAAAAAAAACTCTCAAAAATTCTATTTGCATATAGGCTATATAGTTAGGTTTCTTGAAGCATCTTGGAGACGTTGCCACAGTTTGTCTGGATTTAGTCTGTCTCAGTTTGTTCTGTTTCTTCATGTCACTCCAGATGGACTGGATGATGATTAGATCAGATCTCTGTGTGGAGCACTGGCTGTTGTCAGACTCCTTGTGCAAACAAAAATCTCACTGGATTATTACAATTAATAGCAAAATGAATGCTTGGAAATGTAAACTGATATTTCCTACTGACACACTACAGCAAAAGATAGAAATAACTGGCTTAAAACCATTTTTAGCTGGTGAAAATACTAGTTTTCTAATAATTTTGGCCACCACTGTATATATACACACTTCATTTCAAACCCATGAGATTTTTATTTTAAGATTTTTTTTTTTTAATTCTCTCATCATTTATCAAAGTCTGTGCAACCAAAATTCAAGTTTCATAAAGTTAATAAAAACAAAGTAAAAGTAATGCATATGAATCAAGCACTTTAATCCAAGTCTTCTGAAGAGACACGATTGATTTTTTGATGAATAGATTTAAGAGAACATTAGAACAGTAATGAAAATTAATTTTTTTTTCCCCATTACAAAATATATTATCAGCATAACAATTTAATGTTAAATGTCAAATTAAAAAACTTTTCCGTGTCCTTTTTTTCTGGAAATGGCAGTTGTACAGTACAGTGTGACTGTTTGAGCTGGTTTTAAAAGATCCTCTTGACCATATACGGTATTAACAGGTTCTGGAGGTCCATGATAATCTGGACAAGCAGCTTCCAGAAGAAAGTGAAGAAGACCTGAGTGAGAAAGAGAAAGCCATAGTGCGAGAGATGTGCAACGTGAGTGCTTATTTTGATTTTTGCGATAAGTCTGTCATGTTTGCTAAAACACATTGTGCACGATCCAAAAATGTGATGTTCCATTCATTCAGTTGATTCTTTGCTAGTTCAGCCTTAAAACATTACTGATCAATCCTATCAACTTTAGCACCTGTTGCTGTACACCATATTTTAATGTAAATACATATTCCTATTTGTTAGATTTCAAATTTTTAAATAGAATTCTATACAATTTATCTCAAAACAATGTTGTTGCTATTGTTGTCATGTAATCATTTTCAAATTAGGCTTTTCTCTTTTCAGCTGAATGTAAGAAACGTTTGCCTAAATTCTGACATTCTCTAGTGTTTTTAATCAAAGTAATACATTATAACTGTTTAAAGAACAATGGCAGATAAAAATGCTTTACAATATCACACTTGATTACCAGAAATGTCACAGAAATGTCCAGTTCATTTATGGAACGTTTGGTAAAGCTTCCCTTCACAAGGAAGTGTCACCAAGTGGGTGTAGTTTATGGAGGGGTCAGTGAATGGACAGGTTGGTACACAGAGCTCATGATAGTTTGATGTGTATGTTGGGCCCCTCAGTGGAATGTGGGAATGAATGAAGAAATCCAGCGCTGAGCACAATAACACCTCTGTCCTTCTCACCTGGAAACTCCTGGCCTGTTCAACACCATTGTGAACTCTGTTCATAACAGTTCTTGATGAAGGTTTTGGCTTGTTTGCGCTTACTTTCTTCGGGTGATTGTAACATAATGTTAAATACGCCAATCAAATAGCTGTGACTTTATGTGAAAAAGGGACAATGTAAATAAATTATAATTGGGATGCACAATATATCATTATCATCAGCCAATATTATAATTGTTTTCATTTTTTAAAAGGTTAACGTTAGTCATTTAATCATACATGCTCATTCCACCTTAGATTCCATTATATTTTTGATTACATTTGATTACATTTTCCATCATCTAATGCTGATTAAGGACACTAAGGATTTACTCACAGTTTGTGCCAGTGCAAACCCTCTTCTGGCATTAAAGAAACTACTGTGAGAGGTCACACCTTATTTTAAGGTCCAATTATTGCTGTTAACAAACTCCTAATGCCTCAATAAACTCTTAATTTGCTGATTATTAATAGTTAGTAAGTTAAGTGTTAAGTTTAGGTATTGGGCAGGATTAAGGATGTAGAACATGGTCGTGCAGAATGTGCACTACATAAGTATTAATAAACAGCCAATATGTTAATAATAGGCATGCTAAAAAGCAACTAGTTAATAGTGAGAATTGGTCCCTATACTAAAGTGTTACCCTGTGAGGACTTATGAAGACACGCAATAAAAAGGCATGGACGGTTATTTTTGCAGCTGACCCTTTATGCATTTGTTGCATATGGAGTTTCAGATGCAAAATGTATGGGAGGACTGTGTTTAAATATATCATGCAACTAAGGTTTGCAGTAGTCAGTTTACTGGTTTTTGCACCATTATTTAATGCCCAAAAAAGCATAACCCATTTTGATCTTGACATGGCCGTGATAGTTGCTAATTTGCACTGGTCTTGGTAGATTGCATTGGTCTTTCATTTGCACATTGTCAGTAGACCAACAGCAGAACTTTCCACTCCCATCAATGCTTTTTTGGGATTGTGGTCTCACACTAATTTGTAAATTTGGCCCTAAGATTTAAACACTTGCAAATGTAATCTTTAAATTCAAATCTGAAAATGGTAATCCATCTTCTGACTGTACCACTGTGATGTCTAAATTTATTTGTAAATTTTATTGTTTTTGTTATTTAGACAAAATATTATCGAACATACAAAATGAATTGGTTCATTCTTAAGTATAGGTTCTAAATTCTAAGAATAGGTTCTAAATAATTGAAAATGCCAACAGCTTATAAGATGCAGATTTTGCACTGGCATACAGCATGTAAAAGTGCCACAGCTGTTTTTTTTAACTTCGTCCCTTTGTGTTCAGGTGGTGTGGCGAAAGCTCGGTGACGCGGCAGGATCAAAGCCGTCCATCCGACAGCAGCTCTCTGGGAATCAGTTCAAAGGTCCTCTATAGCAGCTCTAACACATGAGGAACATCTCTCCTTCTGGTCAGCCACCATGAAACTCCAGCAGGACCAAACTGAGAAACTGCTCACAGCATCAACAGCACACACAAACGCTTCTGTCCAACATCATCCATGTCAAATAATTTGGAGTCCAACTATTAGCATTAACATTGGACCGCTACACTCCAATTTTCAGCGAACATGTAAAGCAATAATCTGCATTGAAATGACATTGTTTGACTATTAATTCAATTTTTTTTCCTTTATTGATGAAATGGATGAATTTACCAATTCTGGACTACTCAGCTGACAATTACCCAAAGGTCAGTTTGACCGAATGTAGATTCAGAGAAGAAACATTAAAAGGAGAGTGTCATTTGGGACTGGACCCATGAAGTGTTTACGACTGGCAGCTAGTCATGTTCAGTCAGCTTGCCTCTTTTTTTCTTTCTTTTTTTTACGTCATATTATTATTTTTACATAACAGTGATGTCAGAAAACTCATTATTGTTTCCTTACACCCTTTTAGACAAAGTTGGGTCCATCAAACTGTGGTTTACTCCTTTCAGAGTGATAGCAGATAATGCTCACTCACTCCACTGTGTTCTGGTACCCTTCCTGTGCAAGTAATGTACAGAAATGACTCTGAAAGACAATGTAAGATATGTACAAAAGCTTTAAGTCACTTGATTATGTTGTCTTTTTAAGTGTTTTTACTTTTTCTAGTAGCTGTTTTTAATAACTTAACAGCGTATGGGGTTTCTTAACAGCGCAACACTTTTTGAACAATGCAATTCAAACACAAAAGCAGCACAAAACATGCTGAATTAGATTTTTCCCTGTTCCTGTATGAAAAAAAAAAGGTGGTCACAACTGAAATTCATTGTTTTTGTATATTTAAGATGTCAAATTTTAAAACGGTGTGCTGTGCATGCTAGACAATCACGTCTCTCAGGTCTAGGGAAATGGCAAGTATACATCATAGCATGTCTGAAACAGTAGTTTTGTCCTTTTCCAGCCTCTTTAAGAGCTTGATTGACCCGTTAATAGGCAAAGACCTAATGTTTTAAAGGTCTAGGTTATCTGTTTCAACCCTAGGAGTTACTTACAAATCTAAAACTCCTAAAGGCCCCTTTCTCATGATTCAAAAACAAACAAACATGCAATGCTCCACTTTGACCTCCACATGAATGCATGACAGATGATGGCAATGGGGTCACAGTTTAAATTAAAGCAGCTTTGTGTCTCAAAAAGTGGACAAGTCCATCAATATGTCCTGCCCCAACTTAATATTTCAGTCCGTGAAGGAAAACTGCGCCCATCAAGCAATGGGAATTTAAAAGTAGTTGTTGCAGGGGGATTCTCTGTCACTGTCAGTTATTATTGTTGTCATTTGTTTTGGATGAAAAATGATCACAAGCCCTCATGGAATCCATTAGAAGCTATGCATATTTCCCACCCCTTGCTTGTTCATTTATTATATATTTTGGCTAATTTGATAATGCTTTCAGTTATCATAAAGCACTTTCAGCACCATGTTTAAATTCCTCACATTTTCCCTCAAAAGTCTGCAGGGCCTGCTATTCAGCAGAGAACTATTGTTAAACATTAATCTTAAATAGTGATCAAGGTTTGGATATAGCAAGTGATGTTCAGCTAATTTAAATGCATGTCAGCAATAGTTTAATGTATGTGAGTCTCTTTTTCCTGATATTCTTTTCAATGTCAAATAAACCTCCGAGTTCAAAAACAGGCATGCTTATAAATGAAATACTACGGCTGTGTTCAGAATGCAAAACTAGCATATTATTGTGCAATATATGCTAAATACTGTTAAAAAAGAAATAGTATATAAAACAGCACATACTGTACAACCGTAAGCAGTAGCATTGTCTTATTAAAAAGTCAAGAAATATTTCATTTTCAAATAAATTGCAACTAATTCAGTTCTATCTTCATACTGAAGGTCGAGAACACTGCATTGTGGGATACAATATTGTGCAATATATTGCATGCTGCATTCTGATAAGAGGATTCCGAACATAGCCAAAAGATGTAATTGTAAATGGGTTAAATTTAAAGAAAGAGTTAACATGAATTAACCAGAGGTGTTTTCTCTATTAGTAAGAGTGCATTTGATTGGCTGGCAATGAGTTTTGACCCACCTGTTACAAACATGAGAAGTTGCCATTGTTGTTAATGAAAGGAGTTGCAAGCAGATCCTATACAGATAAAGTGCCGTTTCTCTTAGGAAGCGGTCTGAACACAAAGCCATGATTTTTTGGGATGATTTTATTTGGCATGTGCTGCCTCTTTTGTGCACGGGGTTTTATTTGGAACCTATGCACCTACTCCCTGTGTTGTTTTATTGTGTAAAACCTCTGAGGTTTATCCTGTCTTCAGTGTTAATAGCTGCGAGCATGACTGCAGGAGACATTTTATGGTAAAGATGTAAAGACAAAAGGTGACGATTTTGTCAATAAACAAACTATTGCTTTATGTCGTCACATTTATTTA
This sequence comes from Spinibarbus caldwelli, assembly GCA_039654775.1. Lineage (NCBI taxonomy): Eukaryota > Metazoa > Chordata > Actinopteri > Cypriniformes > Cyprinidae > Spinibarbus > Spinibarbus caldwelli. The sequence goes on from CM077240.1 coordinate 7,499,728, forward strand.
TATAGCACTTTATACAGATTGTTTTAAAGCAGCTTTACAGCAATGAACAGGAGAATAACTTGTAACAAATGTTACAAAATTAATCAATTATGAAACAATTTAAATTTTACCTGTAAAGCAGATCTGTTACTATTTAGCTCAGTTTAGTTCAGTGTTGATTTAATTCAGTTCATATAAATAAAACATGTATCATAAACTGTTAGCTTTTCACTAATGTGAAATACCAGCATTACTATGATAGAGGACATTGTACACTTTATTGTATAGTAACAGATGTCTAGAACCTAGTGCAATAATTTGAAGTTCAGCTATCCTAAACCTGTCCTTTGGGATATTTTGTTCAGTTGTTCTCAAATGGTGGGTTGTGACCCTGAAATAGGTTACAAGGCTGATCTGATAGGGTTGCCAACAGCAGGGGAAAGAACACTGCTAAATGCAGCTAACCATTCTTGTTTCGTTTATGTGATTTAGTGATTTAGGTGCAAATTCATGTCTTGCTAAATCAGGCAATGTTAACAACTCAAAACCCATGAACAAAACATGTTAAACATTTTTTACCATGCAGATTGTGTCAAAGCAACTGTGCAAAATGCAAAATAATAAAATAAATGTTGGAGAATTGTGCCCCCTAATGGTACTAAATGGGAATTACTCCTTTTTACACTAATTTCATCTCATTGACAACCTCACAAAATTAAATCCGAATCAACGTATTGGAATCAATGTATTGTGACCACACTTTTATATATAATATACATTGAATACTTAGCTTCACATGCAAAACGCTTAGTAAACGCCTACATTATAAAAAAAAACAAAAATAGCATTTACAGCAATATACTCACAGTGGATGTTTATGGGGCAAGACATTCCATGTGGTTTAAATCTTATATTTTTTTTGTTAGAGCATGTTATTTAGTACAAAAATAAGTCATTTGAGCTTGTAAAATTTTCTAGCTGCAGGGCTTGTTTGCATTTTGTTTGTGTGTAGGTTAACGTCACAATACATAATACATACTGTATGCACAATGAGGCATACAGAAATTTAATATGGAAAAGACAACGTTTTCTGATAATCTAAGTTAATATTTTAAGCTAACCAAAAAGAAAGTTTGATATTTTACTGATAATGCAAATATGTGACCCTGGAGCGCAAAATCAGTCATAAGTTGCACTGGTATATCTGTAGCAATAGCCAAAAATTGTATGGGTCAAAATGATCGATTTTTCTTTTATGCCAAAAATCATTAGGATATTAAGTAAAGATCATGTTCCATAAAGATATTTTCTAAATTTCCTACTGTAAATATATCAAAATTAAATTTTTGATTAGTAATATGCATTGCTAAGAACTGATTTGAACAACTTTTTTCTCATTATATTGATTTTTTTGCACCCTCAGATTCCATATATTCAAATAGTTGAATCTCAGCCAAATATTGTCCTATCCTAACAAACCATACATCAGTGGAAAGCTTTATTCAGCTTTCAGCTGATGTATAAATCTCAATTTCAAAAAATTGACCCTTATCACTGGTTTTGTGGTCCAGGGTCACATATAAGAATAAAACCTAAACGCTAATACATTTTAACTAATGATCTGTTTACAATTACACAATATAATGTAGTTTATTAATGTAATTCAAGCTTTAATAAAGTGTTCATTTACAAATTCAAACTGGAATATAACTTGTGAAATTTTTATTTAATCTTTCCATCCAGGAGCTTGTTTGTATCATTTTGAAACAGCACAGGCAACGTTTGCAAGCAACTTGCCCACAATATTCTCATGTTAAACCATATCATTTTTAAACCTTGTGTAGCACAATGTGTATATTAAATGTTTTTAAATTAAAGACAAAATTATTTTCTCTGATAATTCATAGCCTGACAGTGATGCAATTTAAAACAAGACACAACCAAGTAAATGCACAAGGGGAAAAAGACTTTTATTATCTGCCTAAAAAAAATCAACAGGCAAACAGAAGGTGGTTGAGCATAGCAAGTCCTTTGCTGATTAAATACTAACCAAACTAAGGCACATACGGGAAACTATAGAACGAACATGTCCATCAATCAACGCACTTGATCTCAGGTCAGTCAAAGATGCCAGAAACGCATCTGAATAAAAGGACTGCTAAGGATGATTTGTGGGATATTTTCCCCAAGAAAATAATATGAATTCTGCAACACACCAACTAAAAAGCAAAGCCAAAGGTGGGGTGAATACATAACACTGAAAAAAAGTTTCTCTAAAGATAATACAGAATAAATCATATGTACAACCAAAAATTCATAATTCATTCACAGATATGCGTTTGGAATGGTGATGTGAACGAATTTAAAGGGATAGTTTCCCCCAAACAGAAAAATTCTATTTATCCAACCTCATGCCATTCTAAACCTGTATGATTTTTATTTATTTATTTATTTTTTTGGAATCGTAACATCTTGTCAGATCTTTTCATGTAAAAACCATTCATATTGACCAGAAAAAACAATATGAAGTAATCCTTACTACTTGAGACCTGAAACCACATAATAATTTTGAAAAAAGCTGAAAACAGCTCTATTATATGACTTCAAATACATCACAGTTGTATGGTCCATTTTTTAGATTGTCCTTTTTGTAGATTGACCAACCATGCTCAATGTGAATCGCTGTATGGAAAATATCCATGAATATATTTCAAAATTCTCTTTTGCATACAGGTTTAGAACAACATGAGGGAGAGTAAATGCATCAGCTTTTCATTTTGGGGTGAACTATCCCTTCAAATCGCATCAGTGGATATAAAGTCTACAGAACAGTGAAACCCTGAACCCAAGCAGAAGTCTGCAGTATCTCATGGACTCCCAGACACTCCAATTCAACCAGCGCTCATCTCGGCAGCTGAAATGTCTGTACCTTCCTGTGAAACCTGCATCAGAATACATATAAACCCGATACAGACTGTGTATATTGTATACAGGCACATGTATCTTGGGCCTAAACCAAGATGTGAAGGACTGATTTAATCACCTCTCATCTCATCCAAGCCCCTCTGTTCATTCCTGCCACAGGCGGCATGCCGTGGGGCGGCAGCGGCACCTGAGGTTGGCCGGGTGGAGGTGGGTACCCAGCGGGTGGCAAGCCCATAACCGGAGGGGGCACATTGTGCCCTGGTGGCATACGTGGGGGCGGAGGGGGGTAGCTGGGGTTGTAGCCTGGAGGGGGGTAAGATGGGGTGGGTGGGGGCAGATTGGGAGGAGGGTAAGAGGTTGGGGGCGGAGGGCCTGGAGGTGGGGGGTTTGGATGTGGATAGTGGGGGTGCGGGTGGTACGGCAGGCCGAACGAAGGGGGCATGGGCGCGTAGGAGGGCGCTTCAGTCTTCATCATGGACTGCAAACTCTGAAATCCCTCGCCGGACATGTACGAACTGGAAGTGGACATTCCCATGATATAGCTGGAGGGAGGAGGGGGTGGCGGGCGGTGAGGTAGAGGGGGCGGGGCCCCGTGGGGCAGAGGAGGAGCCGGGCCCTGTGCTGGATCCATGTCAGCTGATGTGGCCGGTTCTGCTTCAGCGGGAGGAGCTGGGATGACAGGTGGAGCCTTACGATCTATGTGTGGACAGAAGTCAGAGATGTGTTACTATAGTATCAATTATATACATTTAGTATAATCACTTTATAAAAGCCTTCATTAACAACCATCATTACATTATGTGTATAAACACTACTGTTCGATAGTTTGAGGTTGGTAAGATTTTAGGGTTTTTGAAAATAAAAATTGTCAAGGCTGCATTTATTTGTTCAAAAATAGTGAATTACAATACAATATTGTGAAATTTGATTCCATTTTGAAATAACTTTTTTATAATGAGTCTTGAGTGTCACATGACCCTTCAGAAATCTAATATGCTAATTTGGTGCTAATTTTTATTTTTATTTTTTTGGGTGGATAATTTTTCAGGATTCTGTGATAAATAGAAAGAAATCACTGTAACATTATAAATGTCTTTACTGACCCTTTTGATCAATTCAAATAGTTCTTGCTGAAAATAAAGTATTAATTTCTATTAAAAATATAAGTATTATTTATAGAAAAAAAAGAAAAGAAAAAAAAAACAGTAGTCAGTGTATGTGTGTATTACTAAAAGCAATTAGTCTGAAGTAACAGGAAGCACAGTCACCTATTGTGAAATGCCAAGATAATTTAAAATTTTTCCTATAACCCCTAGAAAATCCCATAAAGGTTATGCAAACAATAACATTAGATTATTATTTATTTATTTATTTGTATATGACAAGCAATGTACTTTTACCAAAGATACATTTTGCTGCCTATTTCAAAACACAGAAAGCCTCACCTGGCGGTTGGGACACAGGGAGAGGGGGCATAGGACTCTCCAGGCGTGGTATCTTAGACCCAACTTGCTCTGTTTCAGAGACAGAGAGAAATCAGCACTTGATACAATAGGAAATTCATCATCTCACAATCGACATTCATTATTATGACACTATAAAAATGTCCAGAATGAATTACCTGTTGGGGCTTTAGGTTCATCTTTAGGAGAGACCTACAAAAGAAAATAAAACATGAGCCCAAATAAAAGTCAGGGATGAATGGCTGTGTGCCAGGGTAGTGACTTGAAATAGTTTTCGGTCACAAATGTGTGTTATCCATAATATATCTAACTGCAAATGCTTTACTTACATGTTGGCGTTTAATCTTGGCGGGTGGGCTGGCCTGGGGGGAGTTTTTCTTGGAGGGAGGTTGAGCAGGTGGGTTCTGCCCCCCTGACTGGCCGGGCTGGGCGGCAGGAGGGGGTGGCGGTTTCTCTTTGTCCTGTATCTGAGGCTGCTGGGGTATCGGCTGCTTACCCTGAGAGTACAAATCCAGAATCTGGTGGCAGATGTCTGAAGAACACAAGACAAGGGTATGGAGATCATGAAACGCTGGAAGTGAGCAGTGCATCATTACCTGAAAAACTAGACTACTAGGGTTATTTTTCTTACATCCAAATAATTATTTTGGCGGAGAGGCATAGAGAAAGTTTGAAATGCACATTGTCAAATATTAATGCGATTACCCTCCAGCAGCTCCACCGGCACATCCTGGACAAACTGCTCCCACCAGCGGCGAGACGACTGCTTAGACGTCCACTCCTGAATGTCAAACTTACACAGCCGGCCGGCGAGGTACATGACTGCCACTGCTATGATCTCTGGCTCCCACTGAAGGGACAACATTGTGCAGAGGCTGGAAATACACACAAACATGGAATTAACTGCAGAAGAATCAATGATGACACGTTAAATAATTCACTTGTAAAAAGAGGCCTTTAAACATTCTTTCGTTTTTTGGTGCAAAAGAACAATGTCCAAAATGAAATGCCTAAATATTAAAAGATTTAAACGTCACAAACTGTGCATGCCTGAACAACTTTTATCTTATAAATGTAACATTAGAAGTCCAATAAGCCTCAAGTTCTCCATACACATATATATATATATATATATATATATATATATATATATATATATATATATACATACAGTCATGTGAAAAAGTTAAGACACCCTGTTGAATTCCATGGTTTTCTGTATCAGGACATAAAACATTATCTGATCCTTGGCTGGTCTTAAATTTTGGAAAATAAAACCTCAGATGAACAACATCACATGAAATAATACACCGTGTCATTATTTATTTAACAAAAATAAAGCCAAGATGGAAAAGCCATGTGTGACAAAGTTAGGACACCCTTTGATTCAGTTGCCTGTAGATCCACTTTTAGCAGCAATAACTTGAAGTAATCATTTTCTCTATGACTTTATCAGTCTCTCACATCGTTCTGGAGGAATTTTGGCCCACTCTTATTTACAACGCTGCTCCAGTTTATTGAGGTTTGTGGGCATTTGTTTATGCACAGCTCTCGCCACAGCATTTCAGTCAGGATGAGCTCTGGACTTTGACTGGCTATTGAAACATCTTGATTCTTTTCAGTCGTTCTGTTGTAGATTTGCTGGTGTGCTTGGGATCATTGGCCTGTTGCATGACCCAGTTTTGGCCCAACTTTAGCTGTCAGACGGATGGCCTCACATTTGATTCTAGAATACTTTGGTATGTAGAGGAGTTCATGGTCAATTCAATGACTGTGAGCTGCCCAGGTCCTGTGGCTACAAAACAAGCCCAAAATCATCAGCCCTCCACCAGCATGTGTAACATTTGCTATGAGGTGTTTGTGCTGATATGCTCTTTAGGTTTTCACCTCAAACATGGGGCTGTGCATTATGGGCAGACATCTTCACTTTGGTCTCATCCGTTCAAAGGTCATTGTTCTAGAAGTCTTATGGTTTGTTCAGATGCAACTTTGCAGACCTAAACCATGCTGCCATGCTTTTTTAAATAGAAGAGGCTTTCTTCTGGCAACCGTTCCAAACATGGCATTATTGTCATATTTTTCTAATTGTTCTGTCATGAACTTGAGTTCTTGAGTTGTCTGCCTGGTTCTCTGAGAGTAAACACGATCTGATCTTGAGGTGAATTTCCTGGGATGTCCACTCCTGGGAGGATTGGTTTCTGTTTAGAACGTCTTCCACTTGTGAATAATCTTCTTCACTGTAGAATGATGGACTTCATATTGTTTGGAAATGGCCATTACTCTTCTCAGATCACTGCTGATGTCTTACCTCCTTGGCATTGTGTTAACACACACCTGAAGGCTCTAGACCAGTAAACTGCCAAAACATCTGCTATTATGGAGGTGCTCTCACTTGCTGATGCTCAGTTAAACAAAGGTATTTGATTAGCAGTGCCTGACTGCTACTTACCCTCTTATGTTAACAATAAGGGTGTCCTAAGTTTGTCATACATGGCTTTTCCACTTTGCCTTTATTTTTGTTAAATAAATAATGATACGGTGTAATATGTCATGTGTTGTTGTTCATCTGAGGTTTTATTTTCCAAATTTTAAGACCTGCCAAGGACCAGATATGTTATTATTATGTTCTGATACTGAAAACCGTGGAATTCAAAAGGGTGACCTAACTTTTTTCACATGACTGTACATACATATACATATATATATGGTCATCATTAACTAAGAATTTTAGTACATCAAGTTAAATTAAATGAAAATTTAAAAATGTTGCTTTGGCAATTAAACAAATTTTTAAAAGTTAATAATAATTAATCATTTTGAAATACTTTTAAAAATAATTTTATATTATTTCAAGTATAAAAAATATTTTTTATGATTTTAGTTAATTATAATAACACTATGCATGTATGGTAACAACTGAATAATCACAGAATCATGGGGACAAAAAAAATATACTTTCTGATACAAAAAAAAATTAAAATACAGTACCATTGATGGAAATGAATAAATGAATGAATGAATTACAGTCCAACCTGTCATTGACAAAGGTCCACGCCATCTGCACAAGCTTCTGAACTTTGTTCTTGTCACCTGAAAAAATCAAAGCATGAGATATTTAACATCACAACAAATCAATATTATATACTTAAAAATAAATATGTCTTAAACCTATTAATACCTTTGAGCTGTTTAGCATAGCGCAGCAGAAACTGGTAGGGGTGCTCAACTTGTAAATCAAACTTGATTGTCTGGAGTAAAATTCTTTCCAGGACCATGACCTCTTCCTGTGGAGACATTCCATGAAACACAGCGATGTTTAATACAGAAGGAACATCACAAGAATGAGAACTTGTGTTTTGAATGAACTGCAAACCTTTGGATCATCTCCAAACTGTGCAAACTGCACATCATTGAGCAGACTCCGAGCTGTTTTAATGATGTCTTTACACTTCTTGGGGGTTTCTTCCACTTTACCAGCCAGGAAAAGACAACAAGCCCCGGTCACCTGTAGAGAGAAACATAAAACTTTTAAACACGACTAAATTTAGAGTGTGCTACATGCTACAGCAACAAACATCGGTAACACTTTACAATAAGGTGTGATTTGTTAACATTAATGTATTAACTAACATGAACAAACAATGAACAATACATTTATTACACTTTTTATTCATCTTTGTTAATGTTAATTAATAAAAATACAGTTGTTCATAGTTTGTTCATGTTAGTTCACAGTGCATTAACTAACGTTAACAAACACAACTTGTGATTTTAATAATGCATTAGTAAATGCTGAAATTAACATTAACTAAGATTAATAAATGCTCTAGAAGTATTGTTCATTCTTAGTTCATGTTAGCTAATGTTGTTAACTAATGTTAACTAATGAACCTTATTGTAAAGTGTTTTATTGTAAGCCATCAAAATTATAAAACAGACACTTTTTACTCCAAATAACTCTAGATAATCACAACTTGGACCAAGAAGCAATTTTATTTGGTTTTGTATATTAAATAGTTTTGTAGATTAAATAGGTTTAATTCAAAGTACGAATCAAGATCAAATAAATGAGTTTATTAGAGAATATCAATAAACAGTGATATGTTCACCTAGAGTAAAACATATAAAACAATAAACACTAATAATAATCATTAAAAGGCCCTATTCTTTGAACTCATCTTAAAACAAAAACATATTGGAATCGTAATTGAAATGGCTTCTGAAAATTCTGATATTAGCAAAAATAAATGATAAATTACCCCTGTTACCGCTATACACAAAGCAGTACTTTGCCTATAAACAAAGTAAACTATTAGGCATTATATAGTAGGATGAAAAGAAAATGCTATGGATGAAATAATCTGCCAAAATGCATAAAACGTAAAATGATCAGATTTTCAAGAGCATGTTGTACTTACATATCTGGGAAACTGTTTGAAAGAATGAAACATGTAAAAACGATGAAAGTATGTTATTCCAGTTGCCAGAGTGTCATAATGTCTTAAAAAATTGGTTAAGGATAATATAAAAATCCTCTCAATATTTAAAAATCATTCTTACACAGAACTGAAACTGAATATGGTAATAAGTTGTAAATAGCAGCATTAGAAGGATACAGTCCCAGACGTGTCCCGACGTCGAATATGAAGCGGGCTCCCTCTCGTCTGTACCGGGCTTCTGTGGCTGGATCCAGGCCATCGGACTGGGACGGGGTGTGGGCCAGATCCTTCTTGTCCCAGTACCAGCATGGCTTTGTGTGGTCCAGATTTGTGGCAAAACTTCCAGCAGCGGCGTTAGAGTTCTCCTTGCCGTCCTTCATTTGGAAGGAAGTGACAGCTGATGCCAAACCGGACTATCAGGCCACCGTTGGACAGCAACAGCTGTGCAGGTCTGTACAGCAAAAGACTGAACAGTTATCAGTTAGTTAATTACTTGTTAACCTCACATGTATGCTTAAAAGACAATTACTATTTAGAAAACATGATCACTTTGACTGTATTCACACTATCGGATGAATCTGAACTAAATTGAGCTGAACAATGACAGCTTCTGCAGAGCTGAGATTAAAGTTTGTTTTATAACTAACAGTTATTTTACTGTTTATTACTGTAATGTTGCTTTAAAAAAAAAAAAAACTGTTGAAGCGCTGTATAAACAAATGTGACATGGCACTTCCGCTGAAGCTAAAGGCTTTACAAAGCTATAATTAACACCCAACATAACTCTGAATACCAATACCGATCACAAAAAAAATATTTTTTGGACATTGTTATCGGTGAACATAATATTTCAATATGATTTCAGATAAGTATGTGAAGTAGACAAGTAAATGTAAATGGTGTGTAAAATAATAATAAAAAAAAATCTTGAAAACATGTCTACTATAAATTAACATTTGCCGAAATCTTTTTTTTTTTTCTCACTGTAACATTATTTTATTACAATTAAAAACATTTCATAACAAAATGAAAATTTACTGCATTTCCTGCAATTTCCATTTTTCGCAATAAAGATTCTGATTAGATTATTAAAGGTTCATTATTAAAATATATTTAGATTCAATCTTTTTACTTTAAGTATTGTCAGACTCAAACCATTGTTAATTTCATATAATAATAAAATTAAATTACAACAAACGTTACCATGATGTACAACACTGTATACACACAATTCAGACAGCTTTAAAATCGTAAGAATCTGTGGAGATGAAAACAATTAAATTCTAAGAAACACTCAAAAATATTCTTGATTTAAAGCAAAACATAATTTCTATGAACACAGACATGCTGTCGACAGTTTTCATGAAATCCACCAAACAACGGATTCCCATCAGAACACTTATGAGGAAAACACAGCAAATAAGATCACATTCGAGGCCGTTAATCACATGTACCATATTTAAAGTCTACGTGAGCTCAAGTGTCATCAGCTACAGACCAAATCCATCAGATATCTCTGATCACATATAATATTAGTAGTTGATTATCCAGTAAATCTGATGTTTATGTGAAAAGAGCAGTTTGGTCTTTTATCCCTCGATTCATTTTGACAGTGAGAGTAAAGCGCGTTCAACACCGCTCACGGAAGATCAGATTAATTACTCATCCTTCATTTTATAAAACACGCGTAACTAATCGGTATCCTTACCGTTATGGTATATGATTCGATAATGATCTCGATGAGTTGAGCAGTTAGATAAAATTGTAATTTTTGTCAGTCTTCACATTCACGACATGGAGGCGGCCATTTACAGCGCGTCTTCTTTTGCGACTTCTCAGCAGCGCTCTTGCGTCGTTAACCCCACTAGTGCTGCATTAGCGCCTCCTGCAGGCGTGGAGGGCATACACACCAAAAGACATAAAATCACCGAACCTCCATTTGAGCAATAAATTATGTAATATATAAAAAGATTATCTACAATGACCACCTGACTGTACGCCAACCTCAACTCATGGAGTAAGTGTTATGGTTACTGACATGTCCTGAAAGTTACCAAACAAACAAACACTCATGTTTGTCTACTTAATATTTGCTAAATAGTGCTTTCTGAATGCATGCAGAAAGATTAACATGAATGCATGCAGAAAGACTAACATGAATGCATGCAGAAAGATTAACATGAATGCATGCAGTGGTCAGGGGATGCAACTGTAGTTAGTTTCACAAAGATGTGAACGTTTTTTGTTGTGTGAACTTGCCTTTGTCACAGTACTGCAAAAGCAAGTTATGTTTGATCGATATGGACTAGAATCTGATTTTTTCGACCTCTTTAAACTATCCATCAAGCCTTTTGCTAACTGCAGCTAAGGTGCTGGCTTTATCTGAAGCGGAGGAAAAAAACACAAGGTTGTTCAAGGGCTTATACTGTATATATGGCACAATATTAAAATGTAGGCTACCTTAAATCTTCCCATAGCCTACTTCTCTTTCCAGTTCCTAGATTTTCCTTTCACCACAGAACCTATTATTATTCGCAACCAGTGTTGGGAAGGTTACTTTGGAAATGCAATAGGTTACAGATTACCCTATTTAAAATGTAACTATTTCAACTGCTTTATTAATGTAATTGATTACATTTGGATTACTTTTCTAAATTTCTAATGATTTCAACTGTTAATCATTTTCAAACATGTAAACCAGGCAGGGTTAACTTTACAGTAGTACTCACTTGAATTAAAATTATAAAAATGTAATATTAAAGCACAGCCGCCACAAAATCAGACTTACATTCTGAGGTTAAATACAGATTTAAAACCATACCAAGAAATAGTTTAGTAGCTATGATACTGTTTTTGAAATCAAATCTTGCATAGCTATGACAAGAAACACTGGCATCTAACAATGACATGGGGGGAAAAACAGTTAATCTTAAAAAAATAAAGCATATACATACATTCAAATAGGAAATAAAACAGTTATCGAATAAGCATGTGTCCTATTCTGTGTCCTAAACTCCTGAAACATTGCTGTCTCATATTTTAGAGCAGTCATTGCAATTTATGAAAGAAATCAATTAAATTTGTATGTGGGTGTGTGTGAAAAAAATAATAATAATCAGATGTAACCCCCTTTGGAATCGGTAACATTTTCATAAGTAACTGTAATTTAATTACACAATTTTTTTCTCAGTAACTGTAACTGATTACAATTACATTTATTTTATAATTTAGTTTTTAAATTGTTTGTAAATTGTAATTAATACATGTAACTAGTTACTCCCCAACACTGTTCGCAATTTGGCTTTTTAGGATTTTATTTAAATCATTATACTAAAATCCTTAAAACTGTGGTTATAAAAATGGTAGTCAAAACGCCAAAAAAAATACAAAAAAAAAAATACAAAAAAAAAACATGGTTACTACATTTTTACTATTATAAATCCATGGTTAATTTTCATACGGGATTTGAGGCACTAAGTAAAAGTTTGTTGGTAAATCTGATTTTGTTTGATTATTTTTATGCTTTTTACCAGACAACTTGTTTAGCCAAAGTATTAATGATTGTATGTTTTGTTTTACTTCATACATTTACATGAATAATGTTAACTTTGAGGGAAAAGACTGATGATGTGATTGCTGAGAGAGATACTCTAATACTAGTTGTCTCCGACACTGGAAGCCATGCTGATAACAACTACTAATATTAGACAAATATCAGATATTTTAACACTGTATTGCGTCATGTGGGTTACTGATCTAATACAAATGCATGCAACAAAATCCTATTTAAGAGCAAAGTAGCTACAGTATGCCTGCTCTTATACTGTCAGCAGAGGGCAGTACTGCTTATTAGTTTGCATTGTGGCGTGATCTGCCTTACAAAACTGCTGACAGATTTCCACCATCACATCCCTGACCACTTTTGATCAGCCAATGAACAAACAGTTTAATGTAAACACCACAAATCACACCACCATATATACTCATCATTTACTAACCCACATGTAAGTCCAGTGTTGTTCTGGACCCCACTGACTTTCGATGTATGAAAAAAATAAAAAATAAAAATAAAACATTATTCTGAATAAATTTGTTTGTATTCTACACAGAGGTCACAAAGGTCTATCAAAAACATATCTTTTATTATTTAATTTTATTTATTTATTTTAGATTTGAATTGTGAAAGAAGATTTAAAAACAGACAAGTGAGCCCATGGCTTTCTTCAGTGCTCATCTTACAAACAGCAACTCACCCCTTTTATAGACACAATTACAAATCACCAGCTGAGCTTAATCAAGAGGGACCATAGGAATTACAGTCCAATTTCAGAGAACATAGTGTGAAATATTATACAAAATATGATTCAAACCTCCAACAGAAAATTACAAAAATACATAATAGAAAAAATGAACATTACAAAAGGAAAAGTACAAAACAAAACAAAATTAATGTTGACCAAATTCGAGTAAACTTTGACAATATTTATATACAAAGTGTTTTCAGAGTAAGTGAACAGTGAATATTATTATGTTTTCTTTTTCTATGACTATTCAAAGTGTATTTACATAACATTTAAAAGGATATTGAAATCAAGATGCAAATCAGCACATCTCTCATGTTGACTGCTGAATGAAGTTAAAGCCATCATTCAGTATAAGTAGTGTTTGTCTTTCAAATGAATAACTTCAGTTTATTCAGTTAAGATCTAGTGATCTGTGCTTTAGCATTTCCAAACCAATTAGGTTAGTTAGGCTACCTCATTCGCACAATAAATGTGAGCAAATTTTAAGTAGTTGACAACTTGCATGTTTTGCAGGATTGGAAGATCTTATCTGATTATTGAAATGGCACATCCAACAATATAGCTGTGATTGTGTTGGTGCTCAGCACATGCTTAGCTAGTCAAGTCAATTGCCTCGATTACCCTTCAAATGGCTAGAAGGTTGCATTTTTCTTTCCTCTGTTCACTTGTCTGAAAGTTTCTAGTGAGACTGAAGATCTTGATTAGCATGTGTTATTTTAATTAGGGTTGGACAATGCAGGAAAATGGCCCTCCAGGAACATGTTTGAACACCCCTGGCCTATAGTTTATGTCACAGCCCTGAACCATGGCTTGCTGAATGCTAGTGTTTGTCAGAGGTGGGTGATATTATGGGAGGGACATTAGCCCTGTATTTTATGCACATTTTGATATTGCATAAAATGTTGAATGGAAACATAAAGAAACCAATAACATTTATAAAAAGTACATTTAAAATGTATATGCTCACTTTAGATGATACATGTTTTTATTCAATAAGAATAAACTGCAAATAAACTGTGATGGAATCATATTTACCAAATAAATTTCTAGATAAAGTAATGTCACTAAATTCAATAAAAGAAAAAATATATATAATTGAGTCAGTTACAACAACAAATTTTGTTTTGGTCCTCATGCACATTTTTTCATAATAAATTTAAAAAGATACATAATGACTGAAAATTTGTAGGCTGAAGCCTTATATTATCTAATGAATTTTTTTTTAAAAAAATCACATTTTTAATTCCTTGTCACAGTCATTCCATACGTTTACTACCCCTTTTACAGATGTACATCTAATTTTTATATTAGTTCTTGCCCTTATTTTTTTAAACATGTACATTCTCTGTAGTTTATACCGATTTTGAATTTATTTCAAACAACCAATTGCTTGCAAACATCAAGTTTGTCAGCACTCTACACTTCAGGTTTAGTAATGTATTATATTTAGTAAAAAAATATCATATTTAGCCCCACTATTTTATGTCAATTTCCCTGGAAGTTCTCTTGAATTATCATAAAATTCTGCATAATATGCAAATTGTTTGAGTTATTTAGAATTTTCACATATTCACACCATGGATGTAAACATTGTTTTTCTCATTGCGGACAATGTTACTGGACATAAATACACTTGTATTATATTTCCAGAAGATAAAGACAGCAAATTCATAAGTGCATATATTTGCAAAAAAAAACAAAAAAACAAAAAAACAAGCATGTAGATGACATCAAGTTCAAGCATTCCATATTCAGCCTCACAAATATCTCTTCAGTGTTACTCTTCATACTTGCAAAGGGGGAAAAAGACCCATTTCTTTTGTATGAATTTCCACACTATCAGAAAACAGTTTCAATTAAGATTAAAATAGATCCATGCCTTGAATAGTGGCTTGAATGTGTAACACCGGCTGCTAGGCAACCATTCATTAGCACAACTAAAGGAAACCAAGTTATTACTTAAGTAATTCATAATGATCAGGTAATTTAGTGATTATGTTATCATTACGTGCCGTCCTCTGCAGCAACTGAACAAAACAACCAAAATATACCATAATGCTGGCTAAAATGTGCACTTACATCTAACGCTTATGAAAACATAAGTAGCTTTTATAGTCAAAGAAATAGTGTTCTTCAAACATACACAGTGGGCCTAAATTAGAGAGTCATTTATGTCATCATATCCACCAACACAATTACTTACACTCGCTATAAAGTTGGGTCCTCTTGTAAACAAGAAAATTAAGAAGAGCTTAAAGACTGCTCCAGTGCCGTCAGAGACCCAGTGGAATATAACCACTGCGGTGTGATTATTAAAATGAGAATCTAATGATTTGCCTCTGCCAAGGTCAGACGAGGCTTAATTAGGAAAAATGCAATCAGCGACACCATGCCTTGCTCTAAATGCAGTTTGGGCCAGTGCCAGCTTCAGCTCAAGACACAGTCTTTAATAAAGGACGGTTGCCAGCTTGTGCTGCTGGTTGAAATGAAGCCATGATGGGAAAGCTCCTGGGGTTGAAGTGAACAGGAAGTTCAACAGAGGAAACATCACAAAACATTACACTAAATACATTTACATTTACTTTTAGTCATTTAGCAGACACTTTTATGCAAAGCGACTTACAAATGAGGACAATGGAAGCAATCAAAATCAACAAAAGAGCAATGACATGCAAATGCTATAACAAGCCTCAGTTAGCTTAACTCAGTACACGTAGCAAGGTTTTTTTTTAATTATATAATAAATAAAAAGAAAACAGATAGAATAGAAAAAAGAATAAAGCCAGCTAGTGTTAGAGACCTATTTTGCTTTTATTAATTGTATAATAAATAAAAAGCAAACAAATAGATAGAATACTAAAAGATTAGAAAAGCTAGTGTTAGTTTTTTTTTTTTTTTAAAGAACAGAACTAGGATAGAGAGTGCTAGAGTCAGAGGGTCAAATAAAGATGGAAGAGATGTGTTTTTAGCCGATTCTTGAAGATGGCTAAGGACTCAGTTGTTCGGATTGAGTTTGGCAGGTCATTCCACCAGGAGGGAACATTTAATTTAAAAGTCTGTGAAAGTGATTTTGTGCCTCTTTGGGATGGCACAATACAGCGACGTTCACTTGCAGAACAGAAGCTTCTAGATGGCACATAAGTCTGAAGTAATTAATTTAGGTAAAGGGATGCAGAGCCAGTGGTGGTTTTGTAGGCAAACATTAATGCCTTGAATTTTATGCAAGCAGCTATTGGTAGCCAGTGCAAATTGATAAACAGAGGTGTGACGTACATTCTTTTTGGCTCATTAAAAATTAATCTTGCTGCTGATTAACTGTAAAGGTTTGATAGAACTGGCTGGAAGACCTGCCAAGAGAGCATTGCAATAGTCCAGCCTGGACAGAACAAGAGCTTGAACAAGGAGTTGTGAAGCATGTTCCGAAAGAAAGGGCCTGATATTCTTGATGTTAAATAAAGCAAATCTGCAGCACCAGGCAGTTTTAGCAATGTGGTCTGAGAAAGTCAGCTGATCATCAATCATAACTCCAAGGTTTCTGGCTGTTTTTGAAGGAGTTACGGTTGATGTGCCTAACTGGAAGGTGAAATTGTGACGAAACGATGGGTTTGACCACAAGCAGTTCTGTTTAAACTAGGTTGAGTTGAAGGTGATGGTCCTTCATCCAGCAAGATATGTCTGTTAGACAAGCTGAGATGCGAGCAGCTATCGTTGGATCATCAGGATGGAATGAGAGGTAGAGTTGAGTGTCATCATCATAGCAGTGATATGAAAATCCTTGTTTCTGAATGACAGAACCTAGTGATGCCATGTATACAGAGAAGAGAAGTGGTCCAAGAACTGAGCCCTGAGGCACCCCAGTAGTTAGATATTGCGACTTGGACACCTCACCTCTCCAAGATGCCTTGAAGGACCTATCTAAGAGGTAAGACTCAAACCACTGGAGTGCGGTTCCTGAGATGCCCTTTGCCAATAGGGTTGACAGGAGGATCTGGTGGTTAACCGTGTCAAAAGCAGCGGACCGATCCAGCAAGATAAGTATTGAAGATTTGGAATCCGCTCTTGCCAGTCTTAGGGCTTCAACAACTGAGAGCAAGGCAGTCTCAGTTGAATGTCCTCTTCTGAAACCAGACTGGTTGCTGTCGAGGAGGTTGTTCTGTGTGAGAAAGGCAGACACTTGGCTGAACACAGCTCGTTCAAGTGTTTTTGCAATGAAAGGAAGAAGGGAAACCGGTCTGTAGTTCTCTAAAAGAGATGGGTTAAGGGTGGGTTTCTTAAGTAGTGGTGTTATACGAGCCTGTCTAAATGCTGAGGGAAAACGTTTGAAGCATTAGAGGTATAAAACGCCATTGGTTTTTGTTTTTCTCATAACCAAATGTTATTGAATCATCCCAGCCAGTTTTAGAGTTACTGCAGAAGGCTGCAGATCTGTTCCTTGCAAAAATCACAGGGCTTCAAAAGACTTGAATCACAGTGCATCAGTGGACCATTGTACTATAAAAAAAAAGTAGTATTGCGCTTATATGGTACTTTTTTCACCTTTTGTTACACATAAGAAAAGAAAAAATAGTAGCAATATGAGTTTGGACTTTAATGGTTTATATGAAAATTACATTTTAAGTGTACCAGCTATTTTTAAGACAGTTATTTTAAGACAGATAATTTAGATTAGTTTAAGATCTCTCTGTGTGGGGTCATAACCACTTAAATGTGACATTTTAAAGGTCAAGTCAATACAGATTGTTTTGAAGCAGCTTCACAGTAATAAACTAACAGTATTATTGTGATTCAGCTGTGAATTGAATATAATTTTAGCTAAAATAAAATATATTGTCATTTTAAGTAAAAACATACAAACAAGCTATTAGAAACTGTAACAATTTTATAGTGTATACACACACACACACACACATATATATAAATAAATATATATACACACACACACACACATATCCCATAGAAATATTTGTTTATGTATGTGTAATACATTAAAAAAAGTATGTCATGTAAATAGTAACAGCAAAAATAATTGCTATTAGATAGCTGTCTCTAGTCCATCATGAATAATTCAGTCCGTCATTTGCTTGACCTTGAAAGCGTAAGACTTTCTGTCGTTTACTACTTTGTATTAGAATGTGTTGCTTTTCTATTGTGGAGAAAACGCTTGCAGTGTCACAGCATCACTCTGGAGCTAAGCCTGACAGGGTTTTTTTTTTTTTTTTTGTCTGACCCAGTTTCTGTGCTTGAGCTGCTGCCACTGCTGCTGGGGGAGGTCCTTTCACATCCTGCTCATGCTAAACAGGCCGAGCCATCCCCAGAGCAGGCCTACCTCTCCACCATACACATATTACCCTATTAAGAGCTGTCATTTTAGAGATACAGCAGTTTAAGCAATATTCCAACAATTTGTTGCTTGAGGTAGAGAAGCTTCCAGTATGTATTGTTAATGGTGAGATACAAATCTGCAAGTAACATAATTGGTTACTGCATGAAATTAGCTGCTCTTGCCACTTAAAACATCATAAAACTTAATTAACAGTCGAATAATATAGCTAAAGCACAATATAATATTTTTCCTGTGAGTTTTCTAGAGCACGGAATGATATATCCTGCGATTCAGTCCATATCTGTGTGATGTGCTGGGCTGCAGAGAAATGGATTGAGACCAATTCCACTGCACTGAAGAAAATCTGGCATGGAATTGTTGATATTTAGAGAGTGGGCAGCCGATTGCTGATTTAATGTTGATGACTGTGTCAGAAATCAGAAAAATGCTACCTTTCTGAGTGTATACAGACGTAGAAGGGCCGCAACGAAAGTCAGAATGCAATGTCTGTGTAACATGTTTCTATTACAATGAGTTCATGTGGTTGGTTTTTAAATGATTCATTGAATTTACTGAAGTGTTTTTTAAGGTAAATGGTTGCAATCAATTTATTTTAGCTACATTTAAATAAACAAATTTAGTTGACTAACTTTCAATATAATTTTTTATTTAAATGTAGCTAAAATAAATTGTTTGCAACCACTTACCTTAAAAAAAATTAAGTGTAATTTTTTTTCAGTGCAATGTGTAGCCTTACCATGTAACTCTATAATATCTCACAGTCCCGTGCATACAAATCAGCAGTTGGGGGAAAGAATAGTAATAGTGCAAGTCATAAATGCCATTTTTTTATTTTTTTTTTATTTAAAACTTATTTTTGAGACCTGTTCCTGGAGAACTAGCATCCTTCAGATTTTAGCTCCAAGCCTAAACAAACCTGATCAGCTAATCAAGGTAGGTTTAGTGTTAATTAATATTTACAGGCTGGTGTGTTGGAGCAGGGTTAGAACTGAAGTCCGCAGGACAGGAGCGTGCCAGGAGCAGGTTGGAGATCCCTGGTAGACCATAAAGCAAGAATAGCATTACATATGTGTTCCTATAGCTCAGCATGCACTGGCAAGTAATAAGTTCAATTCCTTAGGAAATGCAAGGACAAAATGTATATCCTGAATTTGCTTTGGAAGGAAGCATCTATCAAATGCATAAATATAAGTGCATACAAAACATGCTGTTAAAACTCCGTGCAACAGTAAACATAGCTATTAACAGCATGTTTTAAAATTCCATAATTTCATTTTAAATTCATGTTTGCATTCATAATTATATATTTACAAAATTAATTCCCTGACATTATTTCTATATTTGTTAATGCATTAATTCCCTGACATTATTTCTATATTTGTTAATGCATTCTATATTTGTTAATGCATTAAAAAGTAAATGCACCATTTTGTAGAAAATAAGCCACACATAGCAGTGTAACGAACGTATAGCAGCTATAGTTTAACCCATTAACTATTTAAAATGGGACGAATTAAAATGTAAATACAGAAATCCTAAAATTCCGAATCGCCCGGTCCGTGTTTTCCAGCGGACTCGGCGCAGAGCAGTGGAGAGCTGGAGGAGATGCTTGATAATGCCATGCTGGAGCAAAGGGGCTCCTGTAGGGGTCTTGTGCACATTTATACACGTTCACATTTGCCTCTGTGGGAATTGGAAGTTTGGTAGGCTATTGCAAATAAACTTTTGAATATGTGAAAATATATTAACGCCTCTGCACGACCAAAAACACAACCAGTTAAACGCATATTTCAGCATATATATATTTTTCTCTGTTGCAACGCCTCAGTAATTGTTTTCACAGCTCGTGCCCATGCAGCACACAGGCATCCCCTGACAGGACAGCGCTGGCAAGGGCTCCATCCACGATCCCAAATCTAATGGTGTGAATGAGGAGGAATCGGTGTGATGTGGGGCTGTGCGCTGCCTCAATGAATAATGTAGATGGGCATCAGCATGCGTCTATAGTCTCTGCGAAAACACGGACGCTGAGAATCAACGCACACAGCCTTTTCTACTCATTTAACCGCGACTTCGAGGATGGAAACGGGTCTGGTCGCGAATCATCAAGTGAAAAATGTTGGAAGCGGAGATCCCCCTCCTTCGCCTCATCATCGCACACCTCCACAGCAACAGTCGCAAGCATCATTCCATCAGCAGCCACAGCAGCGAGCCGTGCACAACAACAACAACATCAACCCGACAGCCGCGCGCGGAGATCGACAGCAGCATGGAGGGAAAGAAAACGCTTTGGAGACGCAGGTCGATCGCCATCCGCGTTTGCTGAATATAAGCGACGAGGAAGAGCGCTCGTCCAAAACCGGAGGGGATCGGATGGGCAGCAGGTACGAGCTCTCCAACTTTGGACCAACGAGCAGCAACAACAACAACAACAACAACAGCGGCAGCGCGTCCCAAAGCGGGAACAGCTCCGTTTCTGAGTTTAATCATTATTACGGGAATGGAAGAGGAGGGCCTTGCTTTGATCAACATGGCGGACAACAAAGCCCTAGGACGGCTTTAATGCATCAAGCACAGGGCAGCATGGATCAAGTGCAAAACTCCCACGAAGGGTACCATAATAATCCGTACAACCACTATCCCAACTACCGGCCGGGGTACGGTGGCGCTGGATACGGTATGATGAGCCCATCGCGGCAGGGGAACATGATGGGCCCAGGTACCAATTCGCCTACTGCTGCTAGTCATGGCAAGGCTGCTATGGCCTCTACTAACGTTACCCCAGCTCCCGGTGCCAACGTTGGGGGCTTTCAGAGGTTTCCCGGACAAAACCAGCAGCACCCTTCAGGAGCTACACCCACCCTAAACCAGCTTCTGACATCTCCGAGTCCGATGATGCGCGGATATGGCAGCGGTTATCAAGATTACAGTAACCCGCCGCCGCAGCAGCAGCAGTCCGGTAGCGTTATGGGTCTGGGCAAAGACTTGAGCTCCCCGTACAGCCCTGCATCCAGCCACGGCTGGGGAGCACAACAAAGAAACCACCCGGCCATGAGCCCTGGGAATAACGGGAACAGCAGAGCTCAGGTGAACCTTTTAGCTTGCGTATGTGTGTGTGTCAAGTTTCGCATGCAGGTCTAGCCGTGGCCTGATGCTACTCGTATTACTAGCTTCCAGTGTGCTGCTTTTATATTTATCGAATGCAAATTATCGATGTAAATGGTGGAATAGAATGCTGAGTTTGTTTTCTCCTGTTATAGTTATGATTATTCCGGGGTTTGGGGCTTGTGTGCGGATTGACAGGCAGCAAAACATGTCAAGTTCTGCCCAAGGTGACTGTGCTAATGGTGTTAGCATGAGAGCTAGCCTGCGCTGAGACTTTCATTTCTGCTTTAAGACGCCCGATATAGCGATACGATATACTGGGCTGCTTATATCCTTATAGATCGCATAATAATACAGCATTATTATCAAAAAAGTCAGTGTCATGTTATTGAGTAAATTATCGGTCGTGGTTTCGATAAAGAGCTCGTTCGTTCGGTGCCATTCAAATTATGGAACATTCTAGCATTGCGCTGCTGCTAAATAAAATTAGCTGCTTGTGCGTTTCGTTCCCGAGATCAATTGAAATAAAGCGATTTTGTGCTCTAATTCTACTTTCTAGATAACATTTCGATTTCGTTTTCAACAGTTGGTCAACAGTAAGCACTGTCTGTCTGAAACGAAGCGTTTGCAGTACACAGCGCTACGGATTAGCATTGTTAGCTGGTGTTAGCGCCATTGCGCCCGTCTGGCTTCATTATGCAGTAATTAATGTTTTCACATTCACCTCACATTCACTAGCTATATTTTAAAATATTATCCGTACTTGTTGTTTCAAACACAACATATTAAAATATAAAGAAATTATAAGGTGAGGTGGTGAGTAAAGCTGTATAATCCCAAAACCTAGGAAGCTCACTAGGTTTTGAGACCATAAAGACCAAATATTTGACTAGGTAGGTGACACGCTAGGTTTGATACCCAAAATGCTGTCTAGGTAGGCTGTGCTTCAGCTTTTAAAACCTTAATACCCAAAATTGCTTTTTAGGTAGGAAGCCCACTGGGTTTTAAGAATATAACGCCTGAAAATCCTATCTTGGTTGGCAGCTCACTAAGTTTTGAGACTATAATGTTGAAAAATGCTGTCTAGGTAGGCAGCGTACTTGGTTTTGAGATACAACCTTGGGTTTCACAGTCCAGCTGGCTGAGTTACAGTTTTTCAAGTTTGATTTTAGTGATAAATTGACTTTGCTGCTTAATGTGTTTTTATGCAGGTCCAGGGGGGAAAGCTGATGAATCTATTGGAATAGTTTAGCATATATTAATATTCAGCCAACTAAATGCTGTAGGTTTTGTCTTTGTTAAACGGTAAATGCTGATAGTGTAACAATTTGGTGTAACAATGTTTTGACAATTTTTTTTTTAGTTAGTTGTTTACAACCAGTATGCGCACAACTATGTGTTTTGTCTATTTTGAGCTCTAAATCTGCATTTGTAGACAAAAAACTGGTAAAATACAAGTTTTAATTTTTCCTCTTGTGGCTTATCATAAGCAAGAGGCAAAAGCTGCCTGCTTTCAGTTCTCCAGTTCTGCATCTCTGCGATCAGATGCTTTTTGGCTCTGGCGCTTCTCTGAATGGATGAGCAGTCCTGACCTTCACACATGCAGATTAGCCATGCTTTCATAGTGGCACATGAAGAACATTTGTGCTGGATTGGCCAGGGTAATCCCAAGGCCTGCCCAGGACACATGACTGGAAAAGATGCCAAGACACCTGATAGCCCTCACACCTTCCATTCATTCTTGACAAATTTTGTACGACGCCTTGAGAGCATTTTGGATGTACCTTAGCAGATTAATGATTAACGAAGTCTGTTAATAAGGTTAAAATATATTTGCCTGTTTGTCTACAGTTAATTTAGAAAAAAAAAAAAAAAAAAACCCTCAGTGTGCCTCTCTCATCATGTGTCCTCATCACATAAACTAAATAAATGCAGCCACATTCTTCCATGCTTACCCCTGCACACTTTTGGTTTTTATTAGATAGATTTATTTATTTATTTTGCTATACTAATTGTAATTGTTAGATAATTTTTTAAAGGAATTTGGATGAAATAGTTATAATCCCCTTCTATTCATGTTAAATGACACAATATTATAACACTATAATAATATGTATGTTGCACCGGAAATTTTTAAAAATGGAGCCCCACATATAAATAAACATTTAGAGGTGCCTTTGATCAGGAATAATGGTTGGAATAAAATTGCAGACTGGTTGAATTACATCAGTGAGTTCGTGTTAGGCAATGTGTGACAGATTTCAATTCTTTAGACATGCATGAAGATGATGTTGACATTTATGCTCATTTGCATTTTTAGAGAAAGGCTATTATAAGAATAACTTGAGTTGTTAATGGCTTATCTTCAGCATGAAGCCCATTTAAGCGGTGCACTTTCCCCAGGCCTCCAAGTGTGCGTTGCTCTGCCACTCTGGCTCCACGCAAAATGTAATTAGTGACAGAAATTCACCAATTTATTATGTTGTGTATGCGAGAATTTTCACTACCCTTGTGCCTTATATACTGTATATGTATATATATATATATATAACTAGAGGTGTGTACTTCTTTCCAAATTATAATTTTGGCTATTTACTGCATCTGATTCATTTTAAGTATTGTTCATTAATATTTATCATTTACTCTCTCTTGTAAAAGTTTGAGGATGGTGGGATTTTTGGATGTTTTTGAAAGAAGTCTTTCATGCTCACCAAGGCTGCATTTATTTGATCAAAAATACAGTAACAACAGTAATACTGTGAAATACTATTACAATTTAAAATAAAATAAAATAAAATAAAAAAATACTTTAAATAAAAATATTACATTATAAGTGTCTTTAATCTTAAATAATGTCACTTTTGATCAATTCAGTGCATCCTTGCTAAATAAAAGTAATAAAATAAAAAACATCTTACTGACCACAAACATTTGAATGGTAATGCATTTAAATTATATACACAAAAATATATACGCAAATGCTAAATAAAATGCTAAATTTAGAAAAAGTATGCGTTTAGGATAAAAGGTGCATGCAAATGTTTTATTACTTAAAAAAACCCTGAATGTTTATTATTTACGTTTAAATAACCAAATTTATGCTAGTTGTAAGAAAAATCTTTTCAATTTCTTTGTTGACTAATAACTTCAACTGAAGTTCTGAGCTGCTTACCAACTTTAGTTGTACAGTAGTTATTAATAAAAGAATGTAAGTAAATAAAGTATTATGAATAATGAAACCATGCCATGCTCACTTCCCTATGTAATTTACATATCAGGGACTAGACCTATATTATCGGAATCATGAATTTGTTTAATAAAATGTCCTATTGGATATTTGTGTCTTTAATATTTGTGTTATGTATGTAGTAACCATTTTATGAAGAAAGAAAACACTCCGGGCTGTACTATTTTGTGAATATAGTCACTCTTCTGCACATAATGCCAACAAAGTCATTTAGCTGTTACTATTTTCACAGCATAGCATGACCTTGCATACCTAATTGGTGATTTAATGATGGACTTGATCGTAGTGCATCAACGAGGAGTGTTCGGAATAAATTAGAGGTGGAAATGGCTTATGCTTATAAAACAGTAGACTCGTCATTGATGACTTCAATTGTTCCTTGAGTAAGAATGACCTGGAAATTTCCAACAATGTTCCACTACAAATTCTTCAGGCATGGCCAAATGGTCCACAAACTCTTTTTGCTCTAAACTCTAATTTGACAATATAGTTGTCTAGTCAGAGAAAATGTGTGTTTGTGTGTGTGTGTGTGACAGCAGAGCACTCTGGCATGACTGCTGATGCTTAAAATGTTCATTTATAGTGGCCTCCCAGGCTTTCTCAAATTGGTCACATTTTCTGTAAGTGCTGCTTCAATTGGCCTGAATTTGGCAGTGACATGAGAAGATTAGTTTGGATGGCTCTCAGTCTTTCTGGCAAAGATGAGACACTTGAGAGAAAACCTAACCCCCCCCCCTCCATTTACTGAACCGCTCAACCTTATGATTGCTATTTGTATTCCAGTCTGCTGAGGCATAATAGTCGTATAAATGTGTTCACACAGACTGCCATACGTTGGAAATCACAGCTATTGCTGTTATTTATGCTAACATGTTGATACGCCTCTCAACAGGTGGCAACCATGGACCCTATGGTCATGAAGCGTTCTCAGATGTATGGGATGGGCAACAGTCCCTACTCTCAGCCGGGCGGAACATATCCAGGGCAGCCATACGGATCACCCACTCCTCACCGATACCCAATGGGAATGCAGGGGCGTGGCCAAGTGGGCATGGGAGGGATGCAGTACCCTCAGCAACAGGTAGAGCTAATAATTTTCAGTGTTGCAGAAAAAGTCCCTTTCAAAAGGAAGTGTCACATGCAGCTTTGATTTCCATGTGAAAAGCTTTGCAGATACCATCATGGAAAGGCAATTTTTACATGGTTGATAGCTGGAAAGCGGCATATTTTTGGTTTTTGGCCAGGCACCACCCTCGTAATGTCATGTGCTTGACACTTCAGTCTGTAGAGCTCAGTGCATTGGGAAATGTTACAGCGAATCATGTGAAAGAGTCTTTGTTATCATTTTTAAATGCACAATAAATCACTTACAACCAGGCAGGTGCTAAACTCTACTGAATGTGCCACAGATTTCACAGAATTCACATACATCTACACTTCTAATGTGCCTCTTGGAAGTTTGTTTATTAAAGACCCTATAAAAAATGCTTGATGGACAAAGCTTTCAGTTCTGTGTTGACAGATTTTCTATTGAAACAGGAAGTTAGGGGTGACATTAATTTACATGACGTTTCGACTTTAATTTGTGTCACATTCTTTAACCTATGATTTGTTATTTCTAGGCAGACGCGTTTAATATTAGTGGGAGGCATATTCTTATAGATAGCAACAGCCAGGTTCCAGAAGTAGAAATTCTAGGGATGCAGCGAAATGAAAATTCTCAGCCGAAAAGGCCGAATACCGAACGCGGTTTTTCGGATTTTTTCCCGCCATGTATTTTGCCAGTTTTTTCACCATTGCATAAAGTAACATTGAACATTTTTTAACATTCTAGCAGACATTATGCCAACAAAGCACAATAAAAATGTTACTGAGCACTTGTCGAGTAATGTTGTTTCAGTGTAGATTTTCCTTGCGCTTTGGACTTTTAACCCTGGTGCCGCGAGCTCGCACAGCACTGTTTATAAACATGCAGTTCGTGCGTGTATTAGAAAACATAACGTTCTGCAGTTTTTAATTTGTTTATGGCCATTTCGCGATTTCAGTCATCATACAGTTAACCAGCAACAGCCGTCAAAGTTGTTGGTGCTTGTAATGATTTTTGCATCTTTCTCTGACAATTTTAAATGCTTCCACACTGCCGACATGTTTGCTGCATTAGTGTGCACCTCTGTTTGATCATGTCACGTCATTGTTCGGTACAATTTATTCGGTCTTTCCGCTTATTCGGCCAAACACCGAAAGAACAATTTTGGTTGCTGAACATTCGGTGCATCTCTAAGAAATTCCATTAATTTTCTCCATAGAGGAATAGATTTTTAAACTACAACAAATCTTTAAAGACAGACCTACTGTGAGCTGCAAATTTTTAATTGATAGTTAATGAAACCGTCAGATTTCATTATTGCGGAGTGTTTTCTTGCTTTATAAAATGGTTACTACATACATAACACAAATATTAAAGACACAAATAGAGAACAATTTAGAACAACTTATTAAACAAATTCATGATTCCGATAATATATGTGACTCTGGACCACAAAACCAGTCTTAAGTCGCTGGGGTATATTTGTAGCAATAGCCAAAAATACATTGTGTGGGTCAAAATTATCGATTTTTCTTTTATGCCAAAAATCATTAGGATATTAAGTAAAGATCATGTTCCATGAAGATATTTTGTAAAATTCCTACCGTAAATATATTAAAACTTAATTTGTGATTAGTAATATGCATAGCTAAGAACTTCATTTGGACAACTTTAAAGGCAATTTTCTCAGTATTTAGATTTTTTTTTTGCACCCTCAGATTCCAGATTTTCAAATAGTTGTATCTCGGCCAAATATTGTCCTATCCTAACAAACCATACATCAATGGAAAGCTTTCAGAAGATGTGTAAATCTCAGTTTCGAAAAACTGACCCTTATGACTGGTTTTGTGGTCCAGGGTCACATATATAGGTCTAGTCCCTGAAATGTAAGGTCCTCAAGTTGGGATTCGAATTCGGGATGCCTGTAGCACAACGGCCCACAAGGCTATCAGTGCTAAATAAAACCAATAACTTTCAAAGAAATTTCCACCAATCAGAGAATCAAAACAAGCAAATCACACCAAATTATCAGTTTAGTGCCTGCCTACTCCGTTGAAGCACTGTGAATGACTTTATAGTCAGTTTCCCTTTGCTCTCAAACTGCTTAAATATTTGTCTATATTAGAGCCCGACTGATATATCATTTTGCCGATTTTTTCTGCCGATATGAGCCTGTCGCAGATATATCGGTATTGGCGAATATGCCGCCGATATGCCACTGATATGAACATATTTTTACAGAACATAAAATGCAGATAAAATGCTTGTATATGGGGTAATTACATAGTTTGTCCAGCAGTTTGCTATTGGCGACCTGGATGAAACGCTTTAAAGCTTAAGTGTATGGAATACCATTGAAAATTTGAACGGCCATATCTCTGTAACAGCGCGGCGGATCCACATCAAATTCGGGGGATCCCTTAGGCTCGAGGAACCCTCTCGAACGCCAAATCGAGTATATGTCTCGAGGCTCCCTTTCAAATGAGACCACCCCCGCGTCGATAGCCCGCGGGATCCGGGGGTTACGCGCGGTTAAATTCGCGGTCGGGTGCCGACCGATCTGGCGATCCCGGGGGGCTACCGAGGTGTGGAGGGTGGCATTTGAGAGGGCTCCTTGAGCTGAAGGGATCCCCCAAATTTGGTGGAGATCCGCCACCGCGTTCGCAAGATAATGACATCAGCCAACACTTTAACTTCAGTACAGAGGTCTCTTGTTCAGGCTGCAGCATTCAAGCGTTGTCTTATTTGACCGTAAGTGCCCTGCGAAGTGGACATCATACGATATTCCGGCATGATTACAGTTCCAAGGGAACGTACACGTTACATTCAGAGGGCATTAAAGTGCGCGAGATGTGAATTTAAATTGTATTTATTTACAGTGGTATGTTATGTCACACTTCACACTTCTCTAGTAAGTTTCGTCTGTGTGTGAAGACAGTAGTGCAAATCCGTGAATGAATGTTCTGAAGTGAAATAAACTTCAACGGAATAAAGTTGAATGGAATTGAATTGAAATAAAGTTAAATGAACTTCACCTTTACTGTTCAGTGCACTGATGTCAGACTCATTTTGGATTATAAAGTTTATTGTTAAATGCCCTGCCCACATTACATATCTTTGTTACGTCATTATAAGTGTTTGATCACCACATTTGAGTGATCATTGCAATAAATGTGTTTATGTATATATATATTCTGATTATGTATATACTATAGTATTCTATATATAGTACCAGTCAAAAGTTTGGACACAGGAATGGTAAAGTGTCCAAACTTTTGACTGGTACTGTACTGTAATATACACAAAGAATATCGCCGTTATATCGATATCGGCCTTTTTTTACGTCCTAATATCGGTATCGGTATCGGCCCCCAAAAAACCCATATCGGTCGGGCTTCTAGTCTATATGCATATTTTGCAAAAAACGTAAAATATGTTTCTTCTATATATACAAATAAACATGCTTTGAGTGGTTTTATATTTATTTGTCCTTTTTTAATTCAGTTGTCATTTGTAGTGCTTCATGGGATTGTTTTTGTTTCCGTCATTAAAGCCATTAAATACACAGCCTTATACCATATACTTATTTTAAAATTTTTTGCTTCAAATCAAAGTTGGTAATGTTGTGATTCACCGTGTGGTTGGTGGGTTGGCTTATAACTCTTTAACAAAGACTTCCAAAAATCCCTATGGGAAAAATGAATAGGAAAAATACTTCTGGAAAAAGGGCTGCTGAAAAAGTGGACTCTATTCTAGACAGCATTTAATTGGACAAAAATGGATATAGTCATCATCAGTTTTCATTTCATGTTTTGATATCATGGGGGCTTTAAAGAAATCTGACTTTGCTTTCAGATACCAAAAAGTGTTATACTCCTAGCTCCATTTAACACATCTCCACACTTTTAAATCTATTTTGCAGAATTCCACACATTTTCCTCACATTCGGCTCTAAAAAAAATGTGCGTGGGCCTAGTTATGTTACTTGTCTGATGGAAGTGCTCACTTTTTACCATGCCAGAATGTTTTTACCCACCCCAGCTGGCTGCCACACAGGGGACTATCCTGCTACGATATCTACTTTCTAAGCACATCTACCTTAGACTATCAGAATTAGCAACACTGACTCATAGCTCTCAAACAGAGATAGCAGCGGTGCTCTTCATGCTGTTGAGTCCACAGGAAACTGAAATGTCCCACAGGCCGGCGGTCTGAACAGTGACAGCCCGAGGGGGAACACAGAGTGTGGTGCAGAAGGAACGACTCTGTTGTGCCTGTCAGCGTGGAGCGACAGTACTCCCAGTGTACCAGAGATTTTGACAGTCTAATGCGCCGCATGTCTGTCAGAAGAGCTTGGCAGGCAGTCTGGTTGGGCTGGGCTGTCCTATTCTGGGTACAGACTGCCCTATTAAATTTAGACTCGAAATCTGGACTGTGTTAAGTTCAGTGCCACTGCCTCTGAAATAACACTTCTGCTGATGTAAACAAGGCCGCATTGGTGGGACAAAAGAAAATTAAGCCGGTAGTACTGTAACCAAACATGTTTCACTTTCTACCACATGACCTAGGTTAAATTCAATGCGAGTGCAGTTTCAATATTGTCTTTAATCTAACCTACACTGTTATTAGATAATGTCCTGGCAGAAAAGCTATACGTTGATTCAAAATACAAGTATTATATAGTGAAAAATCAATATGGAAAATTCCTTCATGTTAACACAGCATATTGGGCTGAGTGTAGCTTCTGTGTATCTTCGACAAAATATGAAGGCTTAGGCTAGAAACATACTTTATGTAAACACAGATGTGAATGATTGGCTAGCTGCTGAATCTATAATGACATGCCAAAAGAATTCAGTTTTAAGACTGCAGTCAGATACAAATGTACTGAGATAAAAGGACTGGAAACCTCAAAGTAAATCAAAGCAACACATTTTTTTATTGTGTGGTCTACACAGGCTGCATTCATAAATTTATAGCGCAACCAGTGTAGTCCGTTTTATGTACAAATGGCTCTAGGTGATTCTTTTAATAACTTGGTTGAAATGACTTGCAAACCATTTTAAAGGGATAGTTCACCCAAAAAATGAAAACTGTCATTAATTACTCACCCTCATGTTGTTCCAAACCCATAACACCTTCGTTCATCTTCGGAACACAACTTAAGATATTTTTGATGGAATCTGAGAGCTCTCTGATCCTCCATAGACAGCAAGGATATTACCACGATCAATGCACAAAAATGTAGCAAGGACATCGGTAAAATAGTCCATGTGATATCAGGGGTTCAATCGTAATTTTATGAAGCTACGAGAATACTTTTTGTTCTCATAGAAAACAATAATAACATAATTTATTCAGCAATTCTTCTCCCCGAGTTACCATCTTCCACCATTTTGGAGAGTACCCCAGAACGTAATCAACGTAAACAGCGTTGTTTACGTTCAGTGAAAGTGCGCGTGCTTAACGTAAAAAATGCTGATTATGTTGATTACATTCTGGGGTACTCTCCAAAATGGTGGAAGATAGTACCTCGGGGAGAAGAATTGCTGAATAAATTGTTATCATTGTTCTCTTTGCGCATTAATTACAGAATTTTCATTTTTTGGGAAAACTAACCCTTTAATGAATTTACCTTTGTTTGTGTGTGTGAATTTTTGCAGGTGAAATCTAGTCATTTCAGTAGAATCCACACAATCTGGATTCAATTTTTGTGAGGTCAGGAGATTTTTAAATGCAGATTTCACAAAAAGTTGGTTACAGATTTTTGCTAATCAGTATTATTTAAATGAAAAATTGTGCTGATTTGTGTAGCCAGTTGTTAAAATGTTGGCAGTTTAACTACTGTGCTAGCTGAGCTACTACCAATG
Organism: Spinibarbus caldwelli; assembly: GCA_039654775.1. Classification (NCBI taxonomy): domain Eukaryota; kingdom Metazoa; phylum Chordata; class Actinopteri; order Cypriniformes; family Cyprinidae; genus Spinibarbus; species Spinibarbus caldwelli. Next base: position 7,531,491 of record CM077240.1, read on the forward strand.
AGATAAATGGGACTGCTAACAGATAGACTTTATCAGCTATTGTAGTCCTCCTTGTTCTGACACATTTTGGAAAACAGCGACGCGTGAAATCGAGTCTGCGTTGCTGGAAGTGTTTGAGTTCACATACTCAAGTGTGTTTTGGACCTTAGAAACACAAACTGCTATTTCAGCTATCAGCCACTTTCTTTTCATTACCTCCAGATCCATTACACTGATCTTTGGTCAGCTATACTGACACGAGATCAGCAGGACAGCAGTCGTGTGCAGTTTCCTCCTGTGATTGCCCCTGGGTACGGACATGACCTTTTTAGAACGAAAGATCAGAATCAGCAATCTCCTCCTGGCACGGTGGAATGTAGGAGAGGCACTAATCAAGAAAGACATCACCGAATGCGGCCAGCACATAATGAGATCGTTACAGGAGAGAGTTTTGGGGTAATCTCTAACCTGAAGGGGTGTGTGGTGCATTTCTGCAGCTGTTAGTTGTCGCCAATCTCAGTCAAAAGGGACTCTATAATGACTTTTATCTACCAGGAGACCTTAGATGACCAGAGGATATTTTTTCTTTTTTTACAACCTTTTTTTTACAATCTGAAATTGGATGTTTCATCTGGTCTGATACCAAGGGAATCCTGCTGTGTTATTTCTATTGATCTTCTGGCTACTTCTGTTTTGGTCACATAACATTTTTACAATAAAATAGAAGAAGACAAAGCTTAAAACCCAGGGGAAAGCACAATTTTTAGGCAGAGGAAAAAGAAGACACAGTGTTAAATATACTTATAAAGAATTATTTTATCGACTTTAGGCAAAATTCTCCATTCTGGCATTGAAATCTGAAGAATTTCATTCTGCGTTTTCCACTTACTGTCAGAAAGTGAATTAGCATTTTTCTTCAGCCCATCTGCCGTTTTTGTTCAGACCAGTTACAGCCTATATAATATACATACATCATTTATTAGGCAGAAAGTTGAATTTTAACATTTTATAAAAACTTTTGTCAAAAACTAGTATTTGAACTGTAGAGTTGTTTTAATAGTAGGTTTAACGGCCATTTTACAGTTTGTTACCATGGACAGTGTTGTTGTTTCAAAAGAACGTTGCTGCATAAACGACATGTAGTTCTATTCTAAAATCAGAATTTTCCAAAACTATTTCAACTGCTGATTCCAAGAAATTTTTAGAAGAAAAAAAAATTGCTTCTGAAATGTTTTTTTTTTTTGCAAGTCAAGAGTTTGCAGGTATGATGTATGTACTATCTTAAAGGTAGGGTATGGCTATTTCGGAGAGGCTAGCAATAGCAAGCTAAGCATAAGCTTCCACCCTCCCTGCAAATCACTCTCCAAAGCCACGCCTCCTTCAAAACACATGATCGCGCTCAGGCAGAAGCAGAGGCTAACCAGCGGACACGATGAGAGACGGAGTTGGAGGAGGTTTGAATGCAGCGCTGTCAGATTATCTCATGGCTCATTCACCGGTGAGAAAACATTACAGTACAAAGTGCATAATATTACAATAATAATGGCTTCCATTCTCGCTCAGTCTGAAATAGTGTAATGGAGTGCGCTGATGACGTATCATGTCTGTATGCAAATACATATGTTGACAGGCAGGTAGGACAGCCAAATCACTTACCCTTTTTAAAGGTGCATTCAGTAGTTCTCTTGTTAGCATTAGCATCACTGCTAGTACGGATACCACAGTGTTGTTAAACACTGTACATCCCTGATTTTTTTGTAAATTACACTGATATTACACAGAGTTTTAGATTAGTGCTCTACTCAACAATTTATTCCCTTACCTATCTATCAAAACAGTAGGCACTTGGGTATCGCTAGTCAGTGTTTTCTCCATTATCTAATTTTTCTACCTTGCGTATGTCGTACCAATGTTTAAGCTTGTTTTTTGTTTTTGTCTGTCTTCAGACCTTTTCTTCTTCTTCAGCCACACAGCTACTGATTCTTCTGTTATTTCTGCTGATGAAGAACAATGAAAAGTCTATATTATCCATTGTCTGATTTTCGTTCTTCGCATCACCAAACAACACTACACCACTAGTGTATCTACAGAGGTGACAATCAATGAGCGCTGATGACGATCTCTCCAATGTCACGTCTTTTCAGCAAGGCCAAATGTTACACATACATAATTAAAACACTTTTTATCGACTGTTATAAGTACTGTATCGATCTCGTGAGTGTACACCAAAACCACTATTTCACTATTTCTTAAAGCATAAAACCTTTTAAATTAACACCAAACTACTGAATGCACCTTTAAATGTGAATTTATTTTCCACTAGTGGCATCAAACAAATTTGCCCCTGCATTTTACCTCTGTGTTTGCTCTTTGATGGCGTTAGGTGTGTTTAATGAGCGTGTGCAAGCTCAGGTGGATGCGGATCAGGTGCGTGGCAGGGGGGCGCAGGTCCTGACAGGTGTTTTGAAGGTTCTGTAAGAGGACAGGTCCTATCACAACACAATCAGCAGAAGCCATCAACCCCCCCGAGGCACTGCCGCTGACCATCTGACCGCCTCTCACCTGCCCTGCTGTCCACGCTGCTGACAAGCACAATACATGGCAGAGAAATGGATTAAATGTGCCATTTGTGATTGGACACAATCTCTTTGTGGGATTTTGAAGCAATTGCGCGCTGTCCTCTTAAATCCCTTTTTGTTATTTCAGTGATGGAAAGACTGGAAATGCACGGCAGTTATCCTTTTACATTCCCCTCAAATGCTGTACAAACAGTTACAAATCCGGAAGAAAGGGGTCAGAATATTTACGTGTGTATTAGTTAGGCCCACACTGCAAAAAATTTTTCTTAGTATCTTAGTCTTGTTTAGATAATTTTCCTAGAAACAAATTAAAACACAAATAATTTACTGGAGAAATCTCAAGCACTCAATTTTTTTAATGTTAAATTTGCTCTATCATCTATCTATCTATCTATCTATCTATCTATCTATCTATCTATCTATCTATCTATCTATCCATCTATCCATCTATCCATCTATATAATATTTCTGTGATAGCAATGTCACATGATCCTTGAGAAATAAAAATACAGGAAAAACAGTAATATTGTGAAATATTATTACAACTAAGAAACAAATAAAAATGTTAGTTATATATAATTTTGGGAATGCTTGTGGCGCTTATTTTTTTTCCCCAAAACCATAATAATTTTTTTTTAGGATTGTTTGCAAAAAATCAAAATAAGAGCCTTTATTTAAAATAGAAATATTTTGTAGTGTTATAAATATTCTTACAACTACTTTTGATCATTTATTAAAAAAAATCTTACCACAAATTTTTTAATGACAGTGCATTTTGGTTTCCACAAAAATATTATGCTCAGCTGTTTTCAACATATATTTCACCATTCAACATGATATATTAAAATAGAAACAATTTTTCCATACTGTAGAAAATTACTGTTTTTACTGCATGCAGCCTTGGTTAGCATAAGAGACTATTCTTATTTTAAAAAAAATAAATAAATAAATTAAAAAAAAAAAAAAAATATATATATATATATATATATATATATGTATATATGTGTATAAATATGCATATTAGTAGTACAGTAGTACATTACATAGTACAGTTTGATATAGTTTTTCTGTTTATTGGACACTGACAGTGGAGAGAGAGAGGAAGCAACAGGAAAAGAAAAAGGGGAGCAGGATCTGGAAAGGACCTCAAGCCGGGACTCAAACTCGGGTCACCCGAGGCATTGCTGCCCACAAGGCTATAGTTTCGACTTACTTTCTAATGGAAAACTGATTGAGGAAATTATTTTTGCAGTGTAGATTAGGGTTTGTCCTTGCTTGACTTACGTTTCCTCATTAAAGAAGCTCAGAGAACACAGCTCTCAATACAATTCCCATCTGAGCCTCATGAGTGTATGTGCACGTACCGTCGCTGACATACTTCTGCATGTATTAGAGAGATGAGCGGGAAAAGCACATCATCATGGTTCGTGGATTTGTTTTCTGTTTGGTATGAATGACAAATGAGAATTACAGCGGATGAAGGGAGCGGGTAACGGGGGGCTCAGATGGGAGGACAGCGTGCCAATGGCAGCTGTTTCCTTGAAAGCTCTTACATAAGAGCGTCACAATAACAGCTTGTCGTGAATCAGAGGAGGGGGAACAGTTGTGGATTACTAAAGCACTAACACACCCACGGGGACCCTCGGTGATCAGATGTCTCCCATCATCCCTCACTGGCTACGTTCACACAGCAGCAGAATACAGTTGTCAGTCCTGTTTGGAGTGCTAAATATGAATGTGTTCAGACACAGTTTAGTTTTAAAACAGACTGACAACAAGTGACTCTCAACTAGGACTGTAAATTAATTTGATGAAAAATCCCAAAACCTAAATAAACTTTCAGTAGACCAAATTGCATTTTTAATATAGCTATTTAATTAGTTTAATTTGACTGGATTATCTCTACCAAATTATTATTCTGTAAGTTACAGCTGCACAATAAACAAGGACAAAAACACATACAACAAGGATTTACTTTTAGAATTCACTAATTTAAATTCATTTTCCAAAATCCATTCAACAAATCTTAGGCAACTTTAGGTATGTTGAGTTTTTGTCTAATACAACAAAGATAAAATGTCTGCAATGTATTGGTCATGCACTAATCAAGATGCAAGGCCCAAGTCAATCCAAAAACAAGAACAAATGTCCTGAGGGAGGTTCTCTAAACCGTCCGTACCAAGATTCCCCTCCGAGATGATTCCTTACAGGGGCTAGATGGAGGTGGAAAGACAGGGAATGCTGTGCCACATCTTTGCTTTCTAGGCTGAGAAATCCAGCTGGAACATTTTGGTGTGAGTCCTCATCATCAGAAGCCTGGACATGAAAAAGAAATAAAAAAAAAAAAAAAAAACGATGTTATGATGCCTTTAATTTACATAATCTGATAGCAGTGGTAGCAGAGACAACATTGTATCAATTTTTAAATCTAAAGAAAATCACATTTCCATCGATTGTTTTTTTTATTACAGCAAAAGTTCACCCAAAAATGTATATTTGCTGTTAATTTACTTACCCTCAGGCCATTTAAGATGCAGGTGACTGAATCCATGGTCCTTGGTGATTCATAAAATGGAAGTCAAGTCAAGTCGTCACCTTTATTTATATAGCGCTTTTAACAATACAGATTGTGTCAAAGCACTTAACAGTATCAAATTGGAGGATAGAGTGTCAGTAATGTATAATAATAAGATTAAACACTCAATTTTCAGTTAAAGGCATTTCATTATTGAATTCAGAGATGTCATTGTCTAGCTCAGTTTAGTTTAAATAGTATCTATGAAATCAAATTGACGATAATCGTTAGAAATTAAGTGTCCCCAACTGAGCAAGCCAGAGGCGACAGCGGCAAGGAACCAAAACTCCCTCTGTGACAGAATGGAGAAAAAAACCTTGGGAGAAACCAGGCTCAGTCGGGGGGCCAGTTCTCCTCTGGCCAATTGAAGAGGTTCCATCACTTTGAGAGTCAAAAAAAAAAAAAGCAGATACAGGAAACACAAAATTAATACCCCTGGCTCTTCATAATATGTTGAGGTCTTATGAAGCAAAACAATCGGTCTGAGCACATTGACTGTACATTGACGTCATTATTACCTATAATCCATAGCCTTAACATAAATAAAATGTATAAGTCTATAACATTTTTAAAAGTATCCACTTTTGTCACAAGCAAATTGACAGTACTTACATTTCCAGATCATCTTTTTTTTTTTTTTTTTTTAGCTCAGCACTGATCTTCTTGGAATCTGTAGAGTGACAATGCACATTAAAGGAAAACTGTTATTAAAGGGTCATGAAACCCCCCTGTTTCAGCACTGGTCTTTCACACCTTAGATCTGAAAAAGACTCCAGAAATGGGCAGTGTAAAACTGTGGAAAAGTGGGAGTGTAGAGGGTGGGAAGAGGGGAGAAAACAGCCAATAAAACACAGACCTACAACACACTCATTATACAGACAAATGAAGATTAAAATATATTTAAAACAAAGAATAAAGGCATAGTTACTTTTTGTTTACTCTTCTTTGGATTTTCGGTCTATATCATTGTTTGCTGCGTATCACAATAATCCGTCACGTCATCGCGTTCATGATCAGACGTGCCGCTGTATCAGCGCCCTTATTTGTGCATATTTCATTTGAAGAAGACATGATATGTGCGCGAACACGGTGCTGGTTCATGTTTGGAGCACGAGAGAATATGAAATATTCTCACAAACACTTGAAACACCCTTGCTCCGGTCCGGATATGAACTATGATCCGCGCAGCGAGTGTTATTAAACCCATCGCGGCGTTCCGCGCAGAAACCGCTCTCTCTCATGCACTCTCCACGTGTTGTTACATATTAAATATTGTTGTGGTCATGTTCACAGAAATGAACTGACAGTGCGAAGCTCTTTCATGAGATTTGAATTCTCCGCTGTAAGACAACCTCATGCATCATACAGTGCAGTGATTGGATGGTAAAAGTTCATTCTCATGAATAATACTGAGAATAGCTCGGAAAACTGATGACGTAGACGCGTACTCATTAGCCATGGCAGCCAATCACCACTCCAGATTAACGCATATACATCACTTTTCGTGACGTAGGCTCAACTTTTCTTTTTGAACCGGAAGAATGAAATTGCTCCAAAAAATGAAAAAATAACCACTTTTTCCTTAATAATAGACATAATGAATGCTATTGTTGTTTTCACTGATGTGCAACCTGTTCATATATGTTAACATCTCAAAAAATGTGTTTTAGGGTTTCATGACCCTTTAACACATGATTTGTTAAGTTATCCATAAACTGCTAACTAAAAATTCCAGTAGTAAAGTTATCAAGCATTACATGGTAGAAAAGAATTGGCATTAAATGAAATGTATTTAGTAGTTAACTAACTTAGCTAACGTTATGTGGAGGAGAAATTGCATTTCTTCAGTAACTAACTTGGCTAGTAAGCTATAAGCTTGTTTGTGTAATACATTACTCGCAAAAGTAAAGTAAAATGTTAAGATGGCGTAAAAGCGGTCACAGCTAAGCCTACAGCATCGCATCTGTACGAACCTTAGATATACTATATGTACCACATATCTAACGCTATGGTACGAACACCCTCGAACATGACATTGTTTTACATGTCTTTGTAGGCTACTCACAAATGTCAAGCAAACAATAGATCTTTAATTATTAAAAAAAGAATATGCGTGTCCGTTAATCTTACTAACAAACAAACAGTGATAGTGCTTATGAACCCATAAGAGACGATTCTTTCGCCTTTTTGTTTAATGAAGATCACTGACCAGATGCTGATTAACTATTAGATTCCGAACTACATATAAACGTGGTCCAAATCGTTTGCAGCCGATCCATAAAAGACTGTGGCGAAAGGTTTGGAATCGACATTCATGCAGTCTTATTTTCTTCTGTCTTTTTATTAGCATATTAGTTATACCTCTCATTTATTAATAATGGTTTCAGACCAAACAGTAAAGAAAGAGCTTCAACTCGCCAGCAAACGTTGACAGAAATGTGCACACTGCATGGCGTCAGTTCAAACAGCAGCTCCACCCAATCAGCTTCTCGCTGCGTTCCATTCTGTACGTTGCCATTGGCAACAGACTCAAATAAGCTTAGTTAAGTTGATTCAACTTAACAAATTCAATAGAATGAGAAAACTTGTGTAAATGGTACACCTAATCAAAAAATTGAGTACTACATTAAAAATTTTAATTTTTATGTTTAATGTACTTAATTAATTAGGGTTAAAACAATTTCAGGGATAACAGTGCATGAATGCATTATTTGCCATTGTTAAATTACATGACTGGTGGATTTTTTCAGCAGACACAGACTACCAAATTTGTTGTTGATTATTTTAATTATCGTTTATTATCTATTAGTAGTTGTAGACCTATTCTCGACTGGATGCACAACTCATATGGGCTGTATCAACAGCAATGCTGTGGACAAATAGATGTCTGTTTTCTGATGTAAGCACTTAGCAGGATATTTTTTTGCTGTCAGTCACTAATGCTAGGGCTGTCAACCTCTCTCAAGCTGAAAAATGACAGAAAATAGCAGTACGTTGTGGACGGAAAGCAAGACTAAACACCTGTTAAGTCTCTGGCTGGAAAAATCCAAAGAGATACATTTGACCAAATATCTGAGAGAATAAAAGCAACAGGAGTTACTAAAAAACAAATGAATACAATTTAAATCCTTAAAGACACAATACAAAGTGCTGCACAGTAGAGCTCAATGATATTGGAAAACCTGACGTCGTATTTTATTTTTCTGCGATATGAGGAAATTTTTATAGGCCACATTTCCACTGTTTTTTGACCAATTCATCAGACTGTCTATAAAATAATGGATTTTTTTAATTGTGATCATTATTAAATCAAATGCAATAATACTATTATTGTAAACAAAATGAGTATTTAATAAAAATAATTACATTTTAATTTATAGTACAACTGTACAAATTAAAATACTAGTAATTACATTTCTTCATTTTCTAACATTAAACTATCCAGCTTCAATTTTGGCAATTTTCAGGCACATAATATTTGCATTGCTGGTTTCAGAGTGAAACGCGTCGCCGTCTTCCTCGTTTACACACATGCAACTCATGACATACGGTATTTCAGCGTCTCGATTCACAGTCAGCTTCCTTGTCTCATGACTCATGAGTGATCAGATGTTTTAATAGCATCTTCAAACTGTCATTGTCACTGAATCAGAGTTTTCAATCAATTCATCAGTTTGCATCATCCCAGGTGTGTTCATGGAAATACCTGAGATGCATTGATTTATTTTCAACTAGAGTTATACTGTTTTATTTATTATTTTATTTTTTTAAGTATTAAACATTTTAGTTTGAATTGGCTACAGTGGCTTTTTTTTTTTTGTCAAAATGATGGTTCCTCAGGGTGAAAACATTTTAGACACTGAGCAATATATTGAATATCATCAAAAGGCACATAAATATTGTATATATTTTTTTTAAAGCTACATTGACAGCTCTACACTCTTAAAATTAAAGTTTCCAAAAGGGTGTTTTTGCAGTGATGCCATGGAAGAACCATTTTTGGTACTCCAAAAAACATTTCAATGTAGAGTTCCTAAAAGAACCATTTTGAAGAACATTTTACAAATCTAAAGAACCTTTTTTGACTATAAAGAACCTTTTTCTGCATTTGAAAGGTTCTATGGATATTTAAGGGGTTTTTTTTATAGGACCTTTGATGCCAATAAAGAACCTTTATTTTTAAGAGTGGACTGTCTATTCAGGTGTAATGCGATCTGCTTCTGTCCTGTATGTAGTACAGGGTTATTTGGGAGTCACACCTGTTGATAAATATGGTTGTCAGTCTCAAACACCGCCTGTTTCAGCACTGTGAGAATCTTTTATTCCTGACTTGAGACATCACGCCCCAGACAGAGAAGTTTCAGATCGGATTAGCATTGTAAAGCAGTCAGTTAATGTTCCGGGGCGGATCACCATTTAAAATACTTCACAGATTAATAATAATCGTCCTCCCTGCCGAGACATGCCATGTGAAGCATTTGAGAATGTTTGACTGTGAGTGTGTGCTAAGTCTCATGTTTTTGTCCTTGTCTTGCTCAGCAGATGCCGGCTCAGTATGGGCCACAGGGAATGGGCGGCTACTGTCAACAGGGTCAGCCCCCATACTTCAGTCCTCCACAGCAGCAGTCTGCGGCCCCCTCTCAACCCCCCTACATGCAGCAGCGCGCTCCAACACAACAGGTAAGCATTTAGGCTGCTAAATAGGTACTAAAGGGTCCTTGTCCTCACCTGAAGACCCTCAAAATGATTTTTACTAGATATTTTTTTAAAAAGTAGTTCACATTGTGGGGAAAAACTAACAAAAACTCTCTGACAAAATGAGATATCAGCTTTTGAGTCATGTGTGCCACAACAATATTCCTGACATACGCTGAGCTTTGGATATTATTGATAGAATCTCCTGAATATCATATTTTACAAAAGAAAGAAAGAAAGAAAGAATTTTTAGCATAAAGAAAATGACGACTATCTTTTAGGACCATTAAGTATTTCCATGCAATTCATTTCAGCCCCAAATTCTCATTACTGTAATGTGAAAAAAATCACACACTTTATTTATTTCTTTTTTTAATGAATACCAACATAAGGCAGTACAACCCTTACTACTATATATAAATATAAATATGTTTTTGTAATATATAATGAGGATGCAATTTTTCTGCATTGCGACAAGAATGAGATTTTTCTGCATTAATGTAATAAAAAATTAAATTCATTTTATATTTCTTTAAGTCTGCACAATATAGCAATTAGCTCCACCCCTTTTACTCTCTCACACACTCTCTCGCTCACATGGTTGAGTATCTAGAGAAACACAGCTTTTCTCTTGTCTTTTTTCTATTACATGCAGCTTGTACTTAACAGGCTGCAGCACACACACCAATAGTTTGGAGAAAGCAGTAATAAGAAACTGGCCTTGTGTGGATGTCTCAGGGGTGTGTGTGTAATATCAGTGAGGACAGCACTGCCGTGTGCATCATATTGCTATCACACTCTCTGTTTATTCCCTGGACCTTAAAGGCATTATTTTCATTTTCTCTTATATGACACTGAGGCTGATTGAGAAAAACGGTTTCATTTTCTTCCTCTGTGCCGTTGCTTCCAGTGTCTCTGACAGGAGAGATTGTGGGGAGGAGAAACACTGCAGCAAGTGGGAGATACAGTGGGCTCTAAATGTCTGAGAGAACATTCAGAAAGTTTTAGAATTTTCAATTTAAACCGAAAAAAGTTACTTAACTTGAAAACAAAATAAATACTATTCAGTGTTAATCAAATAAGAAAATTTGTGACACTGATCATGTGAACTCAAAAAGGGAAAAACCCAGAGACATTCATGTTTTGAGTTTAACTTTATATTTAAATTGTTACACTGAAAAATTTGCCTTTTCACTAGTGGTCTCAGTATTTCAGGTCTTTTTCTTCAGGCAGAACTTTGAACTCCAAAGTGTTAAGAACTTGGCCGTGTCCCAATTTGCATACTAATACTTCAAGCTGATATCCACTGATGAAGGGAAAGTACATTCTTTTAAGCTGTGGTTACATTTACCGTTGCTCATCAAAATTTCGCAGGCGAAAGAAAGCGGAACTGTGCTTGACAAAATGCGATGAATGGAATACAGGAGTAGAGAGGATAAAATGAATAATAAACAGCCTACAACATAATAAAGCTATTCTGCCAGCTAGCAAATGAACCAACCCTAAATAACCGCTTTCCAAACATATTTTAATGATCATTTTATAATATCAATGTGTAATGTTATACAAAACTGACGCCAGAATATAAAAATTCAGTTTTCCATTACAAAATTCTAAATTCATCTAAATTCATTTTATTTAAATTTATTAATTATTGACTTAGTGGGAGAGAACTGTCTCAATATTAGGGATATTAGGGGGCAGTATTAGGATGCTTCCATCCTGGAGTTTATGCCAGGGAATGGTGCCAGTCCATTGATTTTATTGGGGTTTTACAAGGACGTAGAAGAAAAAAACGCAACGGTTTGCAAAAGTAACGCTCCAACCTCCAGCCAGTAGTTGAGGAAACTTTTGCTGCAGTGCACATGTAGAAATCCGGAGCCGGTTGCACCAGCTGTGCATAGATTACAACTTTAGTACAACATTAGTAAACATAAACTAAGAATGAACAATACTTCTACAGCATTTATTAATTTACTAATGCATTATTAAAATCACAAGTTGTGTTTGTTAACATTAGTTAATGCACTGTGAACTAAGATGAATAAACAATGAACAACTGTGTTTTCATTAACTAACATTAACAAAGATTTATAAATAGTGTAATAAATGCATTGTTCATTTTTTGTTCATGTTAGTTAATACATTAACTAATGTTAACAAATGACACCTTATTGTAAAGTGTTACTGTTACAACTTATACAAACTTACTAAATATTTTTGTGTTGCACCATTAAACTTAGTTGAAATGTAACAGTACGCATAATCTAAATATTCACCGAAGCCTCTGACCAGGAGTAACAGTCCAAGAGTACATTTTAAAGGGATAGTTCACCCAAAAATGAAAATTAGGTCATTAATTACTCACCCTCATGTCGTTTCAAACCCGTAAAAGGTTTGTTCATCTTCGGAACACAAATTAAGCTATTTTGATGAAATCCGAGAGCTCTCTTATCCTCCATAGACATTGATGCAACTGAAATGTTCCCAGACCCAGAAAGGTAGCAAGGTACCCTTGCTGTCTATAGAAGGTCAAAGAGCTCTCAGATTTCATCAAAAATATCTTAATTTGTGTTCCGAAGATGAACAAATGTCTTGCAGGTTTGTAACGACATGAGGATGAGTATGAGGATGACCCTTTAAGAGAGAGAGTATAATGAATAAAATTTTTTTATTATATGAATAAATTAGCAACTCTTCAACAAAAACCCTACCTAAAAACCACACCTCTGTGTGCATCGGTCTGAGTTGTGCATGTGAAATAAAATTACAACATAACAAACAAAGGTAATTTCTGATGTTTTTTATATCTGTAGATATTTAATTGAGCTTGTTGTTTGCATATAAAAATACCCATTGTGTTAATTACAATTACGTTGTAGCATATTTCAATGGACCTTTACCTATGTGAGGCAAAAGAAGTTAGAATTGAGGATAAACTGAAATTCACAGAATTTCAAAATTGCTTTGCATTACTTTAAAGATGGCTTACATCCTACTAGATACATTCTGAAAAAAACAATGATGTAACTGAATAAAGTATAAAGATAGTTACCAACCAGCTAGTAGTTACTCAACCTCTAGTGTGGACTTCATGTTCTAACTTAAGTAATAACTTAAGAACGGCTGATGTAACCAATCCCTGTTGACCAATGAGAATTTCATACAGACGAGTCCAGTCATGGTTTCAGAAATCACTGTATTCCCACTTGATTTCAAACTGACCCAGCTTTTAGCCTTTTCTAGTGGTTAAATACTCAGACTTTCCTCTAGTGTGTAAATGCCCTTCACTCAAAAGGTGACTCAGAAAGAAACCATCTGGGCAAGTTTGCATACATTTTTCAACATAATGTGATTTGTGATCCACATTTTTGTCTGACATACTACTTAGGATGTTGTATGTGAATTAGGATGGGGCATTCTATTCTGCAAATGATGGTTCATCGCCGAATCGCCTGAAGGCTGTTTAATGTTAGCTGCTAAACAAGCTCTCCTCATCATCCCCGGAGTCACCGTCCTTAGTCTGGTTAAAATCAGCCATAAAATCAAAGTGCTGGCTTTCATTAGAGCTTCACAGAGTGGTCTCATAGTGACCCCCAGCCTGACGTTCTCCTCCGCTTGGCTTATATCGTCAATTAGCACCATGTGCTGGCCATGAAAAGTACATCTAGCTGACCATATCATTTATAAAAGTCTGGCTGGTTTCAGGACAAGGTTTTTTGTGTGTGTGATTTAAAGGCAAGACAACATGAAAACAGCATTCACAATTAATGGTAGACCAATTTGGGATTTCAAAGGATCACTGTTAGCTGACTATGATATTATTGGGTAATTGTATTGTTCTCTTCCCTCATGGCCTTGGTGACAATCAGCAGAAAAAAAGTAATTTCTGGGAGAGAGAAAGGCATTATGTTTTAATGAAAGATTATGAAAATTAACTTTTTTTTCTTTACAATAGTATGCACTGATGAATCAGGCACAATAAGACCAGGGACGTTTATTAAGAAAGTAAATACTGTCAAATTTGGTTTCATGTTGTCTTTAAAGAGACAATATGTCCCTCACGCACCGACTAAACATCAAACTGCTCGGGGATGATGCAATTTCAGACAAGCCATTACAATAGGGCATTAATCACACTGAAGGGATGTTTTCCGTTTTATCTGTAGCTCAAAGAACGATCCGTTAATCATTGTGCTGAAACCATGGAGCCACAAGGGACTCAAAAACCATAAAAAGATGGATTTGATGTTTTCATGGACATGTTGAGTTTTACGAGTCTCAGATGCGTTTGTCTTCTTACAGCGACGTTTTCATCTAGACACACCCTGTGTAAACACGTCTCGTTCAACACAGACCCTCGGTTTAAAGAAAACATGAATTATATGAAGAAATGAAGTAGAAAGCTCTGACTCAAATCAGAACATATTGACCTCAAAACTCCTTCCTGAGGCAATTGGAACTACTCCATTGATGTTTTTTATGTTTTTATTTTGTAAGCCTATCAAACATCCATAAACCGCAAAAAAAAAAAAAAAAAGAGAGAGAGAGAAGGGAAAAATCCACCATCACCCACAAAAGCTACATAGATAAAACACCAATAAAGAATTTTGTTTACTCTTATTATTATTTTTAGTTGACTGTGAATATTGTCATTACTGAAAGTATTTTATAGGAAAAGCACTTAGCGGAGTGATCATTTTCACATTATAACACAACCTAGTTCAAATGTTATTTCATTAAAGCGGCCATGCCTTTGTTTTTTTTGTACTGTTCTCTGAGATCCACTTATGTCATCAAGATTTTTACATCAAAAAACATCATAATTTAGAAGTAATAGGCTATTTTCTGTCCTGTTTTTAACTTCCTCATCAGAACGCTCTGTTTGAATAGGCGTGGCAGATTATAGACTCGGAAGTAAACGCCCACTGCTATGATTGGCTTACAGTTGTGCTTATTTGACAGCCTACATCCTTCACAGATGGACGCTGCTGTGTTTTAGGTTGCAAATGCATAAATACTCAGTACATATCAAACGATCTGTAATAACAGACAGAGCAATAATGATCACGTAATAAATATAGTTACTCACACTTAGTGTTGCGACATTACTGTCAGATCCAATATAGTTGGCACAGCATCGTCTTTTAGTGTCAATCTTTCTGAAAATCCTGCGGCGAATCGTGCCTTGTTTGTAAACGAATCGGCGGTAAAACGAAGTAAACAAAGGACCAAGTTCTTACTGACGCTGGATCTTAATTAAAAATAAAGTTCATTCACTCTTTCTTAATGTTGGGATCAGAAAGAAGGCAACGCAAACACTGTTTTTCCACAGCTTGGCACTGCACAGAGTCTTGTTGTCTTCAGAGCATCTTTATCGTTTGGTTTCTGCATAGACCTGCACGTTCGTGTCTCTCGTAAACACTGTGGGCACGAATTGTTGGGCGGGGCTAAACAGGCAGTGATGTAGAATCGGTGGGTAGGGCTAAACAGGCAGCGATGTAGAAGCAGGCGTTGATCATCTTCTTCTGCGGAGGCGGTGTTTATCCACACTGTTATTATTTTCACTTAACATTTAATAATTTTTTGTGTTTAATCAGAATGTCATAACTCCACCTTCCAGTGAAAATGACAGACTTCTCTTTGATGTCGTATGCTGATCTTCTCCAATCATTTAGTTTGCTTAAATCCTGCCTCTCCACAATCGACTGCAAGCTCGTATTCATTTTTGAATGCAATGCCCACATCTTAAAATCCAATAAACAACCGATGCGTAGAACCAAGTCCCTGCCCTAGATTTGTTTCTTTTTCAATAATCCATTACACTCAGATGTACGTCAGAATACGAAAGGAAATATCTGATGCTACTATTTCATGGTGACTTTAATAGTTGGACTATATGAATGATGTGCAGTGATATACTCCAGTGGTTCTCAACTGGTTTGGCCTTGGGACCCACGTTTTCCCATGGTCATCAAGCCGCAACCCACTTTTATATATATACACACACATATATACACACACACACATTTTTGTTCATGTTATATATATATATGTGTATATATATATATATATATATAACATGAACAAAAATAAAAACAAAGTAAATTTATTTAACAAAAATTAAGTTAAGACTGTTAAGAATATTACTAATACTGAATAAACAGCCTATAAGGTAAGGCTATTAAATAGCAGTCCCAAACTAGTTTTTGTTAATAGAATTAAGTTGGTATGAGACACCACAGTCATTTAAGCATATACAAAATAACACAAAGTGGAAATAACATGATATTTTTGGGTTATGGAAACAACCGTTACCATGAATAACATGAACTGTTAATAACACATGAAAACTGCTCCTGAATAGAATGAATATCATACCTTCATGCAAATCCTTTCCAGCTAACACACGCAGTACCAGTTATGTGATTTATCGGCACTGTACTTTTATTTCACGCGTTGCATGTTCGTAGTTTCTCCGCTTTAGTGAAGTGATATACAGCGTGGCGCCACATTCGCGCGTGCTATAGAAGAGTGCGCACTACGAACACTGTATAACATCTGACAGGACAGGATAGTTCACTTTTCTGAGGTGAGAGACTTTTTTTTTCATAGCAAGTTATGAAAATAACGATAGAATAATGACACTGACAATAAATCTGTCTACATCTCATCTGACCGCAGCTACTGAATCTGGACAGCGCGTTTTTCTCAGGAATTATTACTGCTTCTGACAGAAGTGTCAACAGCTTTCATGCACGTCTTTTAAAATAAAAGTCTCGCCTCAGAAAAAAAAAGAAAAAACATTTAGAATTACGTTTTTTGTTGTTGATGTCATTTCTTTGGCCGTACACTGTGCGACCCACTCAGAACGGTCCTTCGACCCACTTTTGGGTCGCGACCCACCAGTTGAAAACCACTGATATACTCTGTATAAATGCTCTTATTTTTTTGTTTTTGAATGGCTATTTTTTGAAGCCATGCATAACCAACAAAGTTTAAAAACCTTATTTTAGTGCAGTGGATCATTGACAGACAAGTATGCAGTGCTGCTGTCCATGACACAAATTGTGTCTGGTCACATGTGTTTTTGATGTGTGGTTAAACTGGGCAAATTTTATAATGTTTTGGGCAACTTTTTTACACCTGTATTTAGCATTTCAAACGAATGAAGGTTGCATGTAATTTTTAATTTAATGCAACATTAATATTTAACTAGGAGTACGTTTAATGAACACTTTGCGGTGATATTGAAATCTATATATCAAGTGTAGTAAAATTCCCCAACATTCATATGGACTACTGGAATTTTATTATTGTGACCGTGCTAAACGGCATAGTGAAAGTGAATTTTGAGTATTTGAGAGGAAAAGTATGTGTCACACAGGAGGTATCACATAGTTTTCCTGTGACGCTGTGAATCTCGGAGGTCTCGCTGTCCGTTATCGCAGTGGAGCAGCTGTTACAGTTCTGAATCAGCACATGCCTGAGCGGTGATGTAATGGCCCAACTGTAAACAGCCGTCTGTGTGTGTGGCCTGGCCATGACCCAGAGTCAATACACACACACACACACACACACACACACACACACACGGCTCCTTCTGGCTCAGGAATGCCCCCCTTTTTTTTTTTAAATCTTTTTTTTTGCCCAGTGTTTTTTCCCACTGTTGAATGAAGTGAGGAGGGAGGGAGTTCTGGGTGATGTTTATATACATGAGTGAATTGCGGTCAGGGCGACCTTAGTTGGCCCACTTTCAACCCCTTTTTTTTCAAGCCTGTTTTCTTTTCTGAAGTGTATTTGCTGAGGGAAATCAAGTATCCACTTTTCCTCAAAAGATGCTGTAATTAATTTTCTTTTGGCTTGATACCCATAATGTTATTGGGATATTGGGCCCAGATTGCTGTAGACTTTTTAAAGGGATAGTTCAAACCCAAATGACTTTTTTTCTCCTTCTGTAGAACACAGATTTGTATTTATTTTTATCTTGACATTTATATGTAAATTCTACTTGTCAACTTTCAGTTGGGTAAATTGATTGGCTGACACAGATGAGGTTTTGTCAGTAATGTCTATCATATTGGCCATCATTTTACGGCAAAAGTGTTTTGGAATTTATGGCTGTTATGATTTTAATACCAAACATTTGGAATAATTAGGAAGCTTTATTTTTTTTTTAAAGAAGTCTCTTATGCTCAGTTAGGCTTCATTTATTTGATCAAAAATACAGTAAAACAGTAATATTGTAAATATTATTACAACTTAAAATAACTATTTTACATGTTAATATATTTTAAAATGTAATGTCAAAGCTGATTTTTCAGCATCATTACTCCAGTTTTCAGTGTCACATGATCCTTCAGAAATCATTCTAATATGCTGATTTACTGATCAAGACATATTTCTTCTTATCAGTGAATGTTAACAACAGTTATTGCTTCTTAGTATTTTTGTAGAACCATGAAACACTACCATTCAAAAGTACAACATACAAAATGTACAGTAAAAGTGTACACAGTAAAGTACTGCTTCAGATCTGTGGAAGAAAAATACAAAGGAACACAGTTGTCCATGTAGCTTGAACTACACAAAAGAAATAAAAATAAAAAAAATCTAGTGGACAAACCCTCAGAAAGACATTTATAATGTTACAAACATTTCTGATTCAAATAAATGCTGTTCACTGAACTTTATATTAATCAAAGAATCTTGAAAATTGTATCATGGTTTCCACAAAAATATTAAGCAGTGCATTGTTTTCAACAATTGATAATGTTTCTTGAGCACCAAATCAGTTTGATAGAAAGATTTCTGAAGGGTCATGTGACACTGAAGACTGGACTAAATTTTGAAAATGTATTAAAATTGAAATAATTGTTTTAAATTGTAATAATATTTCACAAAATTACTGTTTTTGCTATATTTTTCTAATATCTTTCTTGCAGTTCTGTAGTATCACGTCTCATAGAACTGTTATCCAGTTATTTTGACATTCAGCCTTCAGAATTCAGAATTGGCATGAGGGCCAATAAATAATTTTCAGGTAAACTATTGCTTTAAAGGGTTACTCCACCCCAAAATGAAAATTTTGTCATTAATCACTTACCCCCATGTCGTTCCAAACCCGTAAAAGCTTTGTTCGTCTTCGGAACACAATTTAAGATATCTTGGATGAAAACCGCTTTGTGACTTGTGACAGCTTGTGACTGTCCCATTGACTGCCAAGTAAATAACACTGTCAAGGCACAGAAAAGTATAAAAAACATCGTCCGAATAGTCCATCTGCCATCAGTGGTTCAACGGTAACGTTATGAAGCTACGAGAATACTTTTTGTACGCAAAAAAAAAAAAAGACTTTATTCAACAATTTGTCTCCTCTGCGTCAGCGTAGCGCCATTTTGGAGAGTATCCGCTCGGCGCAAACTGCGTACGCTGTTCTGTGTCAGTTTGCGTCCAGTGGATATTCTCCAAAATTGCGCTACGCTGACGCAGAGGAGACCAGTGTTAATTTCGTCAACGAAGACGATGGCGAAAAATATTCGTTAATGAACATTTTTTTCTGTGACTAAGACGTGACGTTGACGAGCTAAAACTAATATCTGATGATAAAAACTATGACGAAATGTATGCCGCTTTTTCGTTAACAAGACGAGACGGGACTAGAATGTTATTTGAGGACTACCGGACATTCAAAATACATCCTATAGGCTAAGTTAACTGTCTTATCTTTCAAAATGTGCGTCTCTGTCATTGGATTGCGATCGGATTAGGGGCGTTTGCATATCTAGTCTCAGTATGGCAGCCGCAGTGGATGGACAGGCTACCAAAACGTGAACTAGCGATCTGAAACAATGGCCTCAGGTTAGGGATATGGTGACCTGACGTCTCGTTTTTCCCGGGTGTCACAATTCTTTGTCGATTAACTTAAAGTTAGTGAAGGCTGGATAGGTGGAATCGCGCTGATAGAAATGCTCTCTCTCGTGCACGCTCCACTTCTTCAGTTCTCACACAGCGGGCGATCAGTTCTCAGCGCTCAAATACACACACAGCAGTCCAAATGTCCATCGTGTAGAGTATCTCACATAAACACAGTCAGTTATGGCTTAAGTGAACGTAAACAGGTGGGTGAAAACTGAATGTGTGTCAGTATTACATGCATGCCTTCCATCTTAAAGGGACAGCATTCCTAATTAAATACCTATCTTTGTCATTAATGTTAATCAACAAAAGATGTTAAACAAATGTAAACATGTTAAGTAAACCTACTGTATCTTAAAAATGAGTTTAATTTGTATCTCAGCCCAAAAATGAAAATTGTCATGATTTATTCCAGTTTTTCCAAATTCAATCCTTGATTCAAATTTCTCATGAGCTTAAATGATTTGGTCTAAAGAAAGAAGAATTAATGACTATTTCTGTTAGAAGATTACATATAAAATAGCTACCTAAATAAATGTTGGTAACTGCAGTTTGACTAAAAGTAATGACTAAAAGTTGACGAAAATGTAATGACTTTTCGTCGACTAAAACTAGACTAAAACTATGAAAGACTCAAATGACTAAAATGTGACTAAGACTTTTAAGCATTTTCGTCTCAAGACTAAGACTAAATCAAAAATGCCTGTCAAAATTAACACTGGAGGAGACGAATTGTCGATTAAAGTAGATTTTTATGTTTTTTTTTTTTTTGCGTACAAAAAGTTACGGTTGAACCACTGATGGCAGATGGACTATTTTGGCGATGTCTTTCATAACTTTTCTGGGCCTTGACAGTGTAATTTACTTGGCAGTCAATGGGACAGTCACAAGCCTCCCGGTTTTCATCCAAAATATCTTAAATTGTGTTCCGAAGATGAACGAAGCTTTTATGGGTTTGGAACGACAGGGGTGATTAATGACAAAATTTTTATTTTGGGGTGGAGTAACCCTTTAATACATTTTTTGATCCCCTTACGCGGATTGCGTACTTTTACGGTTGATATCAGTGCACAGTCTGCATTTTAGACATGCCTCAGCATTTCTGCATTAACAGCCGTTCTGCTTGTGTGAATCACAAGTCTGTGGATGAAGCTAAATTATGGGCTGATGTCATCATGCTGTCTGCAACTGTCTAATTATCTTATTCCGTGTGAATCAAGGCCTGCTAATGTACAGTACCATGGCACAACTATCTGGTCGGTTTGAGCCCTTCAATAGCTGCATGATTGTTTTATTTTTCTTGCTTGATTTAGTTGAGTTTTTTTTTTTTTTAGTTGAGTCTTCCTCTCTTTTCTCCATAGGAGACTCTGCAGGAGGGATATGGTAGCAGGGGCCAGTCTGGGAAACCAAACCACGATGACATGGGTCTTACTCAGCAGGACCGCCCGTCCAGCCTCCCGGTGAGACATTACAGTCCAAAATTAGTCTGAGATTTTAAAGACTGTCTGACCTAGGTGTTTGATAATGACTTATTTTTCTAGAAATACTTTTGAGAGTTCCGTATATGTATTTCTCAAGTGGATATAGTAGTATAGTATAGAGATATCACAAACACCCTGGTATGTGTGGAGAAAATGCCCTTTACAAAGGCTTCTGGTTATAAGTTGCACTGTTGTTTGCCTTTTCAGAGCTCTATTTTTCAGTGCTCTGGTTGTGACTATTTATCAGAATTGGGTGCTTTTCCAAAACCCTCTTTTGTGCTCTGTTGCAACCAAATTGTCTGCACCAGTTGTTCTCAAATGGTGGGTCATGAACAAAAATGGGTTGCAGGTCTGTTCTGACGGAGTCCTGGACAGTGAGGAAAAGCAATGCTAAATGCAAATAATAGAATGAAACTTACCATATAATAGTGCATAGTTGGAATAGAAAAATAAATAGGCTTATAAAAATGAGGAGAAAATGTTTTCCATACCATATGCTGTTGACAAACAAACTCTTTTTCACTGGATTATCAACAGGCAGATATTTATTACATTTTAAAAGTAGTTGTTATTATTTATTTTATTGATTAAATATTTTGTTGATTCATTTTTAAGTTTGTAAGTTGAATATTTTATTGTATTTTTAAGCAGCATTTTACCTTCTAATAAACAGACAGTTCACTTAAAAAGAAGGTTATGTCATAATTTACTCTTTATTAAGACTTTTTCTGTTTGGAACATGAAAAGTGATGTTCAGCAGAAAATTCATGTTGCTCATTTTCATAGAGTAAATACAGTTAGTGGCCAGTGACTATCAAGTTCCAAAAATGAACAAAAAAGCTCTGTAAAAAAACTAATGGTCCTAAACCAAGACTTTCTTTTCTCTTTGGAACATGAAAAGAGATGTTAAGCAGAATATCCATCTTGCTCGTTTTTGTACAGTGAATGCATTTAGTGGCCATTGACTGTTCCAAAATAAACGAAAAGCCAAAAAATACAATAAAAGTCATCTTCTCTGTGATTACGTTGCGTGATTACACAGAAACCAGTGGCTTGTCATTGAGGTTAGGTGACATGGAACTTTGCTTGACAAGTAGGAACCACTTGAGTTTTTATTCCACGGAAGAATGAGGTCAGATGGGTTGGGAACGACATGAGGGTAACTAAATTCATTTGGTAAACTATTCCTTACAGTGTGATATTGTCCTTTATTCACTGATCCGTGAAGATATTCACAAGGCTCAAATGATTTATGAGGATTTCCAAATTGCTAAAGGAATTCCAGTTACCATCCATTTCCTAAAAATAGTCATTCAGCCCTGCTGCCCTCATAAAGCTCTCAGTGTTTCCAGTGAGCAGAGAGTCAGAAGACGCTGCATGGGTATTTAAACGAGTGGAACTGCAGTCTCTGGTGCTGTCATGATGGCTTTCCCGCAGGGGTTTGATGACTGAGGTAATGTTGTTTAAAAGCCCCAGGCGGCTGCTGGTATCATGCCGGCAGAACTATTTTTAGATGTGTCTGACACAATGGCCCAGTGAACTCTCAGCCAAGGACAAAGAGAATAACAGCAGAAGGAACGGCCAGTCTGCACTGTGTGTGTGTGTTTGGATAATTATCTCAAAGCGTCTCTCACACAGTAAAGTACTACACCAGATCAGTGGAAGAAAAGTACAAAGAAACACCAGATGTTCATGTAGCACAAACTACACAAATGAAATTAAAAATATATATATATATTGTGGAAAAACCTTCAGAAAACATGGGTTAAGACTACAGAGAACCTATTTTTCAGCCTAAGCTGTACTTGTATCCACCACAAGTCCACTTTTGCCTTAAAATGGTTTGCCATAACAAAGGAAGATGGAAAACAGCTAAACTCAGTTTTGTTCCTCGCCTCTGAGGACCTGGGGCTGGTGATGGTGTTACTGTGGCAATTTAATGACTTACAGCCCATTAATATGAACTGATGTTTTACTGAATTATTCCTACAATTAAATTAAAAATAGAAGTAGGATCAGCATGATGGCAATAAGAAAAAATACACTCTGTCATGAATGAAGCAAGTTTTGGAGCTTCACATGTCAGATGCTGGAGGAAATTTGCCCTTTGGTCTTCTCCACCTGGTCGTGCTCCTAATTGTGGAATCCCCATGAAATCTGACTTGATTTTTAAACACATTTGGCTCATTGTCTCTTTATTTATGAAAGCATAAAATAATCCACCTTACTGGCACCAAAAACAGTGTGAGCTTTGCATG
This sequence comes from Spinibarbus caldwelli, assembly GCA_039654775.1. Taxonomy (NCBI): domain Eukaryota; kingdom Metazoa; phylum Chordata; class Actinopteri; order Cypriniformes; family Cyprinidae; genus Spinibarbus; species Spinibarbus caldwelli. The sequence continues at coordinate 7,554,976 of CM077240.1, forward strand.
GCATAATCCGCTGTCATGCTTCCTGACTGCAGAAAGTCCTTGAAAATTATTTTTGAAGTAAACATGTTTGAAGTAAGGTATGATAGTGGATGTTGACGTGGCCTTCAATGTGGCTACATTTGCCCTTGGAGATCTAGAGCTCCTGCCATCTCATATAAAGTACCCTTTGAAATGGGAAACAGCCTTGAAAATATGTGCTACTGGCAAAACTGTAAAAACATCTCACATGTGGATGTACAGTGTAGTTCATGCATTATGTATGTGAAAGATCCCATAAAATCAGGCACGATTGCGAATGCAATATTGTTTTTCCAATATCAATAAATACTAAGTAACATACATTTTAGATGCAAGTTACATTGACCATTTTTTTTCTCCGCAAATAAAAATAGTTCAGAACAAGAGTCAACCGCAGATGTGTTTTGTTCCTGAATGAATTACTTGAGTGAATAATTCAATGACTCATTGGTAAAGGCAGTCACTTATTTTGGTCTCAAATCAGTGTTTTTGAACAAACTGGTTGAGTGAATGATTCAGTGACTCACTCAGATATCAATGTTGCCTGCACTAGCACCGAACCCACAGACTGTCCAGAATGTTGCAAACACAGACAAGTGGAGCAGTGTAAACAGTGAAACTCTGTTGTACTAAATATCAGCACTCTTGGATAACTAGACAGAACTAACTGTCATATAATGCAGAATTTATACACAATCTTCTGCTAATCTTAACCTTTTCACTCACTGTGCAACGTCACACGAGTCGTGAGTGGCTGTGCGAGTTGTCTCTTTGATGATATTAATTGTGATGGCTGTATCGCATTGCGGCACTGCTGCTGGGGTAAACACGTCCAGATACTCCTGAATCATTTGTACATGACGTAGCTGCGGTTTTCTTCTTTGTTTTCTGTTTTCATGGGATTGATATATCAAACCTTTGGACATAGGGAGGCTTTAGCAATGAACCCCCTGTGGGCCGCATTTACTCTGTCAACCTATGGCTTTCAAATATAGTTTACAAATCCAGTATGTATCTGATATCTGCTAGTCTGACCTACAACACTCAAGACAACCCTAAGAAACACAATTTGATATATCTTAATGTAATTTGAATATTAGAGATCAGACAAAATATGGGGTCTGTGCATTGCAGTACAAATGCAGCAATTGACTTTGTCTTGGAGAGATCATCCAGTATCGCTGTCCGAATGTGTTTGTCCTTCAAAGTGTTAACTTCCCTCCAGTCTATCGCTCTCTGAGAGCTTTATGAAGACCCTGCTCAAGATCCTGTTGGTGAACTTTATCCGCTTTGTTGATTTTTATGGCAACACAGACCCCTGCTGATGAGCTGACCTTGTTTGGGTGCTTCTGTGCCGGTAGAGGCTCTTGATGGTTCGACCTTTCAGATGTGTCTGTGAGCTGTCATTTTTCTTCTCTGTGGAGTTTTATGTCTGGATTTATGGCAACTTTTCAGTCTTTTTCACTCTTTCGGTCATCAAAGGTTTCATTTGAACTGTTTACTTCAAATCCTGTCATGTCAGATTGATTTGCCATCCTTGATATTGTATCTGATAATAAATTCTTAGGGTGGAAGTTGCGATATCCCATACATGGAAAGCATAGCACAATTTTCTACTTCCAAATAATTTTTTAGATAACGAGAGAAAGATATCTATCTCACTTTGTCATTTTAACAGTAAAATGTAATTTAGCAAATTATGATATTTTCCAAGGATTGAATTCATAAAGAACAAAGAAAACAAAAAGACACAAATGAAGATTGCAGTGCTTGAAGTTTTTAACAAACAGCATCAGGAGTTCAAGTAAATGTGCAAAAATAGATGAAAAATAATACAAAAAGAATTAATTATAAAATCTACTTAAATGGTTTGCATAGTCTTCAGTGGATAATTATCAGGTTTCAAACAAATAAAAGGACAGTTCACCCAAAACTTAAAATTCTGTCATCATTTACTCACCCTCATGTTGTTCTAAACCTGACTTTCTTTTGTTTGTGGAACATAAAAGAAGATATTTTGGGAAATTTTGAGTTTTTTGTCAATACAAAGCCAATGATGATAAAACTAGTTGGTTACCAACATTTTTCAAAATATGTTTTGTATTCTGTAAAAGACAGTCAACTGTTCTTTTATTATTGATTCCATGCTGATGGTATTGATTCCATGCCTGAAAGTTAAAAATACAACCAATTTTTTTTTATTGTTTTTTTATTGCTTTTAGACACAATTTTTAGATGATTATTATACTTTATTTTACATTTTTAAAAAAACATTTTTCATAATATCACTTGTAATCCTAATTTATAATAATTCTAAAATGCTAAATTATTTGTAATATTAGGCCTATTTATAATTTGCTAGTTTTATTCCTCTCATTTATATTTATTGTTGTGAATTTTACAGACAAATACACTACGGCATAATTTTATCTTAACTAACCCTCTGAATGGTCATTTAAGATATTATTACAACATTATGTTTCTGTGAATTTGCTTTGGAACTCTGTCCATTCTGAAAAGAACTGTATAAAATAGTACTGTCAAACGATTAATCGTGATTAATCACATACAAAATAAAGGTTTTTGTTTGCATAATATATGTGTGTTTTCTGTTTATATTTATTATGTTTATAAAAATACACACACATACACTATATATTTGAAAATATTTACATGCATTTACATGTCTATATTTATAATCATATAATTTATATTATAAAAAATATATTTAATATATAAACAACATTTTTTCTGAAATATATTATATATACATAATAAATATACACAGTACACATACATATATTATGTAAACAAAAACTTTTATTTTGGATGTGATTAATCGCAATTAATCGTTTGACAGCACTAGTATAAATATAATTGATTAGACTTGAATGTCATTTAAACGTAGCTGATGATGTTAATCATTTGTAAGTCGCTTTGGATAAAAACATCTGCTACAAAAAAAAAAAATGAGTGAAAAATGAGTTATTGAAATGAGTTACTTTACCTATATGAATACTGTTGATATAGATATTCTTTGTGAATACTGGTATGAAGGAAACACTGATACAAACTCTGTGTGTCTATCCATTTTGAACACATGGCCATCTACACACAACCCCTCTCTGTTAGTATGATGAAGTGTGTCAGCTGCCAAGATGTGTCTATGAGAGAAGGATTACACCTCTGTAAGAGCTCATCACAGCTGGCTTATCTTTTGTGTTGGAGAGAGAGCGAGGTTATAAGAACAGCCTCAGTGCTGTTTATCTGTGTATCAAAGCTTCTGTCACCTGCAGTTTGCTCAACGCTCACCTCTGTGAAGGGTAAAACGCTGTTTCTTCGGCAGCCCTTGTGTTGCTGTTATCGTAAATGGCTTTGTCTCAGCAGCGGAGCCGTGCGCGCACACTCTCACACACATTTTATTCATGTCTCCCCCTGTGTCATCTTTCTGAACAAATATTGCTTTGGTGTTCTGCTTTATTTTTTTTAAAACTCCTTTACATGCCTTGGGTATTATGGGCTGACGGGAATCTCTGTACAGTTTATCCCTTTTTACCTGACGCTTTCAAAGTCTCTCTCTGTGCTTGCGTTCAGATCTTCAATGCATTGCAGTTGGGGAAAACATTAAGAGGTGAAATGCGTATGAGCGAGAGCGAGATTGATGGCCTGCGTTTCTCTCGTGGTGGGTTTTGCACGCTCTGCCTCGAGCCGTGCGCTTTTTCATCATCTTCCATTAAAGAGAATTTGAAATGTGCTTCCTGGCCTCTATTTATTTAATCAAGCACTTCCTTTAAAAGACGAATCAAATAAACATGTGCTGGACCTTGCAGACCTAATTAGACCCCTTTTGGTCTCTCCTAGTCAATTCTTCCTACTTTTTTGCCATTTCTATTAGAGAAATTGGGTTTAGAAAAAGCTCTCAAGGATGATGGATGCTCTTCTCTAGCTTGTAGAATCGTGGGATCACAGTTTTTTTCCGCCTCTATTCACCATGACAGCTGGTATACTGAAGGTCACAGAGGAGTTGGGTGGCTTTTAAAGTCCGCGTGAACCGGAAGTTGCTGCTGACTTTATTTCAGTGTAGTGACGTATTTATTTCGAACTGAAACGGAATATTGAATAGAGGGTGGGGTTTTATTTTTGCGCTCCTCCTCTGTCTCTCACTCATAGCAACCTAACGGTTGGAGGGGTGTGTTTAAAGATATTCTGCCCAAGCAGTCAAACTGATGTCATCAGAAAAGGAATTTTGATTAAAGATTACCATTTTCAGTGCATTAACTTGCACGGATTAATTGTTCACCTCAAGACTAGCAATGTATGCTAACAAAATAAAGTCAATTTTGATTTCATGAGGACTTTAACTTTTCAATTGTAAATCTGTAAGATTAAAGGGTAAATTCACCCAGATGAAGTGACCAGGTGTGGCATACACCACAAGACTTTTCAATTCTGAACAGATTTTAAAACACTAGGGATCATAAACTTGCCGACTTCGTAAATAGTTATAGAGGAAAAACCTGCCATACACTAAATGACTGAGGATCGCACACTATGCTTTCCGCAATTAGTCCAGACTCTAAATTGGGGGAAAATCGGGGCAAAAATGAATGATAGTCTATTACAGACTTTACTGAGGTTGACTAGTTTACTTAGATTATTATTATTATTATTATTATTATTATTATTTTATTTGTGCTGATGCTGTTAGGAATCATTTTTTTTTTCTTAACTTTATTATTTAAAAAAAATATTATAGAATGCAATATATCATTGTCATGAAGTAAAATTGCTTCTAACGTGATTTTAGATATTGGTCATATTGCCCACCCGTAGATTTAATAGTTTATTACTGTAGCTAATATATTTTCCTTCACTTTCACATTTAATTTTTATTATCAATTATTTATAATATTTTTTTTTCTCATATCTCATAGCCTGGTTGCACTCCGGCAGTGACAGTGACTCTTGTTACACATACGGTGTGCCTTTTTGGAGTCATTTCACCATAGTAACAGTAACAATCATTAACCATGTGGATTTTGTAGTAAATACATGTTGCTTCCTCTGTGGTAGTCAGATTTATTTAAAATCTTAGTCTGCTTCATATCACAAGTAACAGTGGGTGGGAATTTTAATGAATACATTTTTGTTGTGGATTTAGGTATTCAGCTGATAGCTTTCATCCCATTCCACAGCTGTAAATGCCCAGGATTGTAAAAAATCAGTTTTTTTTTTTTTTAAGGTTAATTGTTGGTGTTATGTTCCTCACAACATTGTACACTCTCTTACATAAAACACTTAAAGTCTTCCTGTTTATTTCCGGCACAGAAATACTTTTTTTTTTTTTTTTTTTTCATCTCAAGGAATGGTTCCAGTGAAGATTTTGCATAGTAAATTCACCTCCTTAACATTTAAGTATCCTTATGGAGAGTTTGTGCAAACATTCACATCGCTGTAATCAGATGTGTTCTTAACTGCTGCTTTCTCACTGCTCAGCAGCTTCAGGTCTGACGGCGTTTGCTCTGAAGTGCTGTGTCTTCTCGTGAATTGCATCCAGGAGGGCTGAATTACAGTCTTGCGCTATAGCGCCACACTGGTCAAACTGCATTATTGCAGGCTCTTACATTAGGTTACATGGGATCAAACGAGTACTCGACAACAAAAATATTTGTTGACAATTTTTTATTATCGACTTTGTCGGTAATTTTGACTAATTGTTTCAGCCCTAATATATGATGGAAATACCTAATTCTTGGCCTCTATCCACCTTTAATCCTCATTCATTTCAATCTAAGCACAATAAACTGAAACAACGTACACTGCGTGTGTTTTCATCACACTTTTCCTTTATTGACCACTTCTGTGTCCTGAGATTTTTTTAAGACCAGAGATATGCCTCTTTGAATTGCACACAGTCTAACCAACTAATGTTTATATGAGAGTCGGAGTGGAGAATTTAGAGCGGTTAATGAAAAAAAGCTGGGAAGACAGATGAGCGCTCAGCACGGCTTTCAGAAGCTGAATATTCAGAACCATAAATAAGAGGGAGGCAGAGCACGACTGAATCTGGGTTGGAAGAAAAAAAAATGGGAAAAAGTTTGTTCTAAAGCCTAGTGAGCTGTCTTCTATGGCAGCATCCAAATTGAAATATAACCTTATACCATTTTGGAACACACCACATGGACATGGTCATACAAATTGTGCTTCTCACGTGAATGGGACCATCAAGATGGTTTAAGCTGGGTGAAGTCTTCTAGACTCACCCTTAAGATTCATCCAAAATCATCAAACTAGACCAGCCTGCTCCAGCAAATCAGCTAATTAAAGCTGTTTTTGCAGCAGGGTACGATTTAGCATGTAGTTAAGCTAAAAACTCAACACAACTATGTATAATAAAACTTTCTCTCACTTCGTCTGCCATCTTGAAGAGATTTTTATTTTTTTTACTGAACTTGACGCAGTGCATTCTTTGATTGCCTTCTTCACAAAGGATACATGTGAAGCTGTCTTACAATTTGTCCTGACGAAAAGCATTTTCTTTTTGGACCAGACTTGGTATTGGGGGCATGACTGATGCCTTAAAATTCTGCCTACGTAGGCAGCTAGGTTTTGGGGATTCACAAAGCCTTTTGCTATATCACTGTGGTGCTTCACTGATCTCTGATTGGTTTGATCATTTCCACTCAAAAAAGCAGCTCACTTTCTATCCCCTCTTGCTTTACCCTCTCTCTTTTAAGTCCTGCTGTCTACCCTTCATTCGTTTTTTTGCCTGTCCTCTTGTCACAGACTGGCTGGAAGGGGAGGATTGTGTCTTTCCCGCAATAACACAGCTGCAGTGAGACAGACACGGCCGACTCACTCTCACCGCCGTTCTGCAGCGCTCTAATTTACTGAGAGCTTGAAAGAATCGTTGTTTATCCCCGAGCCCTGCAGGCTGATCTGTATCCTGTCAGTGCAGCCCTCTCCCCCACCATTCCGACGTTCCTCTCCTTCGCTTCACTCTATCTTCCCGTGCTCCTTTGATTCCACTCCCTCTCTCCGTGCTCCACAACTTGTTCTCCATAATTAGAACGAGCACGTAGGGGATGGAAAATGAGGGAGGGGAGAGAGGCGCCAGGGCCGTGCTGATGAGGCAGACGAGAGAGCCGTCTGATTGGCTGAGCCGTTGGCAGGGGATGTAAGGGGGGATGGGAATCTGCGACGCCATTGGCTGAAGCTGCTCTTCGGGGAGGAAGTGAAGGATAGATCGAGGCCTAACTCGGCTGTGTGTGTGCGTCTCGCACTCGTTTTCTCTCTGAAGCCTCTACAGGGATCCAGGCTGCTCTCATCAACAGCTCATCAAATCAAGCACAGCCTTGCCGTTGTCTACTGTGTCTCACTCGCTCGGCAGACGCATTCATTAGTCACTGCTTGCGTGAGAGATGAAACACCAAGCCCTTTTATATTTTGTCGAAATCTTTTATCTGTCCTTTTATTCTCCTTCGTTAGAGACTTGCAAAACAAGCTACAAAATCAACTAGTCGATGGGTTGTGTGAATGGCTAGTCAACCTATTCGTCTTAAATAATTCTCCCCCCATTTTAAGCCCAATCGTACACATTTCTTAGCAAGCTTTGTGTTTAAAACTAGTTGTAAGTGGAACACAATGAAATGGTATTAAATGCAGAATTTTCTCAACATGCCTGGTGTCAAATAAACGACGGACAGTTGCTGAATATGAACGTGTATGGCTGTAGCATCCACATGCTATGGTTAAATATCAAAATTAAAATGTATGATAAAAACTAGCCAATCTCACTAATCGACTATTCGTTGACCCATCCCTGTGTTTCCGCATAAATGACGAGCTGTCCCATTACAGCTTGTCAATAAGGAAAGATAATCTGAAAGCTGTTTTGTGCCTTCAGGCACTCTCATTGCCCATATTAACAATGCTAATTGGTTCAGTGGATCCAATTCTTTTTTTTAATTTGGGTTTCAAACAGTCTTGTTTTGTTAATTGATGATAAGGGAATTGTGGTCCGCTGTAGATGGATGACTCTCTGTCAAAGAAAGCGCCACTAAAGCTAAAATGCCAGTGGAAACATGCTCCATTTGTGACCTTCTTCAGACTGTCTGGGGAGATATAAAACCAACAGGCCATCGTTCCTTGTACGGTCGCTTGAACCCCAAACCCTAGCCGCTCTCTCAAGCCAAGACCTTGACAAGGAGGTCGTTCAGCCAGCGAGACGTTGGAGCTTTGTCTCGCTGTAGCTTTACTCTGCGGACCTCTTGACTTTTGACAGGAAATGAAAGATTAATGTCTGCTTTTAACAAAGATCGGATTTGAGGATCACAGAGGGGAAGCTCTTGAATGTTAGTGTGCACACAGAAGCCCCCTTTCATTGTAGTATTGAGTCTCAGAGCAGCCGAGCTGGAGTGCGCCATGCAGTTGAGGTGAAGTGTGCTCGCCTCCATCTCTGTTTCCTTTCATCCGTTTATTTCTGTTGCTCTGGGGCAGAATAAAATGTGGCCTCTCAGGAATATGCATGTGCTTCAGATGACTATGATACAGTACTGTCACTAAAATTCAGAAAGCCCAAAATTGGTTTGAGTTGGCCCCTTCTCCCCTGAGCCCGATGAGTGGGGTCTATCATAGAGCAGTGGTTCCCAAACCTGTTTCTGAAGCGCCCCCAACAGTGTACATTTTGCACGCCTTCCTAATCAAACACTCCTTATTCAGGTCATCAGCTCGTTAGTAGAGACTCCAAGTCCTGGAGTGGGTGTGTCAGATAAAAGAGACATTGACAGTGTGCATTGTTTGGGGGTTTCAGTAACAGAGTTAGCAACCACTGCCATCTAGCTCCTTAGTGGGCCCCTCTCAACACAGAGTCTGGATGTAACAATGTATAAAACATTTAAATCTTATACATATGATAATAAAAAAATAAATAAATAAATAAAATAACCATGTCATGTCATAAAAATCTAAAATGATCTGATGTTTTAATATAATATCTCTGTATTATACAGTATATATTATATATAAATTATATAATGTATTAAAATTGAATGTCTTTATAATCTTAAAACATCATGAAGTGTGGAGAACCACACAATCATGAGGGTCTTCATGGTCATCTCAAAGTTATTTTATGTTATTTTTTCATGCGCATTTGTTGTACCACAGGGATTTGTTGGTTGCACTACATGACTTTGATTTGGACAAAAGTTTTTTTTATTTTTATTATTTTTTTTAAAATATTTATTTGAACAAATATGCTTTACTGTTTATGAGAAAATATTAATTTTTTTTTTTTTTCCTTTCAGAAATGTCACCCTTTTAATGAGGCTTTTTTCATTAGATATCAGTATGGGAAACAACTTAAATGTACACTATGCCTCAAAAATAAATGAATGAATGAATTAATAATATTTCTAGTCATTTTATGTATGAATTGCATATTTTTGCGAAAAATTAATAGATCACAACAAAAAATTAACATCAAGCCATTTTGAACCCAAGTTCACATCAGATCCTTTAGTGTGTGTGTGCAAATTTGTACTTTACTGAAACACGTTTATCTGTCAAATCCACATCAGAGACAAGCATTGCTTTATTTGAGTTTTGAAAAAAAGCATTGTCTCAATGATAAAAGTTCATGTTCATTCAACATATTTTCTTTAGATATCGGAGGAACCCGCTCTAACTGATGTTTTTTTATCCAGTATTAAAGCTGAAATTATACTTTCCGTTCCACTCACGGACAGTCTAAAAGTTATCCATTATCTGTCTGATTTCAGACAGCTTTTTGTGTGAATGATTTAAATGCTCAAAAACATCCATAGGTCCACTATCGTCCATACATGCTCATGATCTATAGGGTATACTTTGGATGGCGTGTATGCAAAACAACATGGAAAACGAAGCATACTCTGCCTATTAGAGCTCTTGACTCTCTTTGGAAAACAAACCTAGAATACGGTCGTTATGTGTATACAAGAGAAAACATATTTTGAAGACAGATGGTGCTTCCACCTTTGATTTGGGTGAAGAATGGAACATGTGCACCCCAGGATGTAGTTCATCAGCAGTGTCTCCCATCGCTAGACTCCCGGCAATTGTTACCAGACAGCAGACGACGCCCGCAGCTGGCATGATGCCACCTCCTACTGTGGAGGGTGGGATTGATCAGTGATTTTTTTTTTTTTTTTAAATCGAAGAGCAAATGCAGTTACCCTAAAAAAAACTCAATGCCATTTCAACTCAGCAATACAGACACCTTTTACAATTGTCGATAGCCCTTTCACACACTCTTTAGTGGTAAATTACCATGTAGATATCGTGTGAACAGGATTGTTTCAAAAATACAGGTAAATCAGTTCTGTTAATTTTCCATTATGTGAAGTTATAACATTACCAGTAAACATTATGATGCTATGTATGAACGAAGCAGAAGAATAATTTTTGAGGTCAAGATGGATGGATATGAGACGATTACTCTGCACGGTTCCAGTAGATCGGTGTGTTAAGTGACAACAGTGTAATATACATATATATAATGGCCTACCTATACTGCTCTCTACTTTGATAATATGACCAAACAATACAATAAAAAAGTAAATCACTCACTGCTCTTGACCGAATAACTTCTATAGCTTTAAAGGGGTCATCGAATGAAAAATTCACATGTTGTTTGAACTAAAATGTGTGTTGGCAGTGTGTGTACGCTTCCACCCTATAATGATAAAAATCCACCCAGTGTTTTTTTTTTTTTAAATCCCGATAAATCCAAACCTCCTTCTCATATCAAGCCGTTCTCAGATTCTTGCCAGAATGTCGTAGTTCTGCACAGGCCCCTCCCACGATTGTTGATTGACAGTGGCGTCAGTCTTTGGTTTTACCGTAGACCCGCCCTGAGTGAGCTGTCATCGGTCCGCCATTGTTTCGACGCTGGAGCAGATGTAGACAAGAATGACTCCTAAGCGGTTGAGGTGTTTTGTTGTTGGATGTAATAACGAACATAGCAGTCATCATTTACTCCCGACATCTGAGCCGCTGAAGAAGTAGATAATTTCCTTTGTTTTTGAAGGGAACGGACCCCTCTGATCTACCTAAATGCGTTTATGTTCGCACGAATCATTCGTGATCCAGCTGCACCTACACTCTTAAAAATAAAGGTGCTTCAAAAGGTTCTTCAAGCGATGCTATAGAAGAACCATTTTTGGTTCCACAAAGAACCATTCAGTCAAAGGTTCTTTAAAGAACCATCTCTTGCTTACCTTTTTATAATCTGAAGAACCTTCTTTCACCAAAAAGAACCTTTTGTGAAACAGAAAGGTTCTTCAGATGTTGAAGGTTCTTTATGGAACCATTTAAACAAAAAGGTTCTTCTATGGCATCGTGAAGCACCTTTATTTTTAAGAGTGTACAGAAGAAGTGAGTATAAGTTTTTTTTTTTAATGAATCTTTGCAAATCGCCTTTCCTAATAATGTGCTAATTAGCAAGTTTCATGATGAATGTGGTTAAAGTTTACCGTCTCTCAGAGAACGGCTCGTCACCCCACGAAAGAGAGGGGCGGGGTGAGCAGAGCTCATTAGTATTTAAAACATCATGCAAAGAAATGGCTTGCTATGAACAGACTTGTTTTTGACAGGGTAAAAACGGTGTTGTTTTACACTACTATTGAGAAATTTTAACCAAAGTGTGTTATAGACTTTTTATTAAGACCCTAAAGAATCATATGAACTTGTGGAAAATGGGCATCCGATGACCCCTTTAATAAGAAATTTCTTACTTGAATGCTGTTTTTAAATGCTCTAGCGTGAAGATAAACATGCTGGATTGCTCACTCAGGGCGGGGTCTCTGCTAATACGGAAGTGTTCGTCAACAGTTGTGGGCGGGGCTTGTAAAATGTGATGTCACATTGCACACGCTTGTTCTGAGACACAGCTTATGATTTATGGGGATTAAAAAAAGGAACGGGAGGATTTTTATCATTATAGGGTGATTGTGTACACACGCTGCCAACACACATCTATGTCCAAACAACATGTAAAAGTGAATTTTGCATAATAGGTGGTCTTTAATGTGTGAAAGTGGCTAATCGAAATCCAAAAATGAAAAGTCTGTCTTCATTTATTTGCCCTTATATCGATTTTAAACCTATATGGCTGATTTTCATTTGTGGAAGGCAAGAGATGATATTTAAAACAAATGATGTCCAAACAGTACTGGACTGATAGTCTTGCCAGCCTGTTGTAATGCCCAGCCCAGTAGGGCAGCTGAAACAAGTGCAATTGTAATTCCAGTTTGTGCCGGTAGTGGAACAGAAATAAAATTGAAACGAAGGGGTGCAGTGTGTTTAAAGCCCATTTCCTTTAGCACAGAGTTCAGTGTGCAGGTTGAAGCCCTGCATGTGAGAGTGAAGCTCTCAGACGTTCTGGGTGAGAAATGATGGCTGGGATGACTTTGACAGGCCACCTGCTGAGCGAGTCTGATCCGCCATAGACGTCTCCTATCACTGCTGTCAACTGAAGCACTGACATCAGCCACAACAGAAAGCCACTGTCACACTTCAGTGTTTAATGGGCTGTGAATAGAAGCTGCACACAGTGACGTGTGTATATGTGATGGTAGCAATTTTACATGCTCTATCAGACAGCTCTTTGATGCTACCACTGACAAGATGAGATATGATGAGGTGACGGGAGATCTGACATCCTCTCTCTCTCACACAACTCTGTCAGTTCGGTTCCTCGTACAGACACACCGAGCATTTCTCATTATCACGCAGTGCGGATAAAGTAATCTTTTGTTGTCCATCCTTTTTTGTTGTTTCGTTTTATCTGTGTCTTAAAAGGGAGGCAGCTTCATTCATTTCTCCCTCTAATACACACACACAGATGCACACACTCTTGCTGTAATGATCTGACTGTCTCAGTCTTTACTCTCCTCATAGTTTTACCATTATGTATTTTTGATGTGTCGCCATGACTATTCGTCCAACAAACTACTAATAGATTAGTAAGTTTGACTAGTTTTTTTTTTAGTTTTGATGTTTTTAGCAGTGGTGCTTTAATTAGTGTTTCGTCGGCGTGCTCTGTTTTAGATGTTAGACAGTTTGCACAGTTAACCCTCTTGGGAAAATTTGCATCTGTAAATTGCAAAGCCCCTTTCATGCAGTCAGATATGTCTGGCCGTTGCATCCTGTCTTTTGTTGTTTCTTGAGCATCCCACATGAGTGTTGCATTTTTAGATGTTTTCAAGTAAAAAGTAGTTAAACCTTATTTTATTTATTTATTTTTAAGAAAAAAAGCAATTTGCATTCTCATCCAGTCCGTTTTTTTTTTATGCAACGTCCTATGTAAGCACCCACTAAGAAACATGTACAATCTGGTCAGGTGAACCCAAAACCAGCCTAATTATTTAGGGTATCAATTAGGCAATTGGTCTCTTTCTTTGTTGACACAATATGTTGTATTGCACATCCCTATTAAAGTAGATCTGGTCCAGAATGTTAATGGAGTCATGCAGTGTTCAGCCAGTGCCTTTGTTATTGTGTCATTAAACATGTCAAATGTTTGATTATACTGCAATGATTTGTTTAAAGAGGCTTTTTAAAGTAAACAGCTAATGAAGTTCAACACTTTTTCTTAGGCCTTGGTTCTGGGAGTATTTTTCTCATTCATTTTCTCTGTGAGGATTTCAAAACAATCAATAAAGAGTTGAACCAGCCTCAAGATTAATCACAACATTACAACATTTCATTAGAAACAAAGGAAGACAAGATTGCACAAAGGGACTAAACTATCTACCTAGTGTACGAGAGAATGAATGAAGTTCTTCTATACCATAAAGCATAATGATTTTCACTTTTTTTGCTTTTTTTCGTTCCGTACAAAATCATATCTTCCATTGGATACTTTATATCCATGACCTCAAGTGATAAACATGTTCCATTGCTTAATGACATATAAAGAAAAAAAAGACAATGTTACATTTAGCTTTGATCTATTATCTAGTCATCTCCCAAATCAGTACTAGCTGAAAGAACTGTTAATGGATACTATTTTTAGGGCTGATTGTAAGTTCTACAAAAAAAAATAAAAAGTTACTATTTTAATGACCATTAATTTTTTTTTTTTAAAATTTTTATAAATATATTCTTTGTTTCTTTTTTATCTTATGTTTTAACTAACTGTTCAGCATATAGCTTAGCATAGCACTAACCAATTAGTAAGTACTACTAGCTTAGCGTAAACCCTAAGATATGTAACTTAATACGTATTTATTTATCAAATTCATGACACCACAATTTCTGTTTACATGGTTCAAATAAATGCTGTTCTTTCAAACTTATTTTCCCCGCAAGAGCTGGAAATTTATTGGATCTAGCTTCCGGTGTCATTCGCTTCCAGCTAATTTTAACTGAACAAAACTGCTTGTTTTGCTGCTTGATATTGCAAACGGATGTGTCTTACCATATTATTTTAATGTATTATCTTAATTATGAACACACTGGTTTGTAGTAAAAACAGTTTTACTGTTTACTGCACTTTGTTATTCTTCTCCTTATTTCCCTAAAGCAGCTAACGAACCGGAAATCTCGTACATTCACAGAAAGCGGCTTACTTCCGCATTGAAAATTAAGGTGGATTAATCAAAGAATGTATCACAGTTTACACAAAAATTTTAAGCAGAACAACTGTTTTTCAATATTAATAATAATAAAAATGATTTCTGAAGGATCCTGTGACACTAAAGACTGGAATAATGGCTACTGAAAGCTTTGCCATCATCAAGATTAAATTACATATTAAATTAATCAGATATTACTATATATATATGTGTGTGTGTGTGTGTGTGTGTGTGTGTGTACAGTATTACTGTTTTTACTGTACTTTTCATCAAATAAATGCAGCCTTGATGAACATGTCTTTCAAAAACGTAAAAATCTTACCAACCTAAACCTTTGAATGGTCGTAGTGTATCATCATGGAAGGTCTGTCTTGAAAGGTTTAAACTTTATCAGTAAAAATCAATTTCACTATGGAGATTTTGAATGACCTTTTTATTTCCCGAACCCCGCTGTTTTGCTCTGTTGGTGTGATCACACCCACTGTGGTTAAAGTCTTTGCCATTCACGCTTAGGCATGCGTCACTTGTTTTTTTCTAAGCACAGAGTAACTACAGACTTCATCTACCAGCCTACCAGTTGTGTGAAATATAGACCTTTTTACATCAGAAGTCTAGAGCCTATCTGTGTCACGGTGATTTTTTAGTATGAAGACTTATTATTGTTGCCTTCTCCTGTCAGAAAGATACATATTTTTTCCTCCATCTCTCTTGCGGTTGCTTAATCCACCTCCACTCCCGGCTCCAGCACGCTCTCTGTGTCTGGGGAACGCTCTCGTCAAACCCAATATGTCAGCCTATTTTCAGATTGTCAGGCATCACAACAGGGGAAGAGAATTCCTCCGTCAGCGCATTATGTGTGTGTGTGTCGTGTGTACTCGTATTGCCTTACGGCCCCTCTCCCTCACTGATGTGCGACTATCTATTGTCTCTTCTTATGACTGGCTGGAGCACAAAAGCCCTTAAGTGCTCTAGCATCCATTTTTTGGATTTCTTCTTCTGGGGTTTCAACATCATCAGAAGACAAACATTATGGATGATTTTTTTTTTTTGCTATAAAAGAAATAAAATCTTCCCATGCTTAATTGAGTCTGCACTATGCCCTGCCTGAAAGATGTTATCAACCAATTGTACCGACCTTATCATATGGTACAGTCCACCATATGGTCTGCTTACAGTGCGTCTAGGTTAGTCTTGTGTGTTTGGGTAGTTTTAAATGAAAATTGCAGACATTATATTAGTTATTTTAAAAATGTAATATAATATAATGGCCACAGCTATTTTTAATACATCTATTAGCGATAGATGCTATTTACACTAAGTGAAAATAGCTAGATTCTATTTACACTGTTAAAATAACAGGGTGTTCTGCTATTTATACTACTTTTTGCAAATAGCAGCAATTATCTGCACCTCAGTATTGTAGTACATTATAAAACAGTATGCAATAATAACATATTGAGTGTAAATTATAATTTTAATTCAAATTATTAAATGGATGCCACCTTATTGGGACAATAAAGCCCTCTCTACAGCTACCCTACCCGATACTTTATTTTATAATTCTTTGATTATTTACTTCATTTTTATTGAAAATAAATACCTTTCCAATGTGATATGAGAGTTGAAATGGGAGGGGAAAAAAGTTAGGCAAAAGGCAGATTCAAACTCGGGTCGATTGCATCAAAAAGACTACAGCACACACTTTACCATCTACACCACGGTGCTGTTGTTTGACAATCATCTTTTGTAGTGTTGACTATCCCAATCACACGCTGGTGGGTGTAGTTAGTGTAAATGGCGGACTATTTGCACTTAGTGTGACACTCCGATAATATAATATTTTTTAAATTACTATAATTAATTTATTTTTGGCCCTCCACTTCAACAGAGCCCTTAAATCCAGGTTTTGAATTCTGAGCTGTTTTAAAGAGACCAGGCTTCAGATGGCCACGCCTGGCTCCCCAATTATCCTCTCATAATTCCTCCATGTTTTAATTGGCTTGTACGGAGGCTGTCATGTGAAATGATGAAGGATGAGCGTTGGGTGGGCTGCATTACTCAAATCTCACCAATCAGAAGAGAGGGACGCTGCATTCATTTTTTTCTCTCCTCTGCTGAGATTTGGAGGGTGAGAGATGGAAAGAGAGGAACTTTGAATGGCCAATGAGCCTGAATAATTGCGTTCATCAATTAAAGGAGCCAGAGACTTAACGAATATAACTAATTATGGACATAAATCAAGCAAGCTCCAGCCTCGACTAATTTGTACAAGGTTGAAGTGGTTTGACTTCTACCACTAGGAGTTTTGCAAGAAAAGCTTGCAGAGATGAATACAACATGTCACCAAAATTAAAACAATAGAAGTTATTTATCCTACAGTTTGAGATCACCCCAAAAAATTCTGTCATCATTTACTTGTCTTTCCAAACCCAAATGACTTACTTTCTTCTGTGGAAAGAATGTTTTTAAACATGTTTTTAAAAAATGTTTTTAAAGAAAAAGTTCTTGAAGCTCTTTTCCACAAAGCTCCAAAAATAGCAAAGTGTCATAAAATAAGTGGTCTATATGACTTCTGAAGCCATTCGATAGATTTTTGTGAAGGAAAGATAGAAGTTCAAGCCTTTATTCACAAAAAATCCACATTTTTCAAATCTCATTGACGTCTACTTATAATCAAATATCACATCAGTCATGTGAGTGTATTCTACAGTGGTTTATAACCAATCATGATGTGTCATATTGAAATATGAGCATATTTACATTACTCCCGTTGAGAGTGGTGTAAAAAACAACTACAATTTTGGTCCATATTGCTTGAGATGAGACATTTTTCATGGTCGATTTCGATTATTATTTTTTCAGCAAATTGGCTGATTTATTTATTTATTTTTTGATTTTTTTAATCAAATTTATTTGTTGTTTATTGGCTCTATAACAGGCAAATTAGCCTTAAAATATCTGTAGCCATTTGAAATTAGAAGCAAACATTTAATCACAATTTAAAAAAAGGCTACATTTATATTGCATAAGCTGTATGTGTTTTACAACATTTTACATTTTTTTTTATTTTTAATTTTTTTATTTGAATTAGATTGTATAATTTCAATATTTAAAGCAAAAACACAATGGTCTGACTTTAGCTTTGTTAAATTATACTAGATAAGACACCTGCACGAAACAGAAACAGCAGACAGACTGAATGAGAACACAAATTCTCTCTCTGACAATAAAGCAGCGCTGCTCTTATAAACACTACTTTAATTGGCTTTACATGGAGATAAGAGGAAAAGATTTATGTTTGGCCTTTTTATTTTGATAGAACAGTAAGTTGACAGGAAGCAAACTGGGAGAGCGAGAGGGGGACGAAATTGGGAAAGGTCCACAAGCTGGGACACAAACTCAGGATGCCTGAAGCACAACGGCGCTATATGTCAGCATGCTGCCCACAAGGCTATTATTGCCGACAGATAAGAGGAACAGAAAATGCCATTGAAACCTTTCTGAATTCCCCTCAGTGATACATCCATATAACCATAAAATATCAAATATTTCGAGCAACAGTGAGCTGCTCTGTCTGCTACAGTATTTTGTCCGTCTTCAGCGTCTCTGGCCTCTGTTAATGTCCTGTTTACAGACTTTGTAATATTTACACACATATGATTTTGGGAAATGATTGCAATGTAGTTTATGTGCAATTCCAGAATAGAGATTGGCCAAAATAAAACTAAAAACCAGCCAGCTGCCGATCGTGTGTTTGGGGCAAAAATTGTCCGGTTCTGATTTATATCTGTTCAAGGTGCATCTCTTCTTGAGATGACTTGGAATACAGTTCATAAAGGCCCGTTCACACCAAGGATGATAACTATAAAGAATAACGATAAAGATATAGTTCTAAAAATCATTCTCAATATTAAAGAATTGCAGAGTCCACTAGGGCTGCAACTAACGATTATTTTGATAATCGATTAGTTGGCCGATTATTTTTTCGATTAATCGGATTTTAAAAAACGCAAAATTTTCTTCGTTTATTTTATTGACAAAAACACTTCCACATTCTGCCCAATGTCCTTCAAACAAACGTGCCAACTGAATGCTATGAAAACATACAGTGCTTAATTTATTAGACCACCTGTCATAATAAAGAGAAAACACAAATATTTTAGGAATCTGTTTACAGAATTGTTTAAATCTAAAAATGTTATTGTCATTTATTGGGCAAATAACAAACTGAAACAACTACATTTTTATTCACATAAAAAAACAGCCTCCTGCCTTTCATAACAGCATGCATTCTTGCTGGGATTGTTTAGCTACTTTTTGACTGTAATTGGGCATCTGAAAACATCTTTCATAGATCTTTCATTCTTTCATAGATAACAGAAATAATTATATTATAGCATTAGAAATAGCCCACTGTTACTAAAGAGCTTACGCATATAGGAGGAATAACCAATACAGATAGCAAAAAAATGATTTTAGTAAACACCAATACTGTTAGTTTAGAGCAGCAGTGGCACAAAGCTTACATTATTTGTTATAAACCTTAAATACATTTGTTTTAATAAATTTGTTAAGCACTGTATATAGGCCTATAGTTTAAATCTCTTCATCAAAAATTAAGATAATAAAGATAATAATGACGAATAAAAACACAAATTCAGTGTTAACCAACTTTTTGATCACAGTCACGTTTACTGTAATTTCTTTATCCTGTAAAAGGCGGCTATGAAGCGTCTGATATTTATATTCAGACAACTATACGCGGTTATCCCTTTACAGTTCCTACTCTCATAAATTACGTGCACTCCATGTTGACTTGTAAACCTTAATTGAACGTTCAACAACAGATATTTCAGCACAATGAATATTTTTTGCGCTGAATATTGTCTCCCTCTCTGACGCGCGCCGGTGCTCACTCAGTAATTCGGTCATTTAAACTTAACACAGACTGTCAGGATGGGACTTTATGCAAAAATGGAAATCCTCGCGTGAATTTGTGACATTTACAGATAAGGATATGACCGTAAACTGAACGTTTTTGCGCTGAGGACGCACACGCATCTATCAAAGCGCCTGACAGGGCAAGCCATTACGCTAATGCATTAACTTAAAGCTTAAAATAAAGAATTCTCATGTTTTGTGCAGCTTGGATCACGTACTTCTCCCGCAGCATCTCATTCTGTTTCCTCCACTATTTTTAGATGCATTTTGGCCACAGAAATGCGTTATTCAGTGCTGTAATTTGACGCGACCGGCTGAAGTTGGACGTGCACTGTAGGCAGACCCGGTTAATCGATAATGAGAATCGTTGTCGATGATTTTCATTATCGATTATAATCGATTTTATCGATTAGTTGTTGCAGCCCTAGTGTCCACTCCACAGCTATAACGATAAAGGCACAGAGAAACGATATCGTTGGAATCACTTTCAGAACGTGTTTTTTATTTTTTTTCCAGCTGATGAACGATAAAAAAGATTGACAGCCAATCAGAATCAATCCTGCTATCACGAGCTTGAGAATTTAAAGCGGCAGACACGCGTGTGCTTAGAATAATAAACAGATGATATCATTTGGTGGTGTGGACACTAATATCGTTAGCTATCTTTATAGTTATCGTTCTTGGTGTGAACGGGGCTTTAGTCATGTGGACTAGTGATGATCTGTTGTTGGAGCTCAACAGCCCCTGGTCACGATGAAAAAGAGCAGCTTAAACATCTCTTTTTTGATGGTCATGAGTGAATAATGACTCAACATTCACTCATGACCATCAAAAAAGAGATGTCATCATTGATGGTGACATTTTAGATGAGCTATCTTTTTAGAAGTACTGAAATTCAGTGAGACTGAAGATGTTGGCACTCTCTGTCCCACATACAGTGAACTTCTAACAAAATGTGAATTGTGACCATCCCCCTTTTTGAGTCATCTGGAAAAAAGAATCCACGATAACATTAACAAGCTGTCTGGCGTAACTGGAAAAGCCGAGACTTTCCAGCGGAGAAAGTTACCGCCGAAGTAGTTGACCCACAGTCTTCACGACACTCCGTCATCGAGGCCGATAAGTGCTATTGCATAAAGCTGAGCATATGTTCCTCTTCATCCTCAACTAGGTCATCACCATTAAGCCTGCAACGTGAAGTTAGTCTCTTCTGAAGACCACCTGAGTTTCCATCACAATCATTCATTGCGCTCCATGCTGGAACCACTGGCTCATGTGTCGTGGAATTCAAGGCCTCATTGGAAAGTTTTGTTCCATAGTCTTTCAGCACAATTGGCCTGATGTAATACACGGCAAAGGAAATCAGTTTTATTTTTCCCTTATTTGGCATAGTGCTTATTATTAGTTACAGAAAATTGGTAGTACTTCTGATGCCCTGTCTTCCAGTATCATCAGTGTTGCTTTTGAGACCATGGGGAATAACAATGAGCGATCACTGAGATTCGACAATGGGCAGGAGCTCACAAAACAACCACTCTACTAAAGTTCCTTTGCTGCAGTTCAGGCCAGGAGTTGTTATCACCTCCTCAGCAATTGGAAACTAATTTCAGTTGCAAGGTTGATTACGATTATTTGCAGACATGAACTCAGAGCCTGTTGGCTGAATGCAGGATCACTTGTGGGGTAAAAAGGCCCCAGGCCCCCTAAGTGGTTTATTTATAGGGTTTAGATTGGCACTGGTTGTAATTTTGGCAGCATACACTTATAATTAATGCACTATGTTCAGACTGACCTACAGGTTTTTAAGCAGAGTCTTTCCAGGTTTGCTGCTTCAGAACTAATTTTGTCCATTGATTTGCTTTCTTCCAAATAAGATGTGACATCAAGTGCATTAACAAAATATGCTTTATATTACTTGCATCCAAAATATGTTCTTATGTATAGCCTGCTGTGCTGCTTGGCTCTTTTGGAGTTTTGAAAAATACGATAATGGCTCAATCTTCAACTCACGTTTCTTGTGTTTGTGTACTTCAGGATCTATCTGGCTCTATAGATGACCTCCCCACTGGAACAGAGGCGGGTCTGAGCTCGGCCGTCAGCGCTTCAGGTTCCACCAGTAGCCAGGGAGAACAGAGTAACCCCGCCCAGTCACCCTTCTCGCCCCACGCCTCGCCCCGGGTCCCCAGCATGCGCAGCGGGCCCTCGCCCTCGCCGGTGGGATCACCTGTGGGTTCCAGCCAATCACGATCTGGGCCCATATCACCTGCCAGTGGGCCAGGTAAAAGATTCTGTGTGAGATATAATTTTTTGATTTATTTTTTCAATGAGAAATTGAATATTTATGTGCTGTTTCAAGTTTTGTTTTTAGTTTGCTTAATTTGTTTTAATAATTTGAAATACTATTTATGTAATTATGTTGAACTGTATAAGATTATTCTGTAGTAGGGATGGAAATTTTCAGGAATATTTACAATATCTATTAAAATTAGACATAGAACGTCAAATTGATTAATCTTCAATCAATAATTTAAGCAATTAAATTAATTAATAAATTAATAAATATTTTAAATAAAATGCATTATTTTTAATGGGGACACTTAATTTCAAGCGATTATCGTCAATTTGATATTTTTGATAATTCTGATGATTGTCAGAATTTGATAATTCATAGATACTATTTAAACTAAACTGAGCTAGACAATGACATCTCTGAATTCAATAATGAAATGCCTTTAACTGAAAATTGAGTGTTTAATCTTATTATTATACATTACTGACACTCTATCCTCCAATTTGATACTGATAAGTGCTTTGACACAATCTGTATGGTTAAAAGCGCTATATAAATAAAGGTGACTTAATAATCTTAATGTTTATGTGTGTATGTGTGTATATATATATATATATATATATATATATATATATATATATATATATATATATATATATATATATATATTTATGATCTGTATGACCAAATCGTTTTACATTACATTCATTAATCAAAATAAATAATATATATAATATAAGAAAATAAAAAATTATTATTTTCATTATTATTTTCTGCCTATCAGTCAAACACCTCGGCCTGACTGATAGTTTGAGCTCCAGACAGCAGTGGGTCAGCAGCAGGATTCAAGCTGACTTTAAAACAAGTCACTCCATCATTAAAATAGTTTTGAAAGTCTGTTAGCAGTTTGGAGTCACTTTGACACAATTACTGTCCTGCTGTGTGCTGCATTGTTAGCCAGGCTTCTTTGATAGCCGTGCAGCAGAGGGCTTTGTGCAGCTGAAACTGCTGTTTTTTCTTTCCGTTCTGAATGTCACTAACAAGGTCCACAGGAGACCGTTTACCCTGCTGCACACAAAACTGCCTCATCCCTACTGGGAGCACCGACGGCCATTAGCCGCAAACAGGGCTGGCCCTGACATGTGATCTGTGTGCCATTACTGGAGAATGAATATCTCCGCTTTTACAAATATACACATTCTGTACATACAAGCACACAACGTGGCCCCTGGGAGAGAAACAATGAGCCTTAAACACCTCCCATGGGACGTGTGGTTAGATATTCTGCCCTCTAGGCTAATTTGTCTGATATTTATCGTGAAATTTAGCTCTTGTATGAGACCATTTACTGCGTTTGTGGTTTTGTGCATGTGCACTGCAAAAATATCTATTTATAATCAGTATTTTTGTCTTGCTTCCCAGTAAAATATCTAAACATCCTTTAAACAAGATAAAGATAAGATCATTTTTCAGAGAATATGAGTTTTTAGACATACAGTAAATGTAACAAAATTACAATATAATTTTAAATTATATAATTAATTAATTAATTAAATAATAAAATAAACTAATTAATTAATATTATTTATTTGTTTATAAAATAAATAATATCTAATTAAATAAATAAAAAAAAACATTAAAAACAGAATCTGAAAACAACTCTTAGTATCCTCAGAATTTTATTTGTCGATATTTAGATATTTTACTGGTAAAGAAAAATACTGATTAAGAAAATAATGTTTGTACTAGGGCTGGGCGATATGAGCAAAAATTCATATCTCGGTATTTTTTGGCTGATTTGCGGAATACGGTATATATCTCGGTATTTTCTACGCTTTTGTATTTGGATTAAACAAATAAAGTGAATGTATATGTGCAAAAAAAAGTGTTAAAATCACGTTCTAACATTGTAACATTGCAATCTAAAAACAAATTTTACTAAACTAAAAATGAAAATAATAAAAAAGCTCAGACTAATTGAGTAAAAAGGCTATTTTTAGACATGTGCAGGTAATGCGATATATCACGATAATGAATATGCAAGGTATTGTTATCGTGGGCACTGCAAAATACCGAAAATAATTATTTATTAAAAATTATTCCGAATTTTAAATGCATTTTAAGAATACTTTTCCCATTAACTGATTAAATGCACAACACCGCTGTAAGCTGCGTGTGAACTCTGATGTAAACAAGCACAGATGAGAAGCGCATGGCGGAACGCGTGAGAGACGCTCTGATGAAAGCGCACATTCTCTCTCTGACAGCAGATGGCGTTGAACAGCAAAAATGCAGCCGTTACCCCGGAAACCCGTAAGCAAAGCAGTTGAGCTACTTTCTGAAACTTATTTAAATGATTTAAATAGCCATTCAGGTTTTTGTATTTGCAGTGGTGTTCATCACAGCGCCAGATACTTTAATATTTAGACTCAATAGGCTATTTATTTTAAAACTTTTTTACATTTTAATCTGGACTACAAGATTAAAATGTAAAAATTCTTTGTTCAGTCACACTTTACATTAGGGCTTCATTAGTTAACATTAGTTAAACTCCCAATAAAAAAAAAATTCTTCTAAACATTCATTAATCTTAGCTAATTCAAATATTTAATAACATGTTGTTAAAATCAAAATAATAAACTTTTTATAATTGTAATTTTTTTTTAAATGAACCCAAGCTAATATGAACTAAGTGTTGTATTATTTTTAACAAAGATTAATAACTTCTGTAGCAAATGTAGCTTTTGCTCATTGATATGTTAATGCATTAACTAATGTTAACTAATGAGATCTTACTGTAAAGTGATACCTTTTGGTCTTTTAATTCTTTTGCACTTTAATCTGTGTAAAATAATTGTCTTTATACATGTGTATTGCTTTATTGTATTTAAATGTTCAGATATTTTTGTTATAAGAAAAATGTTATTAAACCTGTTATACTGTATTATGACAACACTTTTTTACAACTAAATTTAAATACCGTAATAATACCGTACACCGTGATAAAAGCATTAGCAATTAATCGCAACATGAAAATTTGATACCGGCATATCCCTAGCTATTTTGATAACCCAATTACAGTCACTTTACAGTTAGTGCTATCATACAAATACACTTACTTATAGGCTTAAAATTCTACATATGTCACATTTATTGTCCAACTACAAATATTTCAGCAAAATGTATATTTTAGACAGGATTATTGTGCTCCTATTTCAATGAGCTCTGTCTGTTTGGCGTGCGACGGCGCTCGTTCTAAATGAAGTCTGTGAAGTTTAGCGAAGAATCGCAAAGCAGAAGGCTCATGCACTTTTGACAGCAAAATGGAAATATTTCCATGGCTTTCTAACATTTACAGATGGAGAATATACCTGTGAAATGTAAGTTATGCATTTAGGAAAACAGCGCTTCTCAAACACATTAAACAGTGCGAATAGCGTGTCTGTCAGCGGCACACACAGCCTTTCTGTCAGAGCATCTGACGGAGCGAGCCGCTTTAAACTGAAACTATAAACTACAGGCTACTATATCTTACGAGTTTTTAAAGCCCTTAATATAAAGCTTGTCAAATGTTTAGAACAATTTGTATTATGCACTTTCTCCGCAGCAGTTCAGTCTGTGTTCTCCTCTAGATTTTTTTTCCCCAGATGTGCTCATTTCAAACTACAGGCTACTGTATCGATATAAATGGTATTGCCTCATACTGTATCGCTTATAAAAGATATATCGACATATCGTACAAACTCGATATACCGCCCAGCCCTAGCTTGTACAGTGAAAGACTGTGGGTTTGTGCACACATGTACATATTTTTCCCATACACAGGTACACAGATGGCCCCTCAGACCCCAGGGAACGTTCCAGACGTGGGCTCCCATTCCACTCACAGTCAGTCGCCCATGTCTCAGGAGAGAGGTGAGTTGATTTCCCGCTGTAACATTACGCCTCACACTGCTTCTATTTACAGCTATCAGGAAAAGGAGAGTTTTGTCCAATAAAATGTACATCAGCTCTTGTTTGTTTTCCGGCAATTCCGGAGTCACTTCAGATGAATGAACTCAATTATATGATGTGTATCAACACGTTATGGATTCCACTAACAGTGTGATGCTGCAGAACCATTTTCCATGAGCAAACCAAAACTATTAAAACATTTTGTAATTGTCAGCTATTTCACCTTTGCAAGTGTGATCACAATTAGGTTTACATACTCCAGAAGGGTAACATGAAATCATAGCTTTTTACTGTGCGCAATTTATTACTATTACTTGTTGCATAGAAAATCTTTGTAACCTTCCATCACAATGTAAAGGTAAGATGATCCACCTCTGAAACACACTCAGTGTGTGCATTAAATGTCAACCAACAGATTAAAACAATCATAACAAATAAAGATATCAGCCTTCCGCCTCCATGTCCAGCTCCAAAAAGTTGGTGCTGGCAGTGCTTCAGGTGGGCAGTGGTCCTCCACAATCCATTTCAAAATTACATTTAGGTCTGGCTTGTGTTTTGTAAAGAATGCCCACTTGTAATCCAGTCAGTTCTCTTTCAACATTTTTACTTGCTCATTATTCTGTTTCACTAGAAAATATAACACATTACAGAAATAAAATGGGTTGTGAATACCCCTTTTTGTTATGTAGCCAGTGTGACTACTTGAAAATTGCAAAAGATATTTCTTGGTTGTCAATAAAAAGAAATATTGTCTGACTTTTAATGATCAAACATCTGAGTAAACAAGTAAAAAGACTTTAGCATGAATAAACCTACAGTATGTTGCCAGTAGTACAAGAAGGGCTAGAGTGCAGCTTTCTTTCAAAAACAACATCACAGTTTTTCCTTTTCTGACATAAATAATTAAATAAATAAAAATCAGCTGAGAAATTTCATTGGTCAAGCAATTTTTGTGATGAAACAAATTATTTATTAAATAAACATTTAAAAATTACTAATTATGCCTTTTTTTTCTTTAAACTGACAGATGAGTTAAAGGGTTAGTTCACCCCAAAATGAAAATTCTGTCATTAATTACTCATCCTCGTGTTGCTCCAAACCCGTAAGACCTCCGTTCATCTTCAGAACACAAATTAAGATATTTTTGATAAAATCTGAGAGCTCTCTGACCCTCCATAGACAGCAATGCAACTGCAATGTTCCCAGACCCAGAAACATAGCAAGGACATCAGTAAAATAATCCATGTGACATCAGTGGCTCAACTTCAATTTTGCGAAGCTACGAGAATACTTTTTGTTGATTGCACCGATTACGTTCATGTGCACGCTTCCCCCCTGAACGTAAAAAACAAAGCTGATGACATAGATTACAGTCTTGTGTACTCTCCAAAATGGCGGAAGACGTAACTCGGGGGAGAAGAATTGTTAAATAAATTGTTATTTTTGTTTTCTTTGCGCACAAAAAGTATTCTCGTAGCTTCGTAAAATTACGGTTGATCCCCTGATGTCACATGGACTATTTTAATGATGTCCTTGCTACGTTTCTGTGCGTGGATCGTGGTAATATCGTTGCTGTCTATGGGAGGGTCAGAGAGCTCTCAGAATCCATCAAAAATATCTTAATTTGTGTTCCGAAGATTAACGAAGGTCTTATGGGTTTGGAACGACATGAGGGTGAGTAATTAATGACAGAATTTTCATTTTGGGGTGAACTATCCCTTTAACCAGTTACTGAGTCAACCACACAAGGGTACAAATAATAAATACATATACATTAAAAAAAAGAAAATGTAATTCAGTTTTTTTTTTTTTTTTTTTTTCTGTACTGGTAAATGGGAACGGTTTTGAAATGGCATTTTGAACATTGATTATTAATAGGGATGCACTGAAATTAACATTTTTGGGCCGAAACAAAATGAAACACTGGGCCAAAGGCCGAATACCAAACACGGTTTTTCACATTTTTTCCCCATATACTTTGCCAATTTTTTCACCATTGCATAAATTAAATAGCCAAAATGTGCTTTTTACTGTCTTGTCTAGATTTTCAAAGAAGAAAATCAATTGCAAAACAATTTAAAAATATTTACTTAACACTGAACATTTTTTTTAACATTCTAGCAGACTATACCAACAAAACACAATTTAACTTAAAATTAATAAGCAATTTATTAAACAATTTAATTAGTAAAATAATATTTTTTGGCCATTTTTGAGACCCCCTTCTTGAATCAGTTATATATTTTTTACTGTATAAATAAATGCAGCCTTGCTGAGCAGAAGAGAATTCTTTTAAAACATTAGAAAATATTACAGATCCCAATTTGAACACTATGTGTGTGTTATAATAAATGTATTAATAGAGCTGTCGCAATTATTATTATCATTATTATTGTCTTATTTTATTTTAAAAAATGCATAAAAACGTTACTGAGCAGCTGACGAGTAACAGTTTCAGCGCAGATTTTCCTCACGCTTTGGACTTTGAACCCTGGCTAACAAGCAGAGAGCGTCGCAAGCTCGTGCAGCGCTGTTTGAATACATGCAATACATGCAATCCATGCGTGTATTAGAAAACACAACATTCTGCAGTTTATTTACTAATTGTTTGAGGCCATTTCGCGATTTCAATCATCATACAGTAACCAGCAACAACCACCCTTCTTCGTCTCATTGAAGACGTGATGCAGTACTAAAAAGTCTCTCGCTGTCGGTGCTTATAATGATTTTTGCGTCTTTCGCTGAAAAATGCTTCCATACTGCTGACATGTTTGCTGCATTAGTGCGGGCCTCTATTTGATCGTGTTACGTCATTGTTCGGTACAATTTATTTGGTCTTTTTGCTTATTCTATATAATTTTGGTTGCCGAACATTCGGTGCATCCCTAATTATTAATATATGTTTATATATTAACTGGGACTGTCTCATATACTATGATAACATACTTTGTATAGGTAATTCATTCTGAAAAACGTATATACAGAATGCACTGAATAATACTGAAAAATGTATTATTCAAAACTATACACAATAGTTTGAATTTCAGCACTAAACCTTACATCACCTATAACCAATTACCTCCTGTAACCATTACCTGGTTGTTATGGTTAATCTCTCTTGCGGTTTTACTTTTTAGGATTTGCACCTAACATGCAGCGCAATGCACCTGGTCCCCAGTTTGGAGGCCAGCAGCCTGGACCTTCTATGTCTCCACACTCCTGTCCCACTGGCCCTGTGCACCATAGTGTGGGCTCCTATCAACTGGGCTCCTCTTATGGGCCCCAGAGTGGCCAGTATGGACCTTCAGGTAACACACGATCAAAAAAGAACAAAAAGCACCATAAAAATAGTGGTCCATACGTCTTGTGCAAGTCGAGTCACCTTTATTTCTATAGCGCTTTAAACAATACAGATTGTGACAAAGTAGCTTCACAGAGATATACAGGAAAATAGCAGAATCAATTATGGAGACAATTCAGATTCTGCCATAAAACAGCTTTAAAAGACTGTGGTGCTAAAGTTAGCTAAAGTCAGTTCAATGTTGGTTCAGATCAATAACAGTGTTCACTTAGCTTAATTCAGTTCAAGTTTTGTTCTCATCCGAAGGTGATAATCTGTGTAGTCACATCAATAAATTACTGAAAGTTAATTGTCTTTCAGACCACAACAAAGCAAGTGTTCAGTTCAGTGTTGGTTCAGATCAATAACAGTGTGAAGTTCATCAAATTGAAATGAGTTCAGTTCAGCTATAGGCAGTTCTACAAGATAGAGCAATGTCAATATTTAGCTTGAGTCAGTTCAATGTTCATTCAATTCAGTTCAGTAACTGTGTTATTGTTGCAAGATGCAATCCAGCTGTAAGCAGCTCTACAGAAGATGATGATGCCATCATCCAGCTTAATTCAGTTCAAGTTTGTTCTCATTCAGTGGTGTCAGTGTGGTCATATCGACCATTCTCTGAAAGTTAAGTGACTTTCAGACCCCAGTTAATCAAGCCAGAAGGTGACCGTGGCAAGAAACCTAAACTCCATCCTCTGACAGAAATGGAGAGAAAACCTTGAGAGAAACTCAGCCCAGTCAGGTGATCAGTTCTCCTGATTATTGATGGAGGTACATCACACCAGCGTTAGGCGGAAAAGAGTTGTAGCCTGTTCAGAAGGTTGGAAAACATTAAGGTAGAGCTTCTGTTTAGCCAGGAATAAGAAGACGACTGGCTTATCGGTGGCCTTATTACAATGAATTGATAAAACTGTGCATAGGCCCCAGCTTGTCCTGGTATGACCCATAGCTGGCTGTAGGGATCTGTGCTGAGAGCTCATCAAGTCACCGAGGTCTTTGCTGAGCATCTGTCCTGTGGGCCTGTCTCATCGAGGTCTTTGCTGGCTGTGAATTGCTGTATTGCGGTCGTTAACTGGGTGCAGATCCACCATGTGGAAAATCAGACAGACTAACATAAGCATTCTTCTTATGATGTAACATGTACAGTCAGGTCCATAAATATTGGGACATCGACACAATTCTAACATTTTTGGCTCTATACACCACCACAATGGATTTCAAATGAAACGAACAAGATGTGCTTTAACTGCAGACTGTCAGCTTTAATTTGAGGGTATTTACATCCAAATCAGGTGAACGGTGTAGGAATTACAACAGTTTGCATATGTGCCTCCCACTTGTTAAAGGACCAAAAGTAATGGGACAATTGGCTTCTCAGCTGTTCCATGGCCAGGTGTGTGTTATTCCCTCATTATCCCAATTACAATGAGCAGATAAAAGGTCCAGAGTTCATTTCAAGTGTGCTATTTGCATTTGGAATCTGTTGCTGTCAACTGTCAAGATGAGATCCAAGAGCTGTCACTATCAGTGAAGCAAGCCATCATTAGGCTGAAAAAACAAAACAAACCCATCAGAGAGATAGCAAAAACATTAGGCGTGGCTAAAACAACTGTTTGGAACATTCTTAAAAAGAAGGAATGCACCGGTGAGCTCAGCAACACCAAAAGACCCGGAAGACCACGGAAAACAACTATGGTGGATGACCGAAGAATTCTTTCCCTGGTGAAGAAAACACCCTTCACAACAGTTGGCCAGATCAAGAACACTCTCCAGGAGGCAGGTGTATGTGTGTCAAAGTCAACAATCAAGAGAAGACTTCACCAGAGTGAATACAGAGGGTTCACCACAAGATGTAAACCATTGGTGAGCCTCAAAAACAGGAAGGCTAGATTAGAGTTTGCCAAACGACTTCACAGTTCTGGAACAACATCCTATGGACAGATGAGACCAAGATCAACTTGTACCAGAGTGATGGGAAGAGAAGAGTATGGAGAAGGAAAGGAACTGCTCATGATCCTAAGCATACCACCTCATCATTGAAGCATGGTGGTGGTGGGCATGTATGGCTACCAGTGGAACTGGTTCTCTTGTATTTATTGATGATGTGACTGCTGACAAAAGCAGCAGGATGAATTCTGAAGTGTTTCGGGCAATATTATCTGCTCATATTCAGCCAAATGCTTCAGAACTCATTGGACGGCGCTTCACAGTGCAGATGGACAATGACCCAAAGCATACTGCAAAAGCAACCAAAGAGTTTTTGAAGGGAAAGAAGTGGATTGTTATGCAATGGCCAAGTCAATCACCTGACCTGAATCCGATTGAGCATCCATTTCACTTGCTGAAGACAAAACTGAAGGGAAAATGCCCCAAGAACAAGCAGGAACTGAAGACGGTTGCAGTAGAGGCCTGGCAGAGCATCACCAGGGATGAAACCCAGCGTCTGGTGATGTCTATGCGTTTCAGACTTCAGGCTGTAATTGACTGCAAAGGATTTGCAATCAAGTATTAAAAAGTGAAAGTTTGATTTATGATTATTATTCTGTCCCATTACTTTTGGTCCCTTAACAAGTGGGAGGCACATATGCAAACTGTTGTAATTCCTACACCGTTCACCTGATTTGGATGTAAATACCCTCAAATTAAAGCTGACAGTCTGCAGTTAAAGCACATCTTGTTCGTTTCATTTGAAATCCAATGTGGTGGTGTATAGAGCCAAAAATGTTAGAATTGTGTCGATGTCCCAATATTTATGGACCTGACTGTACATTGCGTGTTATGGGAAGTGTTCCCGGTTCTGGTTGCTCTAATAATTAATGCAGCCTAGCAATCCCTAAAGGGATTTGAATTATAGAAATGCGGTAGTGTGTTTTGTGTATGCCAGGTTAAAAGTTTGGGTCTTTTAAGGTTAAAGGGGTCATGAACATTTTTTTTTTATTTTGTGGTGTTCTCTGATGTCTACTTATAATATTATTAGGTGTGTCTCCGACTAAGGATTTTCATAGTCGAATCGGAATTTTCGAATCATGCCGATAGTCGACTGATAGTCGAATCATATGTTTGGGGGCAGGGCCAAAATACATTACCAAGAGTCAAGTCAGACATTCGACAGTCATAAATACACAGAGAAAATGTGTAACGGATGCCTCGCAGATACAAACGGGGTAAATAATGTTTTATGTTTTGATTAAAAGATAGTTAACATTAAACGTCAGCGAAACCCATAAGAATTCACAACATTTTTTTACAATAGTGCTCTCATTATAACGTTATGTATATGATCGTAGTTATAACGTTCTGCATTTCTGTTTTGAGCTGCGTGCCCTGAAGATGACCAGTAGAATGAAGCATATGATATCAGGTTTTTAATCAATGGGATTTAACTCATTTATCTCACATAGAATACGCTTTGTTATTTATATAACATAACGTTAATATTACGTCTTATAGGCTATCTGCACAAAATGCCCCGAATGCATGAACGTGTCTGCGCAGCTCTGAATGAACTCCTTTTGTGGACACGTTCTTCACGCAATAACATGCAGAAACACAACTAAACACTAAAAAATCACAGCGTTTTATTATAATAGTGTTCCCATTATAATGCTATGTATATGACAATGCCAGTCATAGTTATTAATATTCTGCATTGTTGTCCTGCTGAAGAGATAATCACCGTATAGTACTACAGCGCTTTACTGTAGTGTAACTCAACCAAATGCATCTTATACGAGATAAATAATATGTACACGATATAAATAAACTGACTGAAACGTTTTGAAATCACTTGTACCCTACCTGATCGAAAAAAAAAATCTCAAAGTCTTCCACTCTGCCTGTGTCAATTTGAGTCTTGTTAAAGATTTAAATCCCTGCCGCCAAGATGCTCCTCTGTCGGTGACGGATTAGAAAGTGAAACTTAAATCTATAGGGGAAGTTGGATTTATTCACGCACGTTAAAATATTTATTTAAAGCTTCTTTCTTTTAAGATTATTATTTACACTATTATCATAATAGGCTGTATATTAACTTATTGGGAGAAAACCGGTAGTTCGATGTGAAATC
Organism: Spinibarbus caldwelli; assembly: GCA_039654775.1. Lineage (NCBI taxonomy): Eukaryota > Metazoa > Chordata > Actinopteri > Cypriniformes > Cyprinidae > Spinibarbus > Spinibarbus caldwelli. Next base: position 7,588,206 of record CM077240.1, read on the forward strand.
AGACACTGAGCACCCCCATATAGCCAAAATGGCATGATCATAACACCCCGCGAATATTCGACTGTGAGATTGGGAGTCAAATCAGGCTCCTCGAATCGAAGCATCGAATCATCGACTATTCGGGGACACCCCTAAATATTATTAAGATTTTTACATAAAAAAAACATAATTTAGAAGTAATAGACTATTTTCTGTCCTGTTTGTAACCCCCCTCTGTTTGAATAGGCGTGGTGGATTGTAGACTTGGAAGTAAATGCCCACTGCTATGATTGGCTAACAGTTGTGATTGTTTTGATAGCTTACATCCTTCCTAGATGGACGCTACTGTGTTTTAGGTTAAAAATGCATAAATACTCAGTACATATCAAACGATCTGTAATGACAGACAGCAATAGTAATCACGTAATAACAGTTACTCACACTTTGTGTGGTGTGACATCGTATCCAAGTCGGTACAGCATCGTCTTTTAATTTCAATCTTTTTGAAAATCTTGCATCGAATTGTGCCTTGTTTGTAAACAAATCTGTGGTAAAATGAAGTGAACAAAGGACCAAGTTCTTAATGACATAGTCTGGAGCTTCATTCAAAAAAAAGTTTATCATTTGGTTTCTGCATAGACTTGCGTTTGCTGCTCTTGTCAATTATCTACTATGTGCGTGAATTGGTGGGCGGGGCTAAACAGGCAGTGATGTAGAATCGCTGGGCAGGGCTAAACAAGCAGTGATGTAGAATTGGTGGGTGGAGCTAATCAGGCCAGTGATGTAGAATTGGTGGGCTGGGATAAACAGGCAGCGATGTAGAAGCTGGTGTTGTTCTTCTTCTGCAGAGGCGGTGCTTATCCACACTATTAAATCATAGATTAGAACATTCCACAGCCTGTCGTTTTGGCTGACCGGCTTCAATAAAAGCTGTTTTTAGACTAACAAGAAAGTTATGAGTTCTGAAACTTACAGGATGTTTTTATAGCACAATGAACTCTTATATATCAAAAGATGCAGGGAATTTTGATTTCTCAGTTCATGACCCCTTTAAAGGATGTGTCTTTAATCTAGATTGAAACTGACAGAGTGGCTCCCTCCTGAACAATGTGAGTTTGGGTGCTAAACAGGAAAAGAATCTACCAGCTGCAGTCAGTCTTGATATTCTTGGAATTATCAATTGGCCAGGATTTTGAGAATGCAATGGATGTGGAGGAGATAAACCATTCAGGGCTTTATGTGCACTATATTGCAAGTTTTCTGAAGTCATACAATAGCTTTGTGTGAGGAACACAAAAGTTTTTGCCCTCTGCTATACCTCTCAAATTTCATTTTTGTCATCAATTTCATCTTGTCAGTCAAGCCTAGTGCAATAGTTTTAGGCCCTGAATATAAATATATGTATCTCCTTTCGTGTTCTCCAAAGTAAGAAAATAATCTGGGTTTGGAAGTGTGAGTAAACGACAGTTTTTATATTTTTTGGTGAATTAATACTTAAAGTGTCCGTTGTTGTTTCAGGTGTGTGCGTCCGTGAAAGAGACCCCATTAACAGGGCTCAGCAGCAATTCATCATGAATGTTATGGCGTGCTGGTGTAATAAATGAATAGCTTCTAAGCGTGCCTTTATAATGTCATGGCCTCCACTCTGCCTGATTGATAGTCCCTGTTGTCCTGTTCTCTCATTCAAATGACTGACAGCCGGCTCAAGACAACAGGGGAGCAGCCGCCGTTGCAGGCCTGACACTGACTGAGCTATAGCGGCAGTCGACCACAGAATTGTGTACACAGATTGATAGGATCCATGAATAGACGCCTCAGTCAATTCATAGTTTGGAACAGCATAAAATGTAGCATTTTATTGTTTTCTGAAGTCTACTTACAATACAGACATTCATAATTCAGTTTTTTTGACAATTTTCCAAACTCTCTCTGACTCATACACTTGTCTCATACATCTTGTTTTACATTGATTCATTTTGGTGCCCATATTAACAGGTAACAGGGGTCACATCAGTTGAATGCTGCTGCATAACAGAAGCAGCACTGCAACCAGAGTTTTGGTGATGGGACTAGTTTTGCTGTGCATTAAGCCCAAAGTATACTTTGGCTATCCGTGTTACACAATGGTTTATCTAATGTACCTTTAAGACAATTTATGTAGATTACCTTTTTTGATTGGCTAACCTGTTTGCATATGAATCTGACCATAGTAAATTACACTGTCATTCATCAGGGCCACCAGTTTTAGTAGGGGTTACCCATTTTACTAGGGGTTTTAGTGGGGGTTGATATGTAAAAATGTCTCACTAGTCGACCCAAAACAGTTATTTTGATCAGAAAGAGCTGCTCCTGCCAACTGTTTTTGATGAAATCTTGCCCTCTTTTGTTGAAGGTGTGTTAGATTTGGCAATCAAGAATGGCAGAGGGATGAAAGTCTTTGAGTTTCAAGCAGGACAATGGCTTGTTGCTTCTTCAGAAGCTCATTGGTCAATGGTCAATGGTCACTGCCACAGCCAAATGATCGTCCCACCAAATGAACGTTAATTTTGAACGAGACGGAAGTTGATTTCTAGTCAGTAAGGCTATTAACTCAGCAGGGAGTTGAGTCATTGCAGCTGTTAAGGCTCCCCTGCTGAGATCTGATTCTCCATCAACTATGTAAATGAGGATTATGATTGAAAATCTGCTGAAAAGTCAGCCGGCATAAACATTGACCGTCATGCAGTGCAGTCAGAGTATTTTTTAATTTTTTCTCACTTCAATCTACACTCCAAACCCCAAATAATGACAATGAAAAGCATTTTTGTGATAACTCAAATGCAAAATGATTACAAAGAAAAAAACTCAGAATATCACATTGCATATGTACTCAGTACTTAGGCTACATTCACACTGCAGGCAAATGTGGCCCAAATCTGAATTTTTTGCTCACGTGACTCAGATCTGTTTTTGTCATGACAGTGTGAACAGCACAAACCGCATGGAATCTGATCTTTTCAATTCCGATTTGTGCCACTTCCATATGTGGTACTAAATCCGATACATGTCAGATGTTTTGCAATGCGACCGCAGTGTGAACAGTCATGTCGGATTTCATGCGGCTTTTACATTACTCTAGATCGCATTCGTCATAATTCCGCGCTGACTGGAGACACTTAAAAGATTTTACATACTCAAAGTTATCAAGACAGTAGCGAACGGTAGTCAGTGGAAGTACAGTGATGTGTCAGAACTCATGTATTACAGTGACAACTCTACAAGCAAAACATGAGGGCTCGTATTAGTATCATAAAAGTTTCAAAACTCTGCTGTCTTTTGTCACATCCCTGTCTTTATTTTTTCATATTACCTGCGCATAATTTTGCTGGCTTCTGCAGCAGATCACACCATAAATAAACGCATAATCGCTTACTTTATATCCTCCGTATTTACTTCCGTATGACGGCGCGCTGCGCAAGTGTTGCCAAATCCACAGTTTCACCGTGGAATTGGGCTACTTTTTCCACTGTTGCCGCGGGTTGTTTCTCAACTTCGTGGGTTAACGCGACCCCACTAACATGATATTTACCCCCTGAACATGATTGGGCTGGTTTTAGACTAGTTTTGAGAAACAATTGGCGGATTTTGTTGTGAAAATCTGGAAACCCTGTTCGTATTGTTCTTTTGCGCGTGCGGGTCAGTTCAGAACCATGATCTGTTCACACTGGAAATCTGATATTGGCCACATTTAAAACAAAAATGTGAACAGCTATACAAAAAAAAAATCAGAATTAAGCACTAAGACTCGCAGTGTGAACATAGCCTTAGTTAAAGCACCTTTTGTAGCAATTACCTCCTCAAGTCTTTTTGGTTATGAGGCAACAAGCTTTTCACATCTGGATTTGAGGTTTTCTGCCATTCTTCACTGAAGATCCTCTCAAGCTTTCTCAGGTTGACCGTATATGAACAGCCATTTTCTGGTTTCTTGAGAGATCTTCTATGTGGTTCAAGTCCGGCTCTTGCTGGGCGACTCAGGGGCATTCACAGAGTCGTCCCTAAGCAACTCTTGTCTTGTCTGCGTGCTTAGTGCCATTGTCCTGTTTGAGAGTGAACCTTTGGCCCATCTGTGGTCATATGGTCCACACAGGATCTCTGGAGCTTGGTCACTAAGACCCTTCTCCCCTGATTTCTTTTGGCTGGATAGCCAGCTCTAGGAAGACTCCCAACCTTCTTCCATTTACGAATTATGGAGGCCACTGTGCTAGTGGGAACCCTTCAGTTCAGAAGAATGTTTTTGTAACATTCCCCAGATCTGTGCCTCAACACATTTTTGTCTTTGAGCTCTGCAGGCAGTTCCTTGGACCTCGTGGCTTGGTTTTTGTTCTAATATGCTTATGTATTTTTAGATGTTGGACTAATTTATACAGATGTATTATGTCCAGTCGTTTGAATATTGCCACAGGTGGAATCCAAAAGTGAGGAAACATCTCAACGATAATCCAGAGAAATGGGATGTACCTGACCTAAATTGTCTTAGCAAATGGTCTGAATACTTTTGTCAATGTGATATTTCAGTTTTATCTTTTTTATGAAATCTGCAAAGTTAGCACAAATCTATTTATTTCTTTGTCATTAAGGGTGAAAAATTGTGGATAAAAAAAGCATTTCAGCATAAGACGGGTCTTATGATGAATTTAAAGTGTTTTTGATCTGCAAACGAGTTTCAAAGGGGCAAGGAAAATCCCCTTTTCCATGATATATTCCCTTTTAAACAGAGAATTGTCTTTGACTCGAAGCTTAGTTGTTGATGTGAATTGAGTTGAAGGCAGGGAAAGTGGGAAGCCTTTGAGTCCTGTTGTGTCAGAACAAGCTTTGGCGGTTTGTGTAGCTGAATTCCAGAAACATGGGGTCACTGAAACAAGGTGAGATACACATCTTTTTAGCTCACAGTAGGCATCAAATTGTGTTCCCATGTCCCAAACCTTCTGTCATCTATGCATCGCTCACGGCACTGTCAGAAGGGCAGCCGGCTGCATCCTTCACATTCATGTCACCTTTCCCTCTTTCTCACCTGAGGGAATGTTGGGATTAACAGGGCTGGAGGAAAGTCACCACAGAGTGTCTGACAGCAGTACAGCATTTCTGTGTAATTGGCATTGCTCCAGGTCCACGTCTACATCCTTGCAGGCTGGAGTGCCCATCCTCCCCACCGTGAAGGAGCTTGTTAAGGGTCTCGATTCAGTGTAACTGCAGAACGGGGGCAAAAAGCCAGCATCCCCCAACCTGCTTCATGTGATTTTGGAACACATTTTTAGTCCTTTTTTTTTTTTACACTGGGAAAGAAGAAAACATGCCAAGACTCTCTGATTTCCACAGGGAACTCTTGAAACCTGAATGAGCTAGAGATCTCAACGTTTCGACAGCTTGAGGAGTGGAAATCCCAGTTCTAATCGTGACTGAAATGCTGCTTGGCAAACTCTTCCTGCCAAGCAGCGATCTGGGCACGATTAAATTTATGCCCATTATGCACATCAGCACGTTAGATGGAACTCCACGTGGTGAACATGATGTCTCGTCCCCTGAGAAACTTGACAAGAGAAACTTGGCGTCCAGTGGGTGTCAGGCTGAATGTCCTCAGATGGTTGCTCTTGAAACATTCCATGAGGAGACATGCTTCATTAACAACGGGCTCTCTGATGGCCTGCTGGGGCTTTGGTCCTACACTAGTTTTGAAGAATGTCAATTTGGCTGAAATGTGTCCAGACTTCACTGCCTTCCAATGCTCTCCCACAAAGATCTGATCATTTGACTGCCTGAGAAGAAACAGAGAAAGAAAAGAATGATGTATGCAGAATTTAGACTTGCTTTTAGATCAAAATGGACTCTATTTACTTTTTCCAAAATGAACATTCAGTTATTATTTACACACCGTCTTGTTGTTTCAAGCATGTATTGCATCCTTCTGTGGAATACAAAACGAGGTAATTATGAATATCCATTGTGACTTACTTTAAAATTTAATGATGCTCCCAAGAGTGTCAGCATAAAACTACAATATTGCCCACTGATCATTTCACAAAGTTTTCACAAGCAATTTTGACTAAAATTGTGAGTGCTTTTGTGTGTTCTCCTTTTGCACCATCCTGTGCATCAATCAATCAATCAAAAAAAAAAAAAAAATTAAAAATTAAAAATACAAAAATAAAGCAACTTTAAAATTAAATAAAATATCATGGCTATTCATTAAGGGATTCAAACTATAAATTAGCCAAAATCAAGATTTGAAAACTGAGTAACATTGCAACATTGATTACATTGTAAATGCTTTTTCTGGGTTGTGTTTATGATTGTTTGGAAACACACACAGGTTTTTTTTCATCAAGAGGAAGCAAATATGATGGAATGGAACAGAATGCAGGGGTCTTGACATGTTTTGTCAAAAAGTTGAACAGTTTTTAACTCCTTAAAGGGGTCATGCATTTTTTTTTTTGTAATGTTTCTTGAGTTGCACTTATTATGTTATTAGGGCTTTTATATTAGTCTTGTTTATCTCTAGGTAACTACCCACGTCCTCCTAACTATGGCGGAGCACCAGGTGCCAACTACAGCGGCCCCGGCCCAGGCATGGGCAACAGTCTTGGCATGAATGCCAGCAGTCCAATGCACGGGCAGGGTCCAGGGCAACCCTGTGGCTCTGTGACCACGGCTCGAGGACCAGGGCATCCAGCCGGTGGCCGGCCGTACCCAGCAGGCTCCAGCAGTGTGGCTCCAACCTCACCCAACATGCCTCAGTCTGCTGGCCCAGGAATGGGTCCACCTCCTCCCAACGTCAGTCGCAAACCCCACGAGAGTGGTCCCGCATCTGGCCAGCAGAACCCAGTCCCCTCTGGACAGCCCAGGTAAATCAGAGCTTTAATAAAGTCTCCTCCTGCTTAACTAGAACAAAATGTCATGTTTGGTCTAGATTGCATAAATAGATAAAGGAATTGTTCAATTAAAAATGAAAATTCTGCCATGCATTATTTAAATGGCGTTTTATACCTGTATGATTACGATTTTCTTTCTCCAGTGAAACACAAAAGAAGTCATTTTAAAGAATGCTGGTAACCAAACAGGTTTGACTTCATTGTATGGACAAAAATCAGACATTTTTCAAAATATCTTCTTTTATGTTCCACAAAAGAAACGGGTCATACAGGTTTCATTTTTAAAGTTTTTTTTTTACGCCATATAAAACAAATAATATTTTAGACAAATACAATTAAAAAAAATTGTGTTCTCTATTTAGATTTTTATATCCAATACTGATATCTTGATTTCTTGTCACATGATCGGTTGATTCCAATTCTGTTTAGGTTTCTCAGGAGCTGTATCAAAACCAATTAAGTAAACTCTCTGCTCATGGTCACTGTTAATTGAATTAAAATAATGCCAGCTGTTACCTAGATTTTGTTGACAGAAATACTGTAGCTGGGTTAATTGATGATCTACAGGCATATTATTTATTCACAAAACAAATGTTTTAATAAAAACAAATAAGCAATAGATATTAAATACAACCATAGCAAATTAAATACAGTTGTAATCAAAATTAATATAACAATTTTGTGTATTTATTAATTTTGTCATGTTTAATTATTATTATTCATTGCAATTTGTCATTTAAGAATGAATTTAAATGTCTAAATACTGCATATTCAATTATTTATGATAGCATCCCCCACATTTTCATTGGAGGTTGATAATATTGATTGGTTTTCCTGGAGTTTCAATGAGAGGAACATGTTCTTATGTGAGGCAAGAATGGAGAGAGAACAGCAAATGTGTGTGGACTGATTTGGTACCACTGTTAAGGGATAGTTCACCTAAAAATGAAAATGATGGAATTATTTGCTCACGCTGAAGTTGTTCCAAACCTGTACGAGTGTCTTTCTTCTATTGGACATAAAAGAAGATATTTTGAAGAATGTGGGAAACCAAACCGTTGCTGGTTCCCACTGATTTCCATAGGATGAAAAATATATACTATGGAGGTCAATGATGATTCAGACAGGAAATAATCTCATACAGGTTTGGAGCAACTTGAGGGTGAGGAAATAATTACAAAATTTAAATTTTTGGGTGAACTATCCCTTTAATGACATTTATTCAGATAGATATTTAATAAAAATATTTTAATTAAGCCCCATCTTTTAACTCATATTATTATTATGTTGTCATATTCACCATACCTTCCTAAAGCAATGGTCAACGGTCCCCCTTTGTAAATTTTATGCACGTTCATTAAGTGATTTTGCTTATGCCTCACTGGTTGGCTACTACTCAGCAGTCTATTCGGCTGTCTCCTTATAATGCTGAAGGTGGCATTTGGGACAGGGCCAAACATGTAATTACTCAGTGCACCTTTGAGTTGTCATTTCTGTTGAAAGTCAACAAGCACCAAGGAGACTTTTATGCTCTTCCCCCTGCTTCAGGCCTCCCTTTGGCAGGTCCCCTGTATACCCAGGCCTGTCTGGGCTTGGGGGACGGCCAGCCTCCTTCCCTATCCCTCACCCCCATCACCCTCACTACAGTTCTGGGCAAGGCCAGGGGCAGCCTCACGCTGAGCTGTATGGGTAGGTTCAAATTCAGACCCCTGGCTGGATGGCTTTACTCTGCTTGAGTCTGCTCGCATCCACTAGAAATGACACAAGCCAAGCGCTCTGCATAAGCCTCTCTTTTCTCCTCCACCATGGCTGTGTTCTACTCTGAGCATTTAAGAAGTTTAATCATATAGTTTTTACACAGACAGGAGAAGCATCCTCTGGAGAGAACGGCAAAACGTTACGAGTTAAAGTGAAAGAGGAAGGCTGGAAGTTTAAAAGAGTAGTTCAACAAAAAATAGAAATTCATAGATTGTGTCTTTCTAAACCTGTATGCTGTTATTTTTTCCTGTTGAACACAAAAGGGGAATTAAAAAAAAAAAAAAGTGTTTAAACAGCCCTTTTCCATTACAAAAAAAATCTGTCCCGTTCCAAAATGGACAGAAAAGAGCAGAAAGTACCATACAGTAATCATCATACAACTTAAATGGGTCATATGATGCGATTTCAGGTTTTCCGTTGTCTTTGGAGTGTTACAAGCTGTTCGTGCATAGATAAGATCCGTAAAGTAGCAAAGACTATATTCTCAAACCCAAAGAGATATTCTTTATAAAAGTTAAGACTTGTCCATACCTTCCTAAAACGCCTCATTTAAACACACCCCCACATCTACGTCACTGTGTTGGACGATTTGCATAACACCACCCAAATGTTTACGCAAAGGAAGAAGGTGTAACTTTTATTCTTGCTGTAGTATTGTCAAAGCCACTAGAAGGCAAGCCTGCAACCTTTAGCCGAAAAAGCGTAGCGGCTAATGCTAACGCTTCCGCTTTGGCAGTACATGGGAAAGGAGATCAGAGGCCGTTTTTTGTTTTTTGTTTTTTTGAATGGATGTCAATGGAAGAGAGGCTTCAATATGCTAAATAAATTGCTTTTTAGAGGAAACGGCTCATCATTTAATGAATCGACAGCCTATCTGCTAATCTTCAACATGTTTTACACTAAACAATACTTTTGGATTGAACTATTTTTAGAGTTTACCATGAAAAAAATGCTGTTTTATAAGAGAAGTCACTGACTGTTTTGCGACAGGTGGGATTCAGCTCACGCCACTTTTCATTCATTCCTATGGTATCCGTAAACGGCGACTAATTGTCGTGCAACTCTGACTAAAATTCAGTGACGTCAAGGCTGTAATGTGATTGGTTATTAAGGCACACGTGATCCAAGTTAGCCGTTATGCTTTCTCCAATAGTAAGTAATCCAGACCCTCTCATCTCCCTATAGTAAGACAATCTCTGGTTTTGTTGCCGCCGCCATGTCGTGGAGATGCTGTGTGTTTCCAAATATGGTATGGGGCATAACATTTCCGTCACATGCTTGAGGTATTCGGCCAATCACAATGCACTAGATACCTGGCCAATCAGAGCACACCTCGCTTTTCAGAACGATGAGATTTGTAAAAATCGATGTGTTTCAGAAAGGTGGGGCAGAGAGGAGCAACAATAATGTACGGTATGTAGAAAATAATGTGTTTTTTGAACCTTAAACCGCGTAAACACATTGCATTATTTTTAGCATCATCATATGACCCCTTTAACATTATACAACTTAACAGCTGGCCTCTGTTGTTCTGAAATCTTAATTTTTACATTAAGATTTTAAATTGGTTTATTGACAAGCACATCAAGTCACAGGATTGACATCATATCTGCCAAAACAGCAGTGGTTCTCACATATGTTGAGAAATGGAGAATAGGATTTGAGAGCTGTAGCAGAACAGAATATTTTCATTGAATAATGACTTATATTTCGGTCTGTTTTCACAAAGAAATTTCACAAGACGCGGATTGCAGAGAAAAGCTGTATGAAGATTCTTTAAATGTTTGCTTGTGTTTTCCATTAAAAATATAACAGCATATGAGTTCGGAGCAACTGATTTTTGTGTACTTGACCTTTAAGATATAATCAAACTGATTTATTTATTTATTATTATTTTTTATATAGATATTTACAGTTCTAATCCGAGGGGATCTGGGGGTATTATTATTATTTTAAAGAATACTACACATACAGTATTTCACAATAATGTGTAGTTTCCAGTGGGACTGCAGGATTTTGTCCAAAAAAATCATATTGCAATTACTTTTACAAGTAATTTCAGTGCTGACATAATGAACATTTAACTTTTTGTTTCTGCTTTTAAAAGCAGTCATATTACAACAGCAGCTTTCTTGTTCAACAGTTTGTGCAAAAACTCCAAGCTATAAAAATGCTTTTTGTATCCAAACTAGGTTTGTTTTGGCCACTTATTTTCTGTTTTCTGGATTTTAAAGTGGACTTGGATCATTTTTTGTTCTTAGACTAAACTTGAGAAGTGTAAAAACACTGTATCATCAGCTCTAAATGTGCTTTGGGTCACACCCATTTTAATGATTCCATAAGGTCATACACTGTAATTAAAATGAATAATTGTGCAACCCTAGCGCAGTTTTTAGTTAGAGTTCATGTGTGATCCGCAGATGACCGTCAGAAAAAAAAAAGTGGTCATACATGAATGTGACTTGTGGATTGTTCCTTATTTAACACTTAAGGTCATTTTTAAAATGTAACATGGCATATAGACAACACAGAAATCACTTCTTTTTCCTTTGTGTATTAATTCTGAATGTCTTAACCCTCTCTACTGTCCCTGCATATTTGTTGCTTGCCAGCTAAAATAAAATAAAGAAAATAAAATAAGTGTACTAACACCTTACCAATAAACTCTTCACATTCTTAAGCTTTGATGGCGTCCTTATGTTTTTGTGCTGTTGTCCATAGGCCAGGCGGGTATCAGGGTGGGCCCCACATGCTTGGAATGGGTCCTGGAGGCCCCTACAACCATCCACCGAGCAACAGCTCTGCCAGGATGACCCCTCAAGGACCGTCCTATAACACAATGTCCACAGGTGCGTGTTTAGAGTTTTCACTGATATACTCATGTGACAAGAAGTACAAATCTTGCACAGTTTTTCATTAATAAAGAAAATGAATAATGATTAATCATTTTACACTATAGCTCAATAGTTTGAGGTCGGTAAGATTTTTTTAAAATGTTGTTGTGTCTTATGCTCACCAAGCATAAGAACGTTATTTGATTGAAAATATAGTAAAAAAATTAATATTGTTAAATATTATTATAATTTAAAATAACTATTTTAATACATTTTAAAATGTAATATATTCCTGTAATAGCAAAGCTGAATTATTCAGAAATTCTGAATTTGCTTCAGAAATTCTAATATGCCAATTTGGTGCTCAAAATTTTTTTTTTTTTTTTTTTTGTTATTATCAATGTTGAAAACAGTTGTGCTGCCTAATATTTTTGTGAAAAATGTATACATACATTTTTTTTTTCAGGATTCTTTGGCGTATAGAAAATTCAAAAGAACAGCATTTATTTGAAATAGGAATACGTTATTACATAAATGTCACATTTGGTCAGTTTTATGCATTCTTTCTGAATAAAAGTATTAATTTCTTAAAAACTGTACTTGAACTGTAGTGTATATCAATCATATTCTATAAATCTGTTTCACAATGTATTTTATTTCTAGAGATATTATATAATGCTAGCCATTTGCATTGCACCAAGTTATAGATGTGCTGTTAAAGCGTAGCTGCACATATACCTTTGTTTGGAGGGTGCAGTCTAACTGTCAGAATCTCCTGTAGGGCCCATGACAGGCTCAGGGGACAGCATGATGCCCTCCGATCCCAAACAGAGAGCTGAGCACAAGGAGGAGGGCAGCACACCCACCACAGAGCCTCCTAAGCCAAAGGTATGAACAGATCTTTCTCCCTCTAACTCACTGAGCATGTCCAGAAGATGCTCACAGATAACACTGCATTATAGCACTACTCTTAAACCTTCTTTGTTGCATTCTACGCACAACCTCTGACCTTTGCTTTACCCATGACTTTGTTAATATCTGCGTAGTAAAGGTGTAAAAATCTGCATCAGTCTGACACCGTGTCCTACCAAGGAGCGGTGTGATAAAATGTAAATGAAATCTGAAATCTCGTAGGTCTAATCTGCTTCACATACTTGTATATTAAATATCGACTATCTTCTGATTGGCTGTGATTGTGTAGAGTTGTGAAGCATTGTTGACAGACAAATTACTTGCCGCTGGAATTTAAACACTTTAATTATACTGGTTATAGCCTAATTGCTATAATAATACCCATTACCAAAATCTACGAAATTTAGATCCCCAATTCGTAAGCACAAACATGTTTTATGGAGCATAAGCAGAAATTAAAAATCATTGACATTTTCATGAATTGAAACAGATTCAGAATGTGACCAAATTTCAGATTTCGTGATTATTTTTGTGAAGAATGTTGTGAGAGGAAATATTTACACTACTGCTTGTAGCTCATTTATCATTTTGTTATTTATACTCCGTAAAATGAGCGCTGAAAGTACGTTGCTCTTCAGTAGTGTTGCTTTTCAATGTGTTATTCAGTAAGCAAAGGAATAGAATTCTCTCATGTGTCCTAATGAGAGCTCATGTAAGCTCTGGAAGACCTTATTTCAAAATTTTCTTCTGTATAACTCGTTCTTTCTCAGTCATTGCCCTTACTTTCATCAGAACTTCATTGTGTCATTAAGTTCAGCTTTCATTTGATTGGTTGAAATATGGCGCACTGGCAGAGCGTTCTCTCTGAACTCATCTCTCCATTCTCGCTTCTGTATGTCATTTTTTTCTGTGGTTTTGTTTCATCTGTAATTCAACGTGATGTTTTGTTTTGTCCCCTTACTGATTAGAGGGAAGTAGTTCTGTCACTTTAAATAATTCTCAAAGAATTCCCTCTGTTTTCATCCTGGTTCACAATAATCTCTATACTTTTTTTTACCTCGTGGCATCATTCAGGAGCAGAGCATGGCTTTTAATGAAACATGTAGAAAACATCACAACAAACAGAAGTGCCTTCAAACGATGACCTTTACATCCTGTCCAGCTGGCTGCATTACAAGCTTTGTGTTCTTGTGTGCTTTCTTGTGTGTGTGTGTGTGTGTGTGTGTGTGTGTGTGTGTGCGCGCGTGCTCTTCTGTAACAAGTATAACAAGTCCTGACTTATAACACAGAGCTGCTTGAAGGCATGAATTGAGCTTTCTTTAGTACAGATCAGAGTGGTGCCACCTTCAGCAAGAGCCGAGCACAAAAAGAGTGTGACAGAAAAAGATTTGAAGTGTTATACACTAAGTTTGCCAGTCTTTCGCCAAACTTTCTCAATGCTTCTCATGCTACAGACAGTAGACTCACATAGGAGGTTTTTAGGACAGTGAATTGCAGGAGAATGTTTTTCAACCTATAAGGATCAAGCTGTCCTTTTTCACTGACAGAGTGCCAGTACTCATGCTGATGTGCATTTCCACTATCCACTGAGAAAAAAAAAAAAAAAAAAGTTTCTGGGCTGGGAAAATTGGCTCTGTACTGGCCCCCTAAACCTGCTGGTCCTGAATTAGAAGCTGCAGTAAAAAATCCTCTACTGAAGCTCTGCTGATAATAGCAAATAATAGTGCAAATTATTATTACTACATTATTTGCTTGGAGACGCAACAAAGCAAAATAGACAATATTGTGGAAATGTATGTTACTCAGTATTACTTATTTATTTGAGCTGTTTTATAAAAGCGATAACCCACTCGCAATCATGCTGTTGGTAAATTTCCTGCTATAAATTTGTATTCGTTTTATTACATCAAAGGCGGCTTGTGATGGCATAAACCTGAATAAAATTGCTTTTTAGTAAAAAAAAAACATAGGATTGGTTCTGCAAGAGTATTGTGCATTAATTATGTGGTCAAGGATTAAAGGTGATCTGAAAGCTGTCCCTCCATTAAATGTGTCTGTGGGTTTCTTTTTGTTCCCCTATGTGTTCTCCATCACAGGACAGCTACGGTTCTCAGTGTGTGTCCCAGCCTCCCACCCCGTCCCCTCTGTCCCCCAGCCCAGCTAGTCTGTCCTCTTATCAGGGGGACGACAGCGATAGCATTAGCAGCCCTGCCTGGCCAAAGAACCCCAGCAGCCCTGTAAGTGCCTCATGCACCTTTTCTATCTTCTCTTTATTCTCCTGGTTTTCCTCCTTCTTTTGTGGTTATTTAGGTCTCCTGTTTGATGGTGTGAGCCGTTTTGACCTCAGATATGATGTAATGAGACTTTCTCTTTATGACACTCAAGTGGCTACCACAAGATTGTTATCCTCTTCCCAGTTTCTTTTCAGTAATATCCAGTGTTGGAGAAGTTATTTTAAAACTGTTCATAACAATTGTCATTTCAACTACAGTCTAGAAAAAAATAAGTTGGCTGCACTTCAGGCTGCTACATAAAGGGAGCATTATGTTTTTAAATATATAGCTATATATATAAACAATATACAATTATATAATTTGTAATTTAACCAGAACCGTATTAATCTGGCCCAGAAAAAGTTTTTTAATGATAGAATCCCAATGTGGGCAATGGCATTATACATTTACAGTAAATACATATATGTAAATAAATAAATTCAGTAAATAATATACTGTATAGCGGATACAAATAAAAGTAAATATAAGGGGGGAAAAAAACTAAACATTTCCTTATAAAAATGCCATAAATTGTTTCAAGTAAATACTATATGAACTGATTCACTACAGTGAATCAGATTTTGCAACACTGTATTATGAGAGAACGGAAAGTTTATTACCTCTTGATTTAATTGTCGAGTTATTATCAGCTATTAAGCTGAGTGCACAATACAGTGTAACAAAAATTGTGAATAAGTAGCTTGTCACTCTAACAGCTAATTGATTTTGAGAACAGCTGAGATACATCAGTGTAGTCATTAGTTTGTTTTTCTCTAACACTGATAACATTTTCTTTCTTGTAATACTACTGCCAATGTTTTTAACTTTAAATTATGAAATTTTATTCAAAATCAATTCATTTTGCGGTCGATGCTAGAGACCTAGGTAAAAGATAATATCATCCTTATGAACTGCATTTGAGAAGAGGGATCAGGGAAGACTTCACAGATAACTGGTACATGGTGAATCAGATTTTCAGGAAAGTTTTAATGAGAAATCAGTTATTATTGTTTTGTGAGGATTTAAGCCCCGAATCATAGAAATGTTCAGCAATGTGGTGACTCGAATTAATGGCAAGCTAAAGTGTTGCATTCTGTGCCAAATTGTGCATAAGTCAAGCTTCGTAATGTAAAGTTAAAACACTTTCAACCTGGACACTGTCTGCCGTTGACTTTTCAAAGCACAGCCAGGGATTATTAGACAGTTTGTATAACGTGTTACCTGGCTAGTACCACCTTAAAAACTGGAAAAACATTTAATGAGTTTCATGGATTCTTCCACATTAAAGGGTGTCTTTTTTGAGTCTCTTGATTGTATTAAAGGGATAGTTCTCCCAAAAATGAAAATTCTGTTACTAAATTCCAAATCCATTAGGCATGTCATTCCAAACCCATAAATAAGACTTTCGTTCATTTTCAAAACACAAAGGAAGATATTTTAATTAAACCCGAGAGATTTCTGTCCCTCTGTTCAGTCCATTCAGCCAGTACATTAACACTTCAAAAA
Organism: Spinibarbus caldwelli; assembly: GCA_039654775.1. NCBI lineage: Eukaryota > Metazoa > Chordata > Actinopteri > Cypriniformes > Cyprinidae > Spinibarbus > Spinibarbus caldwelli. The sequence goes on from CM077240.1 coordinate 7,604,373, forward strand.
AGTTTATAAAGACAACATAAAAGTGATCCATATGATTTAAAGGGTTTAATCTAAGACATGATTGTTATATGGTGAACACATTTAATTAATCTGCGTTTATTCACATATAAACATTGATCAGTGCACATACATAGAGCACATCATATATGGTAAACAGAAGTTTAGCTGTGTTTGCTTGATGCATGAAAACAACTTTCAATTAAGCGACAGAAATTTTACAAATATATTCATTTGTTTCAAAGATGAGTGAATGAGTTTTGTTAAATGCCATGAGGGTGAGTAAATGATGACATCATTTTAATTTTTGTGTGAACTAACCCTTGAAATCCGTTCACAGTTTTAAGCATTTTGCAAAGTGTTCACAGTAATAGTAGTTCCAGTCACAGTGCTGGTGCAGCGTTGGGGTTAATGTAGTGATACTTGACCGTGCTGAGTAATATAATGGCGCCTACATACTAGACTTTATGCTTAACCAGCAAACACTGCAAATGCATTGATTTCAGTGAACATGGTGCGTCGCAAGGACATAGAAGAAAAGAGTTTGTGATGATCTTCCATCATGCAACCAAAACCTTAAAAAAATTAACTTTTGTCATTATGCACTCTATTGTAGGCACGTTAACCAGTGAGAATCTCAGAAAAATGAATCAAGTTGTGTTTTCAGAAATCTATATCCATCAGAGCTTTCTCTAGTGTATAGACATCCTAAATCAATGAAATCACCTGCTTGTTTACTTGTACTTAAGCACAAGATACCATTGACCAATAGCATACATGTATTGTTCAAGCAAACGGTGCCATGATGCAAAATACTCATGCCTGTCTAAAACAATCCGTTTCAGTGCAACATAATCTGTACTTTCTAGGTAGCTGTCAAAATGGGACATATTGAGCAATGTGAATAGTATTCACTCTTAGGACGAAGAATGATGGGCTCACAGTATGCGTGCGGGGTGTGTCGGTGGCGATACATCTTACTCTCTTCTGTACCCATCCACTCTAGAAGCACAGCTCGGGGAACATGACAAACGAGAAGATAACACGACTGTACGACATGGGCTGTGAGCCGGAGAGGAGGGCATGGGTGGATCGCTACATCGCCTTCATGGAGGAGAGGGGCACGCCTGTGCCCAACCTGCCTTCAGTGGGCAAGAAGCCGCTGGATCTGTGCCGCCTCTACCTCTGTGTTCGAGAAATCGGAGGCTTGGCTATGGTGAGTGAAGTCTTTTGGGCTCTGTGAGAGTACTGCTGTGTGATCGTGCTGGGGTTTTAAAGGAGCAGAGCTTTGAAATGCATGTTAAAGAACGGCGAAACCTCTCATATCCTTCCTCATATCTGCCTCGACCATCAGTCACAGACATCAAAGAAACAGAGGGGGGTTAACTGAGAATGCATTGCACCTGCTGATGGTGTTATTTATTTGCACATGCTTTCTGCATTGTTTTAGCACCCTGGATCTCACACAGGGTTTGCGAAAGAACAATATTCTACACAAAAAAAAAAAAAAAAAATTGGCCTGGATACAGTGACTGCTGCCAAGATCATAAAATACACAAACTTCCCTTTATATCAGGGGTTTGCAACCTAGTTGTGAGTGTTACACTTTATTTTAAGGTTACAATGTAATTATACATTTAAGTACTGAGTAATATTAATTAACTACATCTACTTATTATATGGTTAGGATTAGGGTTTGGCTAATTGCGATTATGCATAATTTATTGTTACATGTGTAACAAGGTCACCTTAAAGTGTTACCCATTTTCGATGAAATAGTAATTACATGTTAATTAATATTACTCAGTATTTATTTAATTACATTGTGACAAGGACACATTAAAATAAAATGTGACCACATAACATATTTATATTATTGATGCACAATGTTTAAGTACCATATTGGCTGATTTTGAATATTTAATTATGCATGCGCATTTCCTCTATTTTTAAATTTAGATGTATTTTTTGCTGTTAAATTGAATTTTTACACACATTAAGATGCTAAGATTTTTATAACACTGTTAAATGTAAACTCAAATGTAATCTTAAATATGAATATTAGTTTGAAAAATGTTAACTTGTAAATAATTATCTACTTACCAGTTTTGGAAATAATTTTAATATCTGTGCGTCACTAATTTATATAATTTATGATGTTTAACTGACAAAAGCATTAAACCGATCTTACATTTAAATTGTACTGTTTACTGTTACATTTTAATTTAGGGGGCAGTGAAACATTTAGCTACACTTTAGCTTTTCCAGCTTTAGCTTTAAGATTAACGAATGCATTTTTTAGCAAAAAAATATGTTTCAAAGAGATTAAATAACAAGTAGAAGTTTCTACAGACCCCTGTTAAAGACCCCTACTTTAAATAAAGCTTTTGTTTACCACCAGCGTTCTGTGGGCGGTAATAGCGCAATGCTAATTATGTCTGGCTAACAGCGATGATGTTTTGTGAATCCTGCGCATTCTATAATGAGTCTCATTTACATAGGAAAGAGGTATGTTTATCCAAAAAAGAATTGATTTTAAGATGCATATAGCGCCTGGTTAAGTTAAACTGCTGGTGGCACATGAATCAGTCACAGGGTTAGATGGCGGAACTGCTTAGTGAATTGATTGCATCTCAAATGGTTTTGATTGAAAATCTCTCCTCGAACAGGTAAATAAGAACAAGAAATGGAGAGAGCTGTCCACCCACCTGAATGTGGGGACATCCAGCAGCTCTGCCAGTTCCCTCAAGAAGCAGTACATCCAATACCTGTTCGCCTATGAGTGCAAGGTGGAGCGCGGAGAGGAACCCCCACCCGACGCGTTCACCATGGGAGACAGCAAGAAGCAGCCACAGCAGGCCAAGATCCAGCCACCCTCACCCGGTGAAGAACTTTACAGTATTACTATGGAGAGAACAAACTGTTAGACTTTAGAAAGACGGCTCATATCCATCAAATCACTGTTAACTAGGCGTCATGTTTTATGTACTAAAGCAATAAAGCCCACGAAGGCATAGTTTACAGTGATTTTAAAGTAGCTAAGCGTGACAGAGCAGAGCTAAAAGCCCCTTAGTTGTTCCAAAATCACTGGTTTAGTGGGTGAATTGCTTTTATAAGAAACTACTATATATTTGGCACAGTTTAATCAAATAAACACACAGCAACAAAAATATATTTATGATTAACTGATGTAATTAGGTAACAGGTGTGTTTATAGAATATTTCACAGAGACTTCGAACATGGTTCAGCCAATCATAATCAAGGAGCAGAACTATTTTTTATAATATGAGTTATATTATAAAAATATAATAGAGTTTATTCTTGTAGCACCCTTTATTTTAGCTTTAGTATTGAACTTTGACAAACTTTTTTAACGTGATACATCAAATTGCATGGTTGTGGAGGATAATTGTTCAATTATTACTATTACGGACAACAAAACAAGGAAAAAATCCTATAGACTTACATTCACAGACCTGAGCTGTTTTCTAGAGAACAGAATATCAATACAGAGCTCTCCCAGTTACTGAAAATGTGGTAACACTTAAGAATAAGGTTCATTAGTTAACTACTTCACTTAACATGAACTAAGAATGTTAAGCATTTATTAATCTTAGTTAAATGTTAATTTTAACATTTACTGATGCATTATTAAAATCAAAAGTTGTGCTTGTTAACATTAGGTAATGCACTGTGAATTAACATGAGCTAACAATGAAAGACTGTATTTTTATTAACTAACATTAACAAAGATTAATAAATACTGTAATAAATGTACTGTTCATTGTTCATTCATGTTAGTTAATACATTAACTAACATTAACTAATGGAACCTTAATTTTTTAAGCAAATTATTACAAAGTTGTGGAAATTCAGAAAAGTCATGGAAATTTCTGTAGGGAACATCTGTTTCTGGGTATTTTTAGTGCTAAAATATCTAAAATGATCATTTAGGTAATAATCGTCTTGAACTTGCCTAGGCAGAGCGGTATTTGTTCACAAATCAAACATCACTATGGCTTGCAAGCTTGTTATAATCAACCAAACACCATTCCTACTTTTCTCTCAATGAAAAGTTCTACTACTCGCCCGTTTTGGCAAGTATTCTGGTAAACACAGTCGGTTATGTCTTAAGTTAACATATACAGCTGAGAAAGAAACCGGATGTGTGTCAGTATTAGGTATGTGCATTTAGTCTTAGACAGCAGCCTATAATACCTGCTTCTGTCTGCTAATCATCTGTATTTAACTTATGCTGTAAGCATTATGTAAGTTTTACACTTAATTTTTACATTTCTGCACCTGAATACTACTGTTACTGTCTTTATTTATAATTTTATGTTGTAGGCTGTTCATCTATGCTTGTAATTTGTATAATTGTTCTTGTTTTATTACTGACATTAGTAGTTAAGTTAGTAGTTTCTGCTGGGGTATAGAAGTACTTAAAGTAAGCTTTTAGTAATTAATTAAAAGCAAACTTTTTTTTGCTGATCCGAAAAATGATCTGATCCGTGACTCAAAATCCGTAGTATGAGCCGAACCGTGAGTTTTGTGATCCGTTGCACCACTAGTATCTGTGCAATCAAGTTGACGATATCACTGGAAATTAAGTAGTGCTGTCAAACGATTAATCGCATTCAAAATAAAAGTTTTTGTTTACATAATATATGTGTGTGTACTGTGTATATTTAGTATGTATATATAAATACACACACATGCATGTATATACAGGCGCATCTCAATAAATTAGAATGCTGTGGAAAAGTTAATTTCAGTAATTCAACTCAAATTGTGAAACTCGTGTATTAAATAAATTCAATGCACACAGACTGAAGTAGTTTAAGTCTTTGGTTCTTTTAATTGTGATGATTTTGGCTCACATTTAACAAAAACCCACCAATTCACTATCTCAACAAATTAGAATACTTCATAAGACCAATAAAAAAACATTTTTAGTGAATTGTTGGTCTTCTGGAAAGTATGTTCATTTACTGTATATGTACTCAATACTTGGTAGGGGCTCCTTTTGCTTTAATTACTGCCTCAATTCGGCGTGGCATGGAGGTGATCAGTTTGTGGCATTGCTGAGGTGGTATGGAAGCCCAGGTTTCTTTGACAGTGGCCTTCAGCTCATCTGCATTTTTTGGTCTCTTGTTTCTCATTTTCCTCTTGACAATACCCCATAGATTCTCTATGGGCTTCAGGTCTGGTGAGTTTGCTGGCCAGTCAAGCACACCAACACCATGGTCATTTAACCAACTGTTGGTGCTTTTGGCAGTGTGGGCAGGTGCCAAATCCTGCTGGAAAATGAAATCAGCATCTTCAAAAAGCTGGTCAGCAGAAGGAAGCATGAAGTGCTCCAAAATTTCTTGGTAAACGGGTGCAGTGACTTTGGTTTTCAAAAAACACAATGGACCAACACCAGCAGATGACATTGCACCCCAAATCATCACAGACTGTGGAAACTTAACACTGGACTTCAAGCAACTTGGGCTATGAGCTTCTCCACCCTTCCTCCAGACTCTAGGACCTTGGTTTCCAAATGAAATACAAAACTTGCTCTCATCTGAAAAGAGGACTTTGGACCACTGGGCAACAGTCCAGTTCTTCTTCTCCTTAGCCCAGGTAAGACGCCTCTGACGTTGTCTGTGGTTCAGGAGTGGCTTAACAAGAGGAATACGACAACTGTAGCCAAATTCCTTGACACGTCTGTGTGTGGTGGCTCTTGATGCCTTGACCCCAGCCTCAGTCCATTCCTTGTGAAGTTCACCCAAATTCTTGAATCGATTTTGCTTGACAATCCTCATAAGGCTGCGGTTCTCTCGGTTGGTTGTGCATCTTTTTCTTCCACACTTTTTCCTTCCACTCAACTTACTGTTAACATGCTTGGATACAGCACTCTGTGAACAGCCAGCTTCTTTGGCAATGAATGTTTGTGGCTTACCCTCCTTGTGAAGGGTGTCAATGATTGTCTTCTGGACAACTGTCAGATCAGCAGTCTTCCCCATGATTGTGTTGCCTAGTGAACCAAACTGAGAGACCATTTTGAAGGCTCAGGAAACCTTTGCAGGTGTTTTGAGTTGATTAGCTGATTGGCATGTCACCATATTCTAATTTGTTGAGATATGGTGGGTTTTTGTTAAATGTGAGCCAAAATCATCACAATTAAAAGAACCAAAGACATAAACTACTTCAGTCTGTGTGGACTGAATTTATTTAATACACGAGTTTCACAATTTGAGTTGAATTACTGAAATAAATGAACTTTTCCACGACATTCTAATTTATTGAGATGCACCTGTATTTAAGAAAAACGATGTTATGTTTATATATTAAATATATTTATAAATAATATAAATTATATGAATATACATATGCATGTAAATATTTTCAGAATATATACATGCATGTGTGTGTTTATATATACATAATAAATATACACAGTAAGCACACATATATTATGTAAAGAAAAACTTTTATTTTGGATGTGATTAAAATTAAGTGATGGAAATTAATATTTTTATGCCATTCTTAGATTTTTCTGCATCATTCGCATGTGGCTCTGGTCTGCCTGCCCTATAATGAATGCAGAGCGGCTCTAGACAGAGCTATAAATATCTGACAGGTGATTGAGTCAAACTGAGACGGACGGGGGGAAGGGGTGAGAAAGAGAGCTGTCAGGCTGCTGGCTTAAGGATTCCCGTACCCCCTCTTCCTAAGGCTAATGACTGATGATGTCACAGGAAAAGAGAGAGAGAGCTGTCAAACAGCAGGGGAGGGATTCCCTCTGAGAAGATTAATGGGGGAGGAGTGTGGGATAAAAACAAAAGTGACCTCAGCCTGACCCCTCGCTCAATGCAGACCAGTGAGCCAGCACTTTTTCCCCCCTCTCTCTCTCTCTCCGACTCTCTAAATATGCGTAAGGTCATTGGCGGTCACACAGACTGGAAGTGTTACAGCATAGCACCGTGTATTGTTTACTTTCAGTGCTGAAAGATGATTTTGTGGCTGGCAGCAGATCAAGGACATGTAAAGCAGACACTCTTTCATTCCCTCGTTCTTTCATTCTGCCCCGATTCTTTTTGTTCCCTGCGCTGAAATCTTTTGAAGTACCTTTTACTGCTCTGAGCTGCGGAGGAAAATGCAAATTGGCTTTATTACTTTGCGTCAACTGAGCCGTAGAAATTTCAGACGTTATTAGGATGGTGTCCTTTTATGCCATTGCATTTCTATGGAAATTAATAACTAGTGTATTCAAATGTTATTGGATTATGGAAATGCAGTCTGGGGATTGTAAGATTTTGGTTTCTTTCCCTCGAGCTTGCAAGAAGTGATTAGGACATTGTCATTTGCTTGTAGATTTATAAAACACCATTTAAGCAGAATCAGAATATTATTTCTTTAAAAAAAGGTTTTTTAATATATTACACAAGCTGTTTTATATGTTTTAATGAGGCTTTTACATTATTTAAATTGAGGCAATATGCAGTTCATTGTATCACTAAGAATCAGTTTTGATTTAGGGAATTGCAAAGCAGTTAAAAATATTTTCAGTGCATCTCAATTTACTATTCAATTAAATAAATTAAAAAAAAAAAAAAATATATATATATATATATATATATATATATATATATATATATATATATATGAATTCATTGCATTATTGCAACTTAAGAAAGCATCGAAATGCTACGTTTTTTCCAAGCCTCACTTTTCACCCCAGAAGTTAATCCTCATTTTTTGCATATAATAATTCCTTCATATAATGTACTCCGTTTCTGCTCTGTTCAACAGCAAACTCAGGCTCTCTTCAAGGGCCGCAGACTCCTCAATCTACAGGCAGCAGTACTATGACAGAGATGCCAGGGGACCTAAAGCCGCCAACACCAGCTACCACACCCCACGGACAAGTGACCCCTCAGCCAACTGGCAGGTGGGCTAAATTGCATTATATTATATAGAAGATGCATTATATTTTAGTGTTCGTTACTCATGTACGTGTGTGTATGTATTGTCCTTGTTTTACCCCACATCTTTAGAAACAGTGGTGTTAGTGTGCAAGATCCGTTCTCTGAAAGCAGTGACCCAGCCTTCCAAAAGCGAGGCCCCATGCATGGAGGAGGCAGTGGAGATGCCACCTCTAGAATGCAGTTTGACACCAGTAAGGATCCCTATGGAGCTGCTAGGAAAGGTGTGTTGCCATTACAATTACCACATATGGGCCTGGTTTCACTTTTCTTCTGTCTGCTCACTGCTGCCTCCCTGTGTCTTCCTTTTTTTTTTTTTTTTAGAGGTGCATATAAATGATTTTCTTGGACACTGCTGCCATCTAGTGTCTTGCAGGTTGAAGCCAGCATAAAATCAAAATCGGCCTAGTTTACTTTCTTTATAATGCATGTTGCTAGAATTATTGTGAATTCATCAGTGCACTTAATTCTAGGGGAAATTATTATATTTGCATGTGTTATTTTGAATTAAAACGCAATACTTTGGTCCTCTGAAATGACTTTTTGCAAATCCCAGTCATCATCTTGATTCTCATAGGACAGGGGCTTGAATAAATATGACCTGACTCCTAGGTCAAAGTTTTTATCTCCTCCAAAACTGAACTGGATTAAATTTGTAATATTTAATTTAGTTTTTATTGCTGCTTTATTTTAAATTGCTTTTCACTATTAGTTATTTTAGTCAATTTTAGTTTTTTAGTATATTTATTTTAATTTTAGTATTTTTAGACCAACATTAAAACATTAGTAATTTAATACATTTAAATGTTTAAATTGAATAAATGAATGCATTTACTTTTTAGTCTGTTCTACTATAAAATACTAATACATTTTATACCATGTCTCATATCCTTTTTTTTGTTACGTTTGTAATGAAGGCATGAAAGTAGTTCAGTAGTTCAGCTTCATTTTCCCATCTGTTAGATTTCATTTTTTTTTTTTTTTCAGTTTACAACAAAAATGTTTTGTTTTTTGGCAACAATAAGTCTGCAATCAACTACAAACTGGGATAAAGGTCTAGCTCCATTCTGATATGGAACAACCTCTTTTCACAATGTACAAAAGACCCAATGGATAAAAGTTATGCTCAAAATTTTGAATATTCAAAGAAATATTCAAATATTCAAAGAACATTTCAAAGAAACATAAAATGTTACAATGGTTTGTGACTATTCTTTCATGTTGTTTTTAGTTCTACATATTTTTTTTCCCTATGCAGTTTAAAGTGTTCATTTGTTTTCAGGTGTCTCTGAGCCCTTCATGCCAGGGCAGATGCCAGGCAGTGGCATGCAGGATATGTATCCACGTGGACCGTCCTCAGGGATGGGTATGGGCCCACGACCCCAGTACCCCTACAACCCTGGTTTTGAGAGGAGGTAGGCCAGAACACTTTAACATCAGTTAAAGAACTGGAAAAAAACAAGGCAGAAATCAAAATCAGCATGTCAACATTATTTAATGTTTATGTTCACAGGCCAGACCACGTCATGGGTCCAGAGGGGGGAATTGCTCCTCCTGGAAATCAGAACAACATGGTGCCTTCCAATAGTGATCCCAGCATGTTCTCAGGCAATAGATACGCCTCTCATCAGAGGTATAAAATGATTGCGGTCGACTAGTGTATATGAAGGTATTTGGTGTGTGGAGCTAGAGTATAGTAATTTCTGTTTTACTATAGACATGGACATGATGGCTATGGGCAGCAGTACCCTCACAGTATGCCATATGGCGCACATGGGATGTATCCCCAACAGCAGGTCAGTCATCAAATGTGATCATATTTCATCCCTTTTGTGATAATATTGTGGTAAATATTTGTGATTACTGCTGTATTTTACACTTTAAACACTTTATTTAATTTTGCAGGGTTATAAGCGGCCTGGGGAAGGGATGTATGGCCCTCCTGCTAAGCGCCATGAGAGTGAAGCCTATGGTATGCAGTACGGTGGCCAGCAGCCTGACATGTATAGTCAATATGGTTTCCCAGAGCGCAGGCCCATGCAAAGCCCATTCCCCTATTCATATGTACGCGATCGCATGCAGCCAGGTGGGCAGGGACCTCCTCAGCACAGCATGATGAGTGGTGGACCACCCCCATCCTCCAATTCCAGCGGTGGGCCTCAAGGGAACATGTGGCACACCAGGCACGACATGAGTTACGCTTATCCCGGCCGGCAGGCTCATGGGGCCCCCTACCCCTCCATGAGCCGTGGAGATGATCCAGAAGTCAGGGCCAGTCAGGACAGTCAGTGGCCTGGTCAGCGTCAATCCCCCTACCCACCACACTCTACGTCCTCTTCCAACTCCATGCCCCCCATGGCTATCCGGCAACCACCTTCTTCCTATCAATCTCCTCCAGCAATGCCAAACCATATCTCTCGAGTCCCAAGCCCTGCACCATTCCCTCGGTCTGTGGGTGGCTCTATGTCACCCAATAAGGCTCATATGATGGCCTCTATGAAGCAGATGCAAAAGCCGTGTGGCCCAGGGTCGATGCCAAGCTCTCAAAGTAGTGGTCTTCCTGGGCAAGGCTTCCCGACAATCCATCGGGAAGTCACTTACCCACTGGACTCCGTGGAGGCTACGCAGCCTCAGCTTAAACCTCGCCGAAGGTTAACATCCAAAGAAATTGGTAAGAAACTCTCTTCCAGTAATAACTTTTGAATGGTATGGTTACAACAAGGTTCTAACCATGCATGCGTATCTTAAGGCACACCAGAGGCTTGGCGAGTGATGATGTCCCTGAAGTCTGGTTTGCTTGCTGAGAGCACATGGGCCCTGGATACTATAAACATCCTGCTTTATGATGACAATACAGTGTCTTCCTTTGGCCTGTCTCAGGTAAGTGTGTACCAGGCACCAATGGGCTGTAAGGCTTTGGTTCAGAGGGTAGGAAATGATTGCAAAAGTCTTAATGCTTTTGCAATTTTGTGGTCGTATTTAATAGCAGTTCCTAAGAAGTGATAGGTGTATATACTTCGATAATGAACGTATTGGGTTTTGTATCTTTTCCATTTCTAGATGCCCGGTTTCTTGGAGCTCATTGTTGAATATTTCAGAAGGTGCTTAATAGAGATCTTTGGGATCCTTGAAGAATATGAAGTTGGAACAGAGGGTCAGAAAACTCTTCTTGGTCCATGTTCGGAGCCCATAGAAAAAGACCAACCTTCCAATCAAGACTTAAAAAGCCAATCCAGTACAGAACAGGTGGAGAGATTAGATGTGGAGCCTGAGAAACCTCAGCCAAGCAGCTCAGCAGCAGCACTCAATATTGAGAAAAGGGAAGACTCTGCAGAGGGTAAGGCCGACACTGGTAAAGAACCATGTCCTCCAGTGGAGCCCAGACCCAAGCAAGCCAGTAAGCATGACAAACTCCCAGTGAAAATTGAGGAGAGAGAGGCTGTGGCTGATTGTGTGGAGGATCGATCAGAGCTGCTAGGCCTGGCCGGGGAGTTCACCAGCGGGCTTCTGCATTGGAAGGCAGGCGGGGGGGACTCCACTGCCCACATCCAGACCCATTTCGATAGACGTAGGGAAGAAGAAGAAGAACAGAAGCCCTCAGAGAATCAGGAAGGTGCACAGGCACCTGGACAAGAAACGGTTGAAGCGGAGCACGGGAGGGAAGAGGAACTGAAAAGAGAGCTTCCAGGGACCTCAGAGGAGAACTTGACAGCCACTGTGGATGACATGCTAAGTTCCCGTCCAGGGTCCTTATCAGGAGGTGAAACTCAGACGTCATTCCCCTTCCGCAACAGAGCGAACCAGAGCAGCATTACTTTGCTGGAAGATGAGCCCCGATGCTGGGATGAAGCACCTCTTTCTGTCGCCGAGGGCTGGCAGGATGAGTTGGCCAAGCGCTGCATCTGTGTGTCCAATATCATTCGTGGACTGTCCTTCGTCCCGGGCAATGACAGCGAAATGGCCCGGCACCCAGGTTTAGTGCTCATTCTCGGAAAACTTGTGCTTCTGCACCATGAGCACCCTAAAAGGAAAAGGATGCCACCGACCTACCAGCGTGAGGAAGAGCGAGGTCTGGCTTGCAGCAAGGATGAGTGGTGGTGGGACTGCCTTGGTGCCTTGCGTGAAAACACCTTGGTCACGCTTGCCAACATTTCAGGACAGCTAGACCTGTCTATCTATCCGGAAAGTATCTGCCTTCCAATTCTGGACGGGCTGCTCCACTGGATGGTGTGCCCTTCGGCGGAGGCCCAGGACCCCTTTTGCACAGCAAATGGCTTCTCCTCGCTCACACCGCAGAGGCTGGTTCTGGAGTGTCTGTGCAAACTGAGCATCCAAGACTCTAACGTTGACCTTCTGCTGGCCACGCCTCCTTTTAGCAGGCAGGAGCGCCTCTTTGCCACATTAGTGCGGCACGTCGGTGAGCGAAAGAGTCAGGTGTGCCGCGAGATGGCCGTAGCCGTTCTCTCTAATCTTGCACAGGGTGACCCCACAGCCGCCCGAGCCGTTGCCCTGCAGAAGGGCAGCGTGGGAGCCTTGATAAGCTTCCTAGAGGACAGTGTTGCCATGGCACAGTATCAGCAGAGCCCTCATAGTCTCTTGCACATGGGACACCCCACCCATCCCGAGCCGCCCAGTATCAACATGATGTGCCGGGCCGCCAAAGCCCTGCTGGCCATGGCCCAGGTGGAGGAGAACAGGCCTGAGTTTGTGCTCTACGAGAGCAGGCTTCTTGATATTTCGCTGTCCTCCGTGCTGAACTCTGGCGTGTCGGCCATCCTGTGTGAGGTACTGTTTAAGCTCGGCCGCTCGTGACAGGCACAAAGGAGCGGGAGCCTAGAGTGCCATCATGGGAACGTACAGTACGGCTGAGCTGAGCCACGGAGATCACACAGAACTGTTGGTGTTATATTTTTATTTAAGGAAAAGAACACAAACAAAAATCGTTTTTACATACAAATGAATATATAGAGAATATATATAGCTCCTCTGCCCCTTTTCCCAGTTTTCATTTTGGATTTTTAAATGATTTTAATACGGATATTTAATACTTGGTCTCTTTGTTTTTTTTTTTTCTATTCTTTTTTTTATTTGTTTCGTTTTGTTTCATTGTGTATTTTCTTTCGTTTGTTTTAACCAAAGTTGGCATCTGATACCGTTAGTTTTTAGAGTATTTTGCGCTCAGAATGTTTTTAATTGTTTTGATGCTGTGTTTTGTTTGTTTTCTTGTGGGACTTTGTTTATTCGGGGAATGCAGATTTATTTAAATTGTGAGACATGTTGTAGATAGAATTTCTCTTGCAATGTGTTGCGATAAAAGAACAAAAAAAAAAAAAAAAAAAAAAAACTGATTTTAAGACATGTATACAGCTCTGAAAAAAAGCATTGTGCAATAGATTTAGCTGGCTCAGAGGGGAGATAATGAAATGTGAATGACCACAGGCAATGTTCTGATCTGACCACCAGTATTGCACTGTTTCACCACACCAGTATCTGAGGGTCAAGCGAGTGTTGGTTCTAAACTGACTTGCTTCCATATTAGTGCAGCCACAGAGGGTCCTCTCTCTGACGGCAAACTCAAAGTGCTTCGGTTACCCCTCTTCTCTATTCTATATCCAAGGGTCGATTTGTATATAGGAACTGTACATTAAATGGGCCCCTTTTCACGTTTTTTTTTTTTTTTTTTTCCTCCAAGAGATGTGGTATTATACAAAGTGAGTAGTTTATGCTACATGCTATTGACATTTTGCAAATAAATATTAAGTCATTGTTTTCAGGTGAGGATAGTCTTGAAACGTGTAAGGGGCCGTTCACACAGGGTGGGTTCTTGCATTTGATCTGCGCTATTTTTATTTAATTGTTGGTCATACGTGCACAACAGACATTATTTGGTGATTGTGATGCACATTGCTGTTTTTGGTGTCTTTCAAAAAGCTGTTGAAGTTGAAATGCATATTTTGAAATGCAACAACAGTGGACCAGTCAGATGAATTCGGGTGCTGGAAAAGCATCTCCAGTGGATCGAGCATGTATATTAGCAACTGTATATGGGAACGCGTAAACGCACATGTTCAGTTCCCCTGTTTTTAATGCAAGAACTTGTCCTGTGTGAACGCCCCCCAAAGACTTTCCTATGTGTCCTATAATGGAGTTCTGTGTGACAAAGATAGCAATGGCTCCCTCTAATGGCCTTAGATTTTGGAAAATACAGGCTAACTGAAAGACGTCCGATGGCATAAATGTAATTCAATGTGAAAGTTACCCCAAAATGACTTAACGATTTTAACAGAAAATATGTACAACTCTTTATGTAAGCTCTTTTTGCTCCATATGATTTGATGACCATTGTTTATTCAGTATAAAGTCTTTATACATGTTCCACATGTTAAAAGTAAATGTACATGAAATTTGGTCGAGCACTGTGAATGTTGTTTTTCAGTGTTGTTATTTTTTTTTGTGTCCAAAAAAGTTACCGAACCATGTATATCCTCAATATTGTAATATTTAAAAGCAAAAAAAACAATTTACTAGCAGTTAAGGATGATCGATACATTTTTTTTCCTGTCTACCCATGCAGTGCTCTGTGCTGCTTCTGTCACATCCACAATTTAACCAGATTACGTGACCCTAAATGCACAGAAAACACTCACATTGATGCACACTGAGGGAGGGCTGTCGCTCTGGAGCTTTTCTTTAGTCACTGCAGGGCGCATTTTCGTCCTCTGTCCCTTTTTTTAGTAAACTGCTTTTCAGGGACAGCTTGAAAACAACTTCCACAGAGTATTACAAGATGCTTTTATTAGACCTTGTCATCACATGATGGCAATTTAACACAATAGCTGCTTTAGTTTGATATTTAATGTATAAACACCACCAGCCAAAGGGCAGTGATATTATTTACTAGGACCGCACAAATGTCCAAAATGTATGGCTACCAAAAAAAAAGCAAATTAAATAACTGAGATAGTACAGTATGTACAAACATAATACTCCCACACTTGTGACTGCAGGTGCAAGTCTCTTGGCTCAGCCCTTGTAAATTCCAGTGTGGCGCAAGAAATGAAGGCAGACAACCAAGTTGAGTCTTTCCGGTCTTCAATGAGGCATTCTCCAATGCTGTGACCACAAACTTGATGCTTTTTGCCGGATCTAAAATGGCTGATTTTGGCTCACACTTGACCAAGCTGACTATCTGAAAAGTATTCTTCCCAGACAAGTCAGTTAAGGGTGTCCGTTTTTGATAATAGAATCTAAATTCTTCTCATTTTGACTTGAAGATGGAATTCCAGTCAAATGGAGCAGAATTCTCTTGAGCCTCTTCACTTTTGGGGATGGCGGGGAAAATGGACTGCATTTTCTGACGAAATTCCTTCAGCTGCCATAGAGAAATTTTATATATATATATCAAACAGTAGTTGCAGATTATAGTAAGAAATAGATGAAAGTGGGCACATGGCATTTAAAAGCATCACTTTAAGCAGGTACGTACACTGTGGACGCCCAGGGCCTTCCAAACGGTGAAGCTCAGGAGACCAACTCCACACCAGGCGTAAAGTGAACCCCATCCCAACGCCCGCAATGCTAACGACGCACCACTTTCTGCAGTTCCTATCACACCCTGAACACATCAAAAGAAAAAGAGGGTCATTTACTGCAGATCTCGTATTGTACTAAAGTATTTTGTTCCGTATGCTTTCGCTTATAAGCTATTAGTGTATATTATATCACTAAATACTACTTTGGGTCCAGTGAAACATCGTTCAGAACCCATTTTACTTCTGTAGTCTGATGCATTATAAAGTGAAACAGGAAAACGTAAGGAGGGCATTGATTTGATCTGTCAGACTTTAATTTAGATCATGGAAATTGAGAATTAATTGATTCATAATGACATTCGATCAGGAAGTCATTTCAGAGGAAGAAGACATTGTTTTGGAAACAGAGCATAAATACATAATGTGTGTGTGTATATATATGTAGATATATAATTTATTTATTCTTTTTTTTTGTTGTTTTGTTGCAATAACAGACACTGTTTAAATTTTCACAACCAAACCAGCATTAAAAAGTAAATGGGGTCCATTTTGAATTTTGGATTCAATCTTGACTTTAAGGTTTGAGCTTCACAAAACCCCATTTTTTCCTCGGATTTCATGATGCAATCACACTTAACCTCCTCCAAAATATAAATAAAAGGTTAAAAAAATTTGATACTTTAGAGGGGAAAAAAACACAGATATGTTGCACTAGTGTACAAGTATCATATACAGGTATGTATTTAATTATACTCTGAAAGTAAAATACCGGTAAACATAGCAAAACTGTTAATAGCATTCTAAACAATATAAACACATTTTAGCTCCACAACAAATAATTTAAATTTGGAAGGTTTAAAATAAACATATTACTGGGATTTATTACAAACAACATTAATCATAAATACCAAACTTTTTTTTAAAGAGAATCAAACTACTGTTAAGTTGCTTAAAAATATAAGCAGCAGCACGTTTCAGATGATAAAAACAACAACAACAACAAAAAAAGTTTCTTTTCCCCCCTATAAATGTATTTATGAATTGCACAAAATAAGATCAGGTAAGATAGTTTATTAAGAAAGCAAATAGGGACCATTTTGATTTTATGTTTACTTTAACAACCAAGTAGTTTGTTTATGTAAGTCTCCAACAGATGCAGCCACCGCTAATGACATTAACTGATTTAATGCAATTTAGTGTTTTGAGTGCTCTACATATTAGATTTGCTGTTATTAGAGCTTAGCATTTTGCAGCCAACGAGAAACATGCTCTAGAAACATGTTTTAGCATTTTGTTAAACAATAATAAAAATGTGACAAATAAAGATACTGATAAAATCATTATAACCATTATAATCATTTTAACAAAATAATTTATTATTTATCAATTTTGTATTGATTCCAAAGTGATTAGGCAGACAGAAAAGCTCTTATAAGCTTACATTGATGAAGGCAGGAGACAGAGAGGCAGGGATATCATACAAATTTGAGAGTGGGCAGAGCAGCATCATATCATTGTGGTGGTGGTCTCTATATATGACTTGAGTCCCTCCATCAATGTTAGCTTATGGGAGATTTCTGTCTGCCTAAGTCTAATCAATATCACATATATCCTCAACTAGCTACACATTTTGAGAGATCATTCATGTCCATATCACAAACTCCGCAGGACAAGCTGATACTGTGCCAAAGTGACACTGCCCTGAGAGGACATAACAGGTCTAGTCAAGTGATTTGTTATTAATGGAACCGGGCAAGACATATGATCCATCGCATCACTGAACTCATATTGGATTTAGCCACTTAAAAAGCATTTTTGGCAAGACGTGTTTACTGATGTGAGATAGTGGTCTAAAAATAGGAATGCAAAATAAAAAAAAAAAAGAAAAAGACAAAAAGAGCCCTTTGTTCATTTCTGAGTTTATGTTCAAAACAAGTCATAAAATGGAATCGATGTCAGTATTTACGAAACGTCTAATTCTGTGAAGTTTGCAGACATCAGCCTGCCATGATCTACTGATTAGATGAATAACCAGAGCAAAAAAACAACTTCCAAGAAAGAAGAAAAAGATTTCTGTAAGCAGAGGAGCGCTATGATTTTCAAAATATTTTAGGACTAGGATTAATATAACACTAAATGGGACTGCACAAAAAAAAAAAAAAAAAAATCATATTTGCTCACATTCTGAACTAAGTTTCAGATCTCAGTTTTCTTTGTATTCACGCTGCAATTGAAAGTGAATTTTTGCTCCACTTACTTATGACAGGGTCACTGTCCATTTCACATGTAATTTTTTTGCAGCATTATTTAATATTGTTGAAAATAAGATTATTTTAAACATTTAAATACCACTTCATAATGGCAGTGCCACTTTTCACTTATTTTGAGTTGACTAAAAAAATAGTTTATTTTTTTATTCTACTTAATTGTGACAGTCGAGTTGAATATTATAGTTGATAATACTATTATTACTACTATTAATAATAATAGGATTTATTACCAAAAAAATAATATGATTTTTTTTTTATTCCACCTAACTGTAATTTATTTATTTTTTAAATATGGTTAACATTTTACTTTAGCCTTTATGTACAATGAATTATAAAAGTAGTTTTAATGCATTAATTATGCCTTACAATGAACCTTATAATGCATTGTACAATCTCATGAAAAACATTTCATTAATTATAACACTTACTGTATCAATTCATTGCTACACTATGCATTTTATATTTGGTTATAGTTATTTATGACAAGATATAATATATTACAATGCACATTATGAATAATTATAATGCATTATATCCTTTAATAATCCTTTATAATGCATTATACATAAAGGCTTTACGTAAAGTGTTACCAACATTATTTTACAACAGCAACATATTTCTGTTATAATTTCTTCACTTTCGTATGGCATTTAAATCCTTTGATTTATAATAAGCTGATGCATGTTAGTACTAAATGTCAGTAATGTATTGCAGAAAATCTTGATACCTTATTGAACCACTCAGGACTCTTCTTCTTAGCCATGGCAAGGGTGGAACCGAACCCTGCAATCATACCTGCTGTGGCTACAGTAGTGAGGAAAGCACCACCTGAATGACAGATAACAGACTGAGGTGAAGATTTTAAAGGAACATTCATAGTTATGAACAGGCTGTCGATAACGAGACAACACTGTGCTTCAACAGCAGTCTGGACAATAATATATACACCACATTAATAACACTGATCCAAAAGCTATTGGATTAAAGACCGTGTTAAATCAGAAGGAATCACGTACTACAACTGCACTACTATATTTAGTGAAATACTTTGAGGCATCCTTAACTAACGCTGACTGCAGCACATTTTGTGTTTGTTGGCAGAGTGCAGGTCCAGAGCCAGACTCATGCATTCATCTTCTACAGACCACATGAACTAACAGCACCATGACAAACACATAGGGCGCAAACAGAGCAGAAGATCATAGAAACTGATTTTAGTATACTGTATAAAGAGGTTTGAGGATGTTAATCGATGGGATGCTTCTGTGATCTATCATTGATTTTAAGAAAATCAGATTTAATTGCTGAATGTTGTTACACTATCATGATCCTGACGAGAGAGTAAATGTTACCATAGTCAGAAATTAACTAAACATTTGCGTAAAAAAGGCACTGAAAATCGTACCTAGAATTTGAAATAATATAAACAATACAACATTGTAAGAATAAATTAAACAGATGCTGATAATACACCATTTTTAAATGGATAAAAATGCCCTCTTGAATGCAATACCTAAATGCAAATTGTTATATATATATATATATGTATATGTGTGTATATATATGTATGCATGTATGTATGTATGTATATATATGTATGCATGTATGTATGTATATGTATATATATATATATATATATATATATATATATATATATATATATATATATATATATATAATTGTTACTACCAACAACACTACTAACAAAAATTTGTAACTTTTGCATTTCTGTTCGTAACAGACGATTCTCGGTTCAATAATCCGGTGAGTTGTTGATTAGTAGTTAGTAGGTAGTAGTAGTTAGTAGTAGTAGTTAATAATTGCTCGGATCGATTCAGTTCGACTCGTAAGGACCTTTGGCTTGTTAACAGGTTCACTAAAGAGATTCGACTCCAAGAAAGATTTGTTCAAGAATCGTACATCGCTGTTTGTTTTTTAAAAGTGCCAGAATTGTAGAAAGTCGCGAATATGGACTTAACCGCCTTAAAACCAGATATGAAGGATGCAATACTACTTTATAGGTACTCAAGATTAACAACTGTAAAAACTGTGTGTGTTATGTCCCCTTTAAGTAGCACAGGTATATTTGTAGCAATAGACAAAAATACACTGTATGAGTCAAAAACAGCGATTTTTCTCTTCTGCCAAAAATCATTAGGATATTAATTAAAGATCATGTTCCATGAAGATATTTTGTAATTTCCTACCGTAAATATATCAAAATTTAATTTCTGATTAGTAATATGCATTGCTAATGACTTTAAAGGCGATTTCCTCAATATTTAGATTTTTTTTTGCGCCCTCAGATTTTTAAATAGTTGTATCTCAGCCAAATATTGTCCGATCCTAACAAACCATAAATCAACGGAAAGCTTATTTATTTCAAGAAATTGACCCTTAAGACTGGTTTTGTGGTTACATGTGACATAATAAGGATAAGGTCAGTTATCCAAATGAGTGATATCGACGGATAATTCATAAAGCTTAATTCATAAACACCAACGGGCGAATATGCTATTAAAATACATCAAACCTTTTATCAAGTGTGATTTGTTGTCTTCAGTGTCATTGAGTGCCCCCCTCGCGCTCGCCTGCTCCACGGACATCTTCAACAGGTCCGACTGACACAGACATCCGGCGGAAACACGTCAGGCGGAACCTTTCATATTAGAGAGAGAAAAAATGATGCACAGCTCTCTCTGGGCATAAACGGCATTATGCGCGTGCCTGCTGTTATATTCTTACTCTTAAAGTGTATCTATAATTGAGACATGATAACAAGAATAAAATCCATATTAAATTTAAATAACACCCATAAGACTGGAAGGGTTTGTGTTGTGCGGATATCCGCAGTTCTGTAGGTATATGTGTTGCGTTTTATTTTTCATCATGATAAAACAATATCTTCAAACTCATCATAAAGTGAAATTATATGGAACTAGATATGAGTCGGTGAGAGGAGGACTGAGATTGTGTTTTATTTTATTTTTTTAGTGTTTTTATTGATGCTACAACATACGCACAAATAAAGCGCCTATATGCTGTCTATATAGGCAACTCGTTCGATACTTATTTTTTATTTTTTTTTTTTAAATTGGTCTATGTGGTTTACCCACTTTTGAAATGCATGCTCCTAAAAGGAGTGTATGCTAGAAATTCCCTCTTTTGAGACATGCTCAAAAATGTTATATTGCTCGCTAGGTATATGTATCCCCCTTGGTCTAGTTTTGCAGCTCACTGGGTTTTGAGGCACATACTCGAAATGCTGTCTTGACAGATGACTAGGTTTTAAACCGTAACTCACTTTGTTTTGTTTTGAGCACACACACTAGATAGACAGCTGGCTGTGATTTGAGACGGCGTCGCTGTTTATAGGGTCATCGTGTGTTGTGCGCTCATGCAGTTGAGTTCACGCGCTTATCTACTCCATCCACATCCTGCGCACCGCGATCTCTCTCTCTCTCTTCTTTATCATCATCGATACAGATGGTTAAACACCCTCCTCTGTTTGTTTGCTGTTGCAATATTGTGCATGCAGCGTCAGAACTAGATCTTCAGCTGCATTGAAACCTCCCAGTGAACGGGATTACGAGGACATCGGAAGGACGTTTTTAACCTTATATTCCAAATGTTTGGAGCGGATTTGGTTTCATCGGAGCGCTTCTGAACCGCGTTGAGACTCCAGCATACAAAGCGACATTTCTGGGCATGATGTCCACATGCCTCTGTGTCCTGGAGCGCGTCCTGTTGTGTTGAGGATAGACATCTGCAATGAAGGAGTTATCCAAACAAACATGTAAACCAAACACGCGGATCTCATTTCTTTCCCATCGTCTCGGATGCAAATATTAGCGTTTTTAACGTAATGCATTTAAAACGTTGAAGCATGGTTGCACGCTTTCCTTTGACTGGGTTGTTTAATGCTTCTTCCATCTGATCAGAGATGTTTCTTCAAGATCCAGCTGTCTCGTTTGTTCCTTGAGGACGTTTGAATTCTGATTCACTTTAAAGTTTTATTGCTGGTGGGTAGATGACAGGCAACATGCATTTTGGGGTAGAGGAGCCCATCCGAGAGTGCCAGTATAATCAGATCTGCACACATAACTCCTCACCCATGGACACTCCACACACCAAGAAGAAGAAGATCAAAAGGAAATGGCAGGTTTTTCCTGGCCGAAATAAGTTTTACTGCAACGGTCGGATCATGATGGCAAAGCAGACTGGGGTCTTCTATCTTACCATGGTTCTCATTTTGGTGACTAGTGGCCTCTTCTTTGCCTTTGAGTAAGTACATTGACCCACTGGAGAATTCAGTGTCTTATATCTACTCCAGACATGACCAAAATCGTTTTTAGGCCATATGCACTCTTAAAAATAAAGGTTCTTCACTTGCATTTATGGGATAATGAAGAACCTTAAACACCCATGGAACCTTTGCATTGCACAAAATGTTCTTTATAGTGGAAAAAAAAAAGATTATTAAAAGTTCTTCACACTAACAAGGAAAATGAGTATTTAATGGCATTGCTGTGACAAAGAAGCTTTATTTTTAGGAGTGTCCCCCATGAGAAAATACCTAGTATTTTTGGATGCACCTCAGAGCAATACAGAAATCATTCAATGCCGATATTACCAACTGATACCATCACTGTACACTACAGTACTGTTTTGAGTTTGAAGTGATCATTACTGATGATAAAGTACGAATTGTATGACTTCTATCCCACATTCATGAAAGCACTAAACATTAATGGTGTAAATATGCAAACACAAGCTGAGAAAGATGCAGTTTTTTATCTGTGAGACCATAACTAGCTTTGAAAGTTCTGTGTAGGTTCCTCTTCTTGATTACTCTTGATAAAGAGTTGCTGTTTTCTGTGCTTCATTTATAACTGGGCATTTGAACAGCAACTGAATGTGGTCTGGGATCCTGAAGTGCAGTTCCACTCAAGCCAGTGCAGTAATTTAGGCCCTCTCACTAAGACTGAAGGACATTTACAAGTGGTAAATCTGGTGTAATAGAATTACTTCAGTCCACGTAACTTCCAACACGCTGCAGCTGTAAGGAACCCCTTGTGTTTTTAGGTCAGGTGAAGTTGAGTCGAAACTATTGACGTATAACATTTGGATTCCTGACATTTCCGAAGATCTTCAGACAAGAGAGCCTTGTGCTCAGGGTTTTTGGGGGTTAGAGTTAAAAACGCAATGCTCCGCATTACTCGAAGCACGTTTGCCTGTAAGCCTCCAATGGTTGTTAGAGAATCTCTCAGTGTGATCCTGAGACGGCTGCTTTGGAGAAGGGGACATGTGGAGCTGAGATTTGTGTCCCATCCCCCATCACCGAGCCCCATACATTCCATACCACAACTTCCAAAACATAGTCGTGGTGCGGCCCTGTTTCCATGGCGACGGGTTCCCTTTCCCGATCTTTGTGTTCTTTTGGAACAGCCTGTGTCTCCTAGGAAACAACATGAGGACCCAGCCCACAGTTGTATTTTTCTTTGCTCTAGGGTTTGTCTTGTCATGCTTTTTGAAACGATTATAAAGTCATTACAGAGGTTTTGTGATCCATTAAACACAGATAGCTGAAACCACAGACGGAAATACATTAACCGTGCTGGTGAAAGGCAGTTGGTTTGTTGCGCACTTCAGCACAAAATGTTTACTAGTAAATCATTTCAAGCAAAGAATGATGGTTAGATTGAATGCAAAACAACCTTTTGAATGCATTCAGCTTGTGTCATACGCAGGAATAAAAACAGGAAATGGTTCAAGCAATAAGACTTACTGAAATGAAAGCAGTATGCAGAGTTTAAACTGTACTTTGCAGATAGTTATATCACATCTCTTTCTGGTATCCCTGCACATAAAATGCATCATAATATTATCATGTTTACCAGCTTAACATGGTCATGAAGTTGAAAATTCTATATAACTTGTATAACTTTCGATACAAGCAATTATTAGTAGTTATACAAGTAAGTGATTTTATCAAACTAGCCTTATATATGAATTAGTAAAAAGGATTTTTATACTTTTATTCAGCAAGGATGCATTAAATTGATTAAAAATGACATTAAAGAGATAGTGTAAACTTTGTATTCATCAAATAATCCTGAAAAAAACGTATCATGGTTTCCAAAAAGCAAAATTTTCACATTTGATAACAAGATATGTTTTTTTGAGCATGTGACACTGAAGACTGGAGTAATTATGCTGGAAATTTAGCTTTGCATCACAGGAATGAATTACATGTTAAAATGTATTAAAATAAAAAATGGTTATTTAAAATTTTAATAATATTTCATAATATTACTGTTTTTGACTGTATTTTTTTTATTAAACAAATGCAGCCTTGATAAGCATAAGATACTTTTTCAAAAGATAGATAGATAGATAGATAGATAGATAGATAGATAGATAGATAGATAAAAAACTACTAATTCCAAACTTTTGAACAGTAATGCATGATGTTTTAGTCATGTGGCTATACTTCTGAAACAATGTGTAGTTTTTGTTTTCTTTATCCCAGTGTAATGGTTTGTTCCATTGTCAATAGTAATAGAAGTGGTAATCGATATCACAAATGCTGCCCATTGTCCATATTGAGCCTGAACATTCCTTTAAAGAGAAATAATATTATGTAATCCTCTGAACATTTGTCTCTTTATAAACAAGCAGATAAAAATACATGTAGAACAAACAATGTGGAATGGGATAGACAAATCAGTTTTGAGTTTCTTGACATCTCTAAATTCAGCAGCACTGTTTCTGTAGTCTAGACTTTAGACTTTTGAGTTCAGAAACCTCAATCTCCATTTATAAAATGTGACTTGATAATAGACTGCAACTCTTGCCTTGTGTGTCAGGATGCAGCGACCCTGTAACCTCTCAGTCTGTCATAACAACCTCAAAACTGTTCCTTGGAGACTTCACAAGGAATCTTTAGAGCTGTAAAAGCTGACAATGACATTAGAAGCAGTGGTAAACACAATATAGCATTCTTAAAAGGTCCCTCAGGGGATTGCTATTTTAACATGCTATAGTCGATAGCGTCTGACCATTTTGGTTAATTCAATTTCTCTGCCTAGTTGTGGTTAGCCAATTTAGCAGCCATCAGATTGCAGTGCTGACCATTTTTAAATGTTTATGTCTTGGAGTCTGAATACCATTAGATATTATGGCAGTCAGATTTTGGGTCTTGTACCACAGACCATTTGCTTATGCTTTGAAACAGATGGTGGTACATTTCATTAACTTCTAAGTGTACAAAACAGCTAGTTGGGATTAATTTTTTATATTTTTTATCCCAAATTCCCCAAAAATGCATTAGATTATTTAGATTATTATCGTGTAGCTTATTCATTGGTGAGATTCACACTCTGTTATTTTATCACTCCTGTGTTTGATACCAAGCTGACTGTCACTTTGGATAAAAGTGTCTGCTAAATGCATAAATGTAAATGTATTGTCTATTATTATGTATTATATAACAGATGGGTAACAGTTTATTTTAAAGTGACGTAGTTACATGTATAGTAATAACAGTAAATTATGCATAATTACAAGTAACTAACCATAACCTTAACCCTATAGTAAGTACATGTGGTTAATTAATGACATTAACTTGAATTTGGGGGGTATTTTTATTCATTTTGGTGGCTCCAAGCCCTAGAAAATTTCTGACTCAGTACTTATTTTTGTAATTACACTGTAAAAACTTCACCTTAAAATAAAGCATGGCTGACAGATGTTCTTGTTCACAGCACCCGGCACAACTATTAAAATAGCCTAACTGTACACATCCGAGACTAAATTTCTAGCTGAAGAATGCATTTGCTTAATAGAATAAGATTTTAATTAGTTCTAAACTGATATATTGGCCAGAGTAATAAATCAGCCCATATTTGGCCATTTTTGCATGATCAATATTGGCCAATAACTGTGTTTGCTCAGCTGATTTTAAATTAGCTTTGGATTTCTTTTGTATCAGATCCAGAATCTAGCAACAGCCTTGCAAATGAATAATTCACAATTTCTGTTTGAAATGTTTTGGTGAATTTTCAGAAAATGTTCTGTAAGACAAGTAAGATTAAATTTTTGCAACTATGGCCCGGTTTCACAGACAGGGCTTAGACTAAGCCAGGATTAGGCCATAGTTCAATTAGGACATTTAAGTAATTTTTATAAACATGCTTAGAAAAATACATTACTGGCTAATGTAAGACTAACCAATTGCAGACAGAGGAAGTGTTTCCTATGCTTTTTTGAATCAATCATTATTTCAGCAGTGCTGTTTTGGTGATGCTAACCCTCTGTATTTATTACATTGTAATAACACAGTTATAATGTTATTTCATAGCAGACTGACTGTAAATGCTTTTGTTTTTGCTACAGCCAAAAGACAGGATAATTAAAAAGAGTTTTGCATGATCATGAGCGTATATGTTTGTTGTTTCTCCTTCATATCTCATGTATTTACTACTGGTGGGATTTACTAGCGACACAACATGACCTTCACAGCCAGTTTTTCCACTCCTTCTTTTCCAGCTGCCCATTCCTGGCATCAAACCTGACCCCTGCCATTCCGGCCATCGGAGGAGTGCTGTTCGTCTTCGTGATGGGAATGCTGATCCGGGCGAGCTTCAGCGACCCGGGCGTCCTGCCCAGGGCCACACCAGAGGAAGCAGCCGACATTGAGAGGCAGATAGGTGGGAGGAAATGCCAAGATGATCGCTCTTCCTGTCTGTCTTTCCTCGTTCTGTTCTTTTCACATTAAGCTGAATATGCAGCCTCCGGTTGCAGGTCTGTAGAGTGCGCAACAGAGAATTCTCCGAGTAAAAGGAGCCAGAGAACATTTGATGTTTTTCTCTCCTCTCGTTTGACATGAATAATGCATGCTCTCTCTCAGGTTTGCTGTCAGCCCAGAGTAATATAAAATCTGCTGAAATATTCATCCCTTGCAAAGATTCACGGTCTCTCAGAGTATTTGTTCATGTTATTCAGTCTGATAGTTTAATCAGTCATGAGTTAATGGTTGTTCATAGGTAGGTTTGGGTATTATTAAAGGGCCAGCAAGGAACGCACCCGAAGATTTAACAGCAATTTCTTACTACATTCAGAATTTAACGGTGAAATCACTGCAGGCCAAACCATTTTATGCCATAACACTACAAATTAGTGGACATTTTCCACAGTGCGCAGGTTGATTTAATTCGCTCGCATATGAATTTGCTGGTTATAATTGAATGGAGTCACTGCTATAATGAGTTTGCTGGTCTCTCATTGAGACTGAATTTAGTGGACTCCACTGGTGAAAAATTGAAATTACTGGTCCTGAGCCAGGAAGTGCACTTTAGCTCAGGTTTGTCAGCTCGGGATTTGGAGTTATGTGTCCCTTCTGTTCGTATGAATAATGTAGTAGCAAGTAAACACTGCTGTGAGACCCAGCAGTGCTGTGTGCTGCTTAGAAGATGCATAGAGTGTTGAGGGTCACATAAGATGTGAACCCATTAAAACAATAGTTTATTCAAAATGAAAATTCTGTCATAATTTAGCCTTAATTTCAGCCTTAAAGCCCATGTGGATTTGTTCTTTTGTTGTCTGTAAAGCTCCAGTATGGTAAGAAGAGAACCATAAAATTCGTCCTTATATGACTTGTGCACGGTTATCCAAGTCTTCTAAAGTTATATGATGGCTTTGTGTGAAGCACAGACTGAAATTTATGTTATTCATATTGATCATCTTCCTCCTGACCTGACAGCAAAAAGTGACACCACAGAGGCCAAATTCCATTGGTTCTTGTGTATCTTGTGACCAAACATCATTGCCATCAATAGTGCATTTACTGCTGTTTAAAAGATTTTGTTTTATATTTTGAAAGAAGTCTCTCATGCTCACCAAGGCTGCATTTATTTGATTAGAAATACAGTTAAAACAGTAATATTGTAAAATATTGTTACAATGTTAAATAACTCTTTTCTATTTTAATATATTTTAAAATGATATTTATTCCTGTAGTGGCAAAGCTGAATTTCCATCAGTCGATACTTTAGTCTTCAGTGTTTAGTAATGATTCTAATATGCTGATTTGGTGATCACATTTCTTATTATTATCAATGGTGAAAGCAGTTGTGCTGCTTAATATTTTTGTGAAAACTGAAACATTTTGTCAGGATCTATTTGAAATTTTTTGTAACAATGCAAAAGACTTTTCTGTCACTTTTGATCAAGTTAATCAATACTTGCTGAATAAAGCTGCAGTTCAGAGAAAGATTTTCGGTGAATAACGATTTCAATTTCAGTCATTTTTTAACACAAAGCTATCATTTGGGTTTATAAAAATTACTTTTGGTAGTTGATGGTTTTGTAATACATTAATAGTGAAAATGTTTTATTTATTTTTGTGTATAATATGGTAATTAATTTTTTTAATAATATGATTTGGAATAAAGGTCAAGTCAGGATTTTTGGTCACACTTTATTTTAAGGTCCAGTTATCGCCATTAACAAACCATTAACTACAACTTTTTTTTTTCCTCAGTAAACTCCTAATTTGCTGCTTATTAATAGTTAGTAAGGTAGTTGTTAAGTTTAGGTGTTGCGTAGGATTAGGGATGTAGAATATGCTCATGCAGAATATGTGCTTTATAAGTACTAATAAACAGCCAAAATGTTAATAATAGGAATGCAAATTTTTCAGGTTCAGTTTCTGTGACATGCTGCCGATTCATGCTTGATTTAGTAAAAACAATAATGTATAATGCATGTCTATAGGCCAAGACGAAATCACCAATTGATAAATGTTGCTGTTTTGAAAGTACAGCCACAAAACATTATATACACAAGTTATATACACACTCATAAGCTGTACACATATTTGCTTGAAGTAATGGGATTTAGACAACTCATCTAGCATTTAAACCCTCTTAAACGCCTTGCCCAGTATTCTTCCATTGCAAGTGCTTTACTGTCTGTAAATACCAATTTTGCTTTTACAAACTGAAGGACACGTCTAAATTATTTTGTGTAGTAAACAACAGCATGACACAGATCTTTAAACTGACATAACAGAAGAGATTTCCTCTTCCATCTGTTTTTAAATTTTCTGCAAGATTGGATGTCTGAATCAGTCTGTTCTGGTTTCACAGATGCAACCAACGGCCCGAGCGGCCCAGGCTACAGACCACCACCCCGAACCAGAGAGGTCGTCATTAACGGTCAAACAGTCAAGCTAAAATACTGTTTTACCTGCAAGATCTTCCGACCGCCGCGGGCCTCACACTGCAGTCTGTGTGACAACTGCGTGGGTAAGCGTCTTTGTATACTGCAAATACATTTATATAATAGTCAGCATCGTGTAAAGAAGAGTCAACATATGATTTTCCTGGCTGTGCGTTTGTCCTCAGAGAGATTTGATCATCACTGCCCGTGGGTGGGCAACTGCGTGGGGAGGAGGAACTATCGCTTCTTCTACCTGTTCATCCTCTCACTCTCCTTCCTCACCATCTTCATCTTCGCCTTCGTCATCACGCACGTAATACTGAGTAAGAGTGCTGATCGCCTACTTTCTTATATAACTTCACCCTTCAGTCCCAAAACACGACAGATCTTATCGTGTCTTGTCTTATTTAACAGTGTTCAGCTAAACAACTGTGTTTTCGCTTTTTCCAAACCAGGATTTGACAGCTTGAGGTTTTTAGGATTGTAATAGAAATGGCTTTTGATTACAATAGATAATATGAGGATTAGCACTTGGTCTTGCATATATCTACAGTTTATTGCTGATGCAACCAGCTGATCAAGTCGAGTCCATTTATTTGTATAGCGCTTTTCATACACATTGTTTCAAAGCAGCTTTAAAGAAAATCATGATTTTAGTGTTCATAATATCTCAATATCTTCATGCATTATAGTTGCATTCAGCAGATTATTTAACTGGGAAAAATAGTTTGAATTTTGTGACAATTAATCAAGCTGTTGAGATTTGCTATATGGGACATATCAGGCATACTGTCAGTTTACATATAAAGTTGGACATAATTATATAATAAAAAATTAGCCAGTTGTAGCATACATCGCTTTACGTTAGTACATTGTATGCAAGTAAAGTTGGATATAATTTGTATGCAATTT
This sequence comes from Spinibarbus caldwelli, assembly GCA_039654775.1. Classification (NCBI taxonomy): domain Eukaryota; kingdom Metazoa; phylum Chordata; class Actinopteri; order Cypriniformes; family Cyprinidae; genus Spinibarbus; species Spinibarbus caldwelli. Next base: position 7,634,278 of record CM077240.1, read on the forward strand.
TATATAGAGTTTTTATAATTGTAATTTGCATTTCGTAGTGATATAAACAATCATGCAGCTGAGATTTGATATATAGTATATATTGCTTTTATGTGAGTATAGGAAAAATAGGATACACTATATATCCAACTTTTAATATATTGCTGGGTAGTAATCGTTGTTGGGGAGTAACTAGTTACATGTAACTAAATTATGTAATTTAATTACAAAATAAATGTAATTGTAATCAGTTACAGTTACTGAGAAAAAAATATGTAATTAAATTACAGTTAAGAAAATGTTAACGATTACAAAGTTACTTCTGATTTTTTTTTTTATAGACACACCCACATACAGATTTAATTGATTTCTTTCATAAAACTGATCTAAATTACGAGACAGCAATGTTTCAGGAGTTTAGGACACAAAATAGGACATGCTTATTCGATAACTGTTTTATTTACTATTTGGGTTTATGTATATGCTTTATTTTTTACAAATTTTTCCAAGACATTGTTAGATGCCAGTGTTTCCTGTCATAGCTATGCAAAGATTTGATTTCAAAAACAGTATCATAGCTACTAGACTATTTGTTGTTATGGTTTTAAATCTGTATTAAACCTCAGAAGGATCTCTAAGTCTGATTTTGTGGTGGCTGTGCTTTAAAATTTAATTATTATCATTTTAATTCAAGTGATGAAGGATTTCGAAAGTGATAATAATCAGTGTTGAGTGTTACTGTAAGGTTAACCCTGCCTGCTTTACATGTTTGAAAATGATTAATAGTTGAAAACGGAAATTTAGAAAAGTAATAAAATGTAATCAGTTACATTACTCTAATAAAGTAATTGAAATAGTTACACTACTTATTACATTTTAAATAGGGTAACTTGTAATCTGTAACCTATTACATTTCCAAAGTAACCTTCCCAACACTGGCAGTAAAATAGTTACATTTTTATTATAGAACATATAGCATGTACTGGAAGTATCTGGGTAAGCTCGGATATACTTAAAACAGTTGTATAATTTGTTATTAATTAATAATTTACTTAAATGATTAATTCGTTATTTTGTGATATTGAAAATTATGAAACCCGTGAGACTGTGATTTGGTGTATTGACAATTAGTATTTCGTGATAGTACAGGGTTAAAAATTTTGATCATATTGCTGAACCTTCTGCTTGTTTATATGGCTGGCAAAAGTTTTTGTCTTCTCAGTGCAACTAGGCAAAATGAAGCTCATTTACATAATCAAATATAATGATTATTTCTCGAAAGAACTTTTAAAGGGCAGAGTCCCATCATGTAACAGTCATATTCAGTGTTGGGAGTAATGCGTTACGAGTGACGTGAGTTACATAATCAGATTACTTTTTCAAGTGACTAGTAAGTAACACATTGCTTTTAAATTTACAAAAAATACTTTTTCAAATAAGTAATGCCAGTCACTTTGTTTTCTCATTTATTGACTGACAGCTCTCGTGTTGCTATGTTAAGAGAAATCAGGAGTAAGTGCAGAGACGTTGTGTGCGCTGTGTGAACATGATGCTTACTGTAGTTCTAGACTAAATATGAACATGCATTTACTCATCTCACCTGCACAAAAACAGACTCAGTATTCCTCAAAATCATTAAAAATCAGTGAAATGCAAACTCAGAATATGACACAAACCTGCAATAATTAAATATGGTAAATAACACAAATATCCTTGAAGTATTTAATCCCGTTTTACTAACCAATGTCTTTACTGCTGACCTTCGATGATCCAATTCAAGCATACTAATAAGCAAATATGACTTTAGATAAACATATATTTTTTTTTTTTTTAATTGCTGAAGAGTGTTGAACTTTCTTCTATAGCGGCCAATTCTTCATGCAATCCAGAATGACAGCACAGCTGAAAGGTTTGTTTGAGCTGTGCTTTCTACTGTACAGACATGAATTTACATTTCCTTCTGTTTTGTTGTGAAAGGGCTTTTACTTGTGCCAAAAATATAACTTTTTTTTTAAATATTAAAAACAAACAAGCAAGCCCAGCCCAGATAAGAGAAAAAGTAACACAAAAGTAACATAACACATGACTTTCTATAAAAACGTTTAAAAAAAGTAACGCAATTAGTTACTTTTTTTAGGGCGTAACACAATATTGTAACATTGTAATGCAATACTTTTAAAAGTAACTTTCCACAACACTGGTCATATTCAACTTGTTTCTCTTACAAAACATTTCAGAAAAATATTTTTGGTGAGTATTTGCACCAAAATTCCCCTTTAAGACCTAGTACTAGTTCTTCATCACTGTAATGTATAGTTCAGCTTCCCACCATTGATCGGCTCCTCCTCTCGGCTGATGACTGGCAGGAGGAAACCATGAGGCCACTGACAAAGCAGTTTCCTCCCTGGGCAAAGTGATGGAGAGCTCAGCGCTGTTTACTGCACAGAACTGATCAATCGGGCCGTGAGGGCAGGGGCACTCTGGGGTTGCTGTAGTGACAAATGGCTCCTGTAAGATGTTTATTGGACAGGGCACACTCAGTGCGGCTTTATTTACCCACGAATCTCTCCTCAGATGCCCTCCGGAAGCCATTAGCATTAAACACAGTGGCTGACTTTGAAGCAGTCCAGAAGGGGATTGCATTGAGAGTGTCAGGACAAGGGTTTAGGGATTGGTGCACCATGGGACAGTGACAGTAATTGTAATATCATGGTGATTTCAAAATAGCATGATACTGAACAATTTTCATGTACTTACAATATCTTCATGTCCATATGATGTGGTAGTTCATAATACCATGGTATTACATCATAGTAGTGGAAAAACATGGTATTATCATGTATACTATGTATTATCCAGAATATTAAGACATATTAATATCAGAATATTAAGACAGTGAATACATCTTGAGGAAAGGGTCTCTGAGTATGTGACTGCATGCATTGCTAACAACATCAGTGTGTTACTGCATATTAAAAATATAAAAAAAGCACCAAAGCTCAGCGCTTCTGCTCCAAAAATAGCAGTGTTTTGTCCAAGATGCATCAGGATGCATTAGCATTAAACTACAAATCCGACATGGCCTTACTGACCTACCGACAGTATGTGCGGTTTGAGTTTGAGTGATTGGATCACAAAATTACATTAAATCGCCTTAGATAAAAAATTAAATACCATCCCTTGTGAAAAAAGTTGTGTGCCTAATTGCATTCATTGTGCAGTTGTAGAGTACTTCAGATCTAAAAAGAATATTTAAAAAAAAAAAAAAAAAAAACTGTGCTTGGAAATGATATTAATAAAATAAAATGCCACTTAAAGTACGACATGACAATGACTTAATTTTTTTCATGTTTTAAAGTACACTTATATTCTGTTGACTGACAATACTAAAGTGAAACTTAAATTCTGGCAATTTTGTTGACTTGATTGGACAGATACTATTTGAACTGAACTGAGCTGGATGATGACATCCCTGAATCAACAATGAACTTTAATGTCTTTAACTGGAAAATTTAGTGTTTACAATCGTCCTCTTGCATTATCGACACACTATTTTCCTGTTTAATACTGTAAAGCTGCTTTGACACAATCTGTATTGTATAAAGCGCTATATAAATAAAGGTGACTTGACTTGAAAGGTGACTTAAAGCTATATAAATACACTATACTATAATTTTAGTATTTAATATTAAATATTTATTTAATATTGCATTTAAAGTTTAAATGTATTACCAACACGTTCTCACTCCCAACTCGTCACATATTGACGCATGTTCAGGACCCCTTGGCGTCGCTTTTTGATGCTCAAGGTACCCCTTTAGCGTCACTTTTCGAGGTGCAGGGTCTTCCATTGTTTTCAGTTGTTTGTCTTAATTTAATGGTTTGCATGCATTTGTAAAAAATAGAAATAATTTTATATAAATTTATACTTTCATTGGAGCACCTAACCCCACTCCTACCCTAAACCTACCCACTTCTGAACAATGTAAAACATGTAACAGGCAAATATAATTACAGTCACAGGTATTTATTGCAAAAACTGACCAAAAAAAAGCAGTATAAAAGCATTACAAACAAGTCGTGTTGCATTCAAAGTCTTCTGAAGACATGCGATGGCTTTATGCGAAGAAGAGAGTAAAACATTAGATTTTAATCACTGAAAATGATCCCGCTGCCGCTCCATTAACGCGCTCACATCTCATTCAAAAAGATACTCCCATAGCATGATGCAATTGGTCACGAGACACAAGAGCCAACAGCATTTCGCAACCAAGGCTGATGTAAGGCTTCTTCTGGCGGCATTCTTCTGGAGGTTTTTTTTTTGCGGAGATGGTGATCGCGCCTCACAAATCAATTGTTTTGCCTCGGAAGACTTGAATATTAATACTTTTTGAATAAATTATGACTGTAGTTGTATCGAGTGTGACGAGTTGGGAGTGAGAATATGTTGGTATTAAACTGCAACATTAAACTGCAACTTTATCATCACAAATGTGTAATTACAAACACATGTAAATACATGACATACAAGACATGAAACTTTATTTTAATTTACCGTAAATGCTTGTAAGTACATTTAACAGTATACTTTAAGCATGAGACAGAAGTAAATATGAAATTACATATAAAGATGAAGTCCAGTTTAACCGAGTCAAAAAAAGTACTTTTAAGTTCATCTATTTGCAAATGATATATGATATGAAAAGTATATTTTAATCATATAATTTAATTTTAAATAACATGCAATTCAGTGTCCAAAAACACTACATTCAGTTCACACTTAAGTATATTATTTTAGAGTATACTATTTCCATTATAAGTATACTTTTTAAACAGAGAGGCAAGGTATGCTCGCATTGTTTTCTTAATTAACGGTAGCTGCTAATGTGGCATCCATGTATTTGATAAAACTCTAGGATTTCGAGTGCCTGCAAACATCTGTAAGACAGCAGCTGGTTAATTTCTTATTCCAGTGATTCTTTGCTCAATATGCCGCCTGTTTTTCATTTGAGACTTGTGTTTCATGTTTCTGTGACAGCATTTCTTTGTTACATAACCAGTGCTTTTCCTGCAGGATCCAACAGGACTGGCTTTCTTAGCGCTCTCAAAGACAGCCCTGCTAGATATCCTTTCACTAAAGCGTGTGTGTGGGAAGAGGCTGTGCAATAGGAGTCTATTTCTGGTTTTCACACCTCTGGAACACAATTGCAGAAAAGCAGCCCACACTGACTTTCTCTACATCTTCATTGCTATGTGTCTGTACCCTTCTCTTTTCAATGGAAAGAAATATGTTATTAAATACGGTCTGTGGGATGTCTTTGCATATCTGAGATTGGCTTGAGAAGGAAAGCAGCGAGGAAAGATCTTTTGTCTGACTGCACAAATATGCAGAAGAGTGATTTGGGACGTCTCCCTGTCATGTTCATTAGTGAGACCGGCTTCCTGCTCACGGTCAATTATTAGCTTGTCATGCATCATTTATTGCTTCATGATAGACTTACTCTCATAAGCAAGCAAGTCAACACATGCTAGTGCCAGCAAAAACCTGCTTTGCAAGGTACAAACTGCAAATTGTTTTCTTAATCAATATTTTTGACTTGTTTTTTAGTTAAAATATCTAAATATCTTTTATAAATGTAGATGTGCAGCAAAATTGCATAAAATCTTTTATTTTAATTTACCGTAAATGCTTGCAAGTATATAACAGTATATTTTAGGCATAAGACAGAACTTACATATAAAGATGTAAAGTCCAATTTAAGTGAGTCAAAAAAGTACTTTTAAGTTCATATATTTGCAAATGATATATGATATGAAAAGTATATTTTAATTATATAATTTCAGAAAATGTATTTATTATTAAATGTAAAATGTTTATTTTTTCTTGTTTTCAGCATAAACCTTACTAAATTTGATTAGATTTATGCTTTGATTCAATTTAAGATTTATGCTTTGAAAACAAGTGCACTATACCATTCAAAAAATGTGGAGTTAATTAAAAAAAAAAAACTAATTTAATTGTAAATTTACTTGATCAGAAGTCACAGCAAAGACATTTGTAATGCTACAAAACATTTCTGTTTCAAATAAATGCTGTTCCTTTGAGCTTTCTTTTAATCAAAGAATCCTGAAAAATGTTTCATCACGGTTGCGACAAAAATTAAGCAGCACAACTGTATTCAACAGTGATAGTAATAAGAAATGTTTCTTAAGCATCAAATCAACATATTAGAATGATTTCTGAAGGATCATGTTACACTGAGGACTGGATGCTGAATGATGCTGAAAATTCAGCTTTGCATCACAGGAAGAAATTACATGTATATATTTAATTATAATATTACATTTATAATATTACATTATAATATTACATTTAAAAATAACATTTATAATTTTACATTTAAAATATTATAATTTGTAATATTTCACAATGGTATTGATCAAATAAATGCAGCCTTAGTGGGCATATAAGAGATTTCTTAAAAAAAAAATAATAATAATAATTAAAAAGTAAGAATAGATTTATACACATGTAGTAATAATAATAATAATAATAATAATAATAAACATTATTATTAGTTTTTACTATATTTTTGATTAAATAAAAATTAAAAAATCTTATCGACCCTGAGTTTTTGAACGGTAGTATAAATTAAACTCATCGCAGATGCGGCTTATTGGCCAAAATCAGCGCTGTTTGTTTTTGCACTATTAGCACTTGTGGAAATCCAGCGGTTAGTGGATTTTTTGTCTATTAAAGGTTTGTATACATTTTCAATTAATTTTCTGGCAGCAGTGATTCATCAAATGACAAAGAAAAGAGCTTTAACCGGGCACATATCCAGAAGTGTGGTGTAGTCGAGCGCACTTTCAGCATTTTAAAGATGCGATTCAGGTGTCTGGATTGCAGTGGTGGAATGATGCTGTACAGATCCAATATTTCTAGCATACGTGAGTCATTTGATGCGAGTCCATTTTCTAAAGCCGTCAGGCAGCTTTTATAATAAGTGGATGTAGTAATACATGTATAGATTTCTATTTTCCTTGACCGTTGTACTGTTCTGGAAGTGGTGGTGTGCTTTTTCTCCGTCTGGTCCATCGTGGGACTGTCAGGATTCCATACCTACCTGATCAGCTCCAATCAGACCACCAATGAAGATGTGAGTATCTCTCTTTCACTATTAAAATTTAACTAATAGAATATTATCTCAATATTCATTAACTAATGAATGTGATGTGATGTGACAATTGACAATGTTTTATAAGAATACACCCAGGACTGTATGTTATACACTATGCACACCGTTCAAAAGTTTGGGGTTGAGAAATTTTTTTTTTTTATATTTTTGAAGTCTTTTATGCTTAGCAATGCTGCATTTGTTCGATTAAAAAGACTAAAAATATTGCGAAATATTATTGCACTTTAAAATAACCATTTTTTATTTTAATATATTTTAAAATGTAATTAATTCCTGTGATGGCAAAGTTAAATTGTGAGCAGCCATTAGTATAGAATTTTTCAGAAATCTTTCTGATATGCTACTTCAAGAAACATTTCTTATAGGAATTCCCTGATTCGCTCGGTGCATCGGCATAAAAAGTTAACGATGCGATGTATCGGTTTAAAAAGTGTGCATTGGCTACAAGTTGTAATTTATATCGCAATGCATCATTTCTAACATATTTGCATTGGTAAAAAGCGATTTATTTATATATAATTACTAGTGGATGAGCTATACTTTTATTATTTAGAAAGTGACCAATAAACTGTGACCAATATTTTATATGTAGATTGATTTCTCCTCTCTAAACAGTTTCTCAAGTGCGTTCTCTCACCACCGCTGCTGCGTGACTATGACGAATCACAACACTACAGAGACCTGAGGAAAAATGGGGATTAAGTCCAAAACCTTACTTGAAATCTCACTAGTTTGTGCACGCTTATTCTTAAGCAGCCCTTAAAGGGGTCATATGACGTTGCTAAAAAGAACATTATTTTGTGTATTTGGTGTAATGCAATGTGTTTATGTGGTTTAAGGTTCAAAAAACACATTATTTTCCACATACTGTACATTATTGTTGCTCCTCTATGCTCCGCCTTTCTGAAACGCGCAGATTTTTACAAAGCTCATCATTCTGAGAAGCGAGGCGTGCTCTGATTGGCCAGTTATCCAGTGCGTTGTGATTGGCCGAATTCCTCAAGCGTGAGACGGAAATGTTACGCCCCTCACCGTATTGTGATGCCGTGTCCCGGCGCGACTACACAAAAACAATATAACCCATTACAAACGAGGCATTTGTTGCATCCAGTGGGGACATAATTACTGATTATAATGACTTATAATGTCTTTTTAGGCGTTGCATCGCGCCTCGTAAACATTACCATGTCTGCATTTGTGATCGGAGAAGCGACAAACAACAAGCGCTACTCTACACTGCTCAAAACTCGCGTTTGAATAGTTAGTAGCAAATTCTTTAAATATGAAAACATACTTACAGGCTGTGAGTCAGAAGCGCCAGACTGTCCTTGCAAAGTTGGAACTGCCCCACTTTATAGAAACAGTCTTTGAGCACAGCTGACAGGCTACTCCCAGGTTCAGGAAATAGTCCTCTGTAAAAATGCGATGCACACACTCGAATATTTGGGTTAAACTGTTCTGGAACAGTGTTGTAAATACAACTTAACCACTGATTTCTAGTTGTGTCCTCTTTTGGAAGCCCAAACAAAGTAGTTTCGCTTTCACAACGAAATACAGCGTCTCCAGTACATGGCGCTGGCGGCAGCAACAACACTACAGCGAGAATAAAAGTTACGCCCCCTATCTTTGCGTATACTTTTGGGTGGTGTTTTGAAAATCTCCCCACACCGTGACGTAGACGTGGGGGTGTGTTTGAATGAGCCGTTTTAGGAGGGCGCGGTCGAGTCTTAACTTTTATAAAGAATATCTCTTTGGTTTTGAGACTTTAGTCTTTGCAACTTCAGGGATCTTATCTATGCACGAACAGCTTGTAACACTCCAAAGAGAAAGGAAAACTTGAAATCGCATCATATGACCCCTTTAATGTCGATCATGGATCAGATCGATCCACCATGGAAAACAGCGAATATATCTGTGCTCTTTAATGCATTTAAGACGTTGTGTTTTCCTCAGTGCATAACTGACTGTCACAGGTATATTTTTCATCTGTAAATGTTACAAAGTCATGCAAACATAACTATTTTACTGTCAGGAGTGGGCTAGGCACGCGAGAGCAACGAGCGCTGCTGCGCGCATGCACTAAACAGACGCTGCGTAAAATATAAATTTTTGCTAAAATATTTGTTGTTGGACATTAAATGTGTCTTTTGTGGAATTTTAAACCCACATATAAGTGTATTTTTATGATGGCAGTAACTGCAAAGGGACTATTGTAATAGGTAAATCAAATGTAAGCTAGTAGGCTACAGTACTAATTACTAATTTCAAATGAGTTGTGTGTTTCTTATAGCAGTTAAAATTCTTTATTATTTATTTTTAATTAATTCAGTGATTTTAACTTTTAATTTAGTTATTTTAATGCTTTAAAGAGCAATTTTAGATTGTAATGTTCTAATGTTCTGCTATCTGTTCTGCAAACTATAAAATAGGCTACAGCTGCCATAAAACCAGGTTAGTTTCCCAGCATAAGTTGCCACAGTGACTAAGCTTGGTCTAGGCCTATGTTAAATTTGCTTTTTGGAACCAAATCATTTGACAATGAGTCAGACTAACTGAAATAAGCCTGGCTTATGTGGTTAACTTGTTTTATGAAACAGGCCTCGAGGCATTAAAAGTGATCTCCATTGCATCGTATTGCATCGAATTGCATTGTGTTGAATTGAATCGAAATCGGATCGCACTGCATCATAATAGGGGTGAATCGCATCGCATCGGTAGCTGCTTCATATGTATCTTTAATGTATCGTATCTTTGGCTATGCATCGAAATGAGTATCGCATCGGCCTCAGTCATGAGATGCACATCCCTAATTTCTTATAGATATCACAGTTGAAAATGCTTGTTCTGCTTAATTGTTGTTGTTGTTGTTCAGGATTATTTTTGTAGATTATTATAAATTCACAAGAACTGATTTTATTTGAAACATAATTAAGTCACTTTTGATCAATATAATGCATTTTTGCTGAATAAAAGTATTTTTTTTTTTTTAATTTTTTTAAAAATAAATCATCTTACCGGCCCCTAAGCTTATGTGAAACATTTTTTTTAGAAAGATGTTTTTAGAACGATGGAAACTGAATATCAGTGCAGTATATAGAATATTGTTTGCTGTTTATATATATGCAAGATAGGTAATTCCGTTTTCAAAAGAACAAAAATATATTTTCACAGCCATTAAGAAATCTTTATGAGCAGTAAATTTCCTCAAATCACCCGACCGCAGGTTAATTTTGGATCCTGCATACAAAGTTTATTTAAATTTGTCCCTCTGGGTCTAAGACTGTGAGCCAAGATCAAAAGAGATGCTCGGAAAGTCTGACAAGCCGTTACAGGAAGACAATTAATGAGCACTTCAAAAGACTGGGTTTGAAGATCAATATGTTTGGAGGTATTTCTCACCGTAACGCCTAGCAGGAATCAAAATATAATCAAGCTAAAACTCTTTTCCATCCTCACCCTGGTTCATCACTGGGTTTATTAAGGCAGCCTGTCGTCTCTCAGCGTCTCACTGTCTGCTCTGATGTTGGCAGCTTGTCCCTCTCAGCTACTGTAGTTCTCAACGGTCACATCACTGTTTCAGATCAAAGGTTCATGGTCATCCAAACGAGGCAAAGGCAACTACAACCCCTACAGCTACGGAAACTTCATCACCAACTGCTGCGCTGCTCTGTGTGGACCTCTGCCACCGAGGTGAATGCAGCAAATTTATGCTTTTGTCCTTTTGTTTTTGCCTTATGTTCAATGTCTGTTCAAATGGAACGCAGTGCTGCATACTGCACAGTATGTACTGTATAATACATACTATCTTTATTTAAACGTGATAAACTTCTCAATCAGTAATATTCTATATTGTTGTTACCGAATTATGTAGCATGTTTATGCTTCCATGATGCCCAATTACAATCTTGAAAATAACTGGAAATAACACTGCAAAAGTAATTCATCTAAGGATGGGCAACATTTTATATTAAATGTATTAACAAGTTCATAAATAGGTAAATCTTTAGGAAATTTTCAAATGTTGTGATGCCTAAATTAACAGATTTTAGGCTATTTTAAATTTTAACGAAACATTCTATAATTTTAATATTGGACAAATATTAGTTATCGGCCATAATATGAAAGTAATTAATTAATTACTTTTACATGAAATGTTCCCTCCTGGTGGAATGACCTGCCCAACTCAATCCGAGCAGCTGAGTCCTTAGCCATCTTCAAGAATCGGCTTAAAACACATCTCTTCCATCTTTATTTGACCCTCTAACTCTAGCACTCTCTATTCTATTTCTATTCTTTAAAAAAAAAAAACTTGCCCCTTTTAGACTTGCACTCTGTTCGTTTACTAACTGCTTGTTTTCTTAAAAAAAAAACTAACTAACATTAGCTTCTCTATTCTTTTTGTATTCTATCTATTTGTTTTCTTTTATTTAATATATAATTAAAAAAAAACCTTGCTACGTGTACTGCGTTAAGCTAACTGAGACTTGTTATAGCACTTGCTTATCATTGCTCTTTTGTTGATTTTGATTGCTTCCATTGTCCTCATTTGTAAGTCGCTTTGGATAAAAGCGTCTGCTAAATGACTAAATGTAAATGTAATTACTGGCTTGTCGGTATTAGCCAGAATTTTTAAATAGGTGGATCCCTAAATGTAACATTTTTAATACTTTTAAGAAAAAAAAAATGTTGATAGATTACTAAATTGTTAGAGAATTTGAGTGGTGATTTCTTGTACAAAACTCACCGCCATAATGCAAAATTATGTTGTTCTAGATGCTTGCCAGGACTTTGCTGATTGGTTTCTAGGATGTTCTGGATGGCTGCTTTCTGGCCCACCGTGTAAAAAGTGGCCACCTTTAAGACTTGGCTCAGATGTACCTCAAGTTCTTGAATGCAAGTCTGTTTTGCCAATTTTGTTGAAAAGTGAAAATCCAAAAAAGTCCAAAAAAAAATCAACAGCACACTTTTTCCTCAACACTCATGATGTGCGATTTAAGGGTTAGTTCACTCAAAAAAAAAAAAAAATAAAAATAAAAAAAATTCAGTCCTCAGTTACTCGCCCTCATGTTGTTAAAAACCTTAAGACTAACAAAGATATTTTCAATCAAACTTGAGATTTCTGTCCCTTTCAAATTTTAAGCATTTAAGCTTTAAAATATTCATAAAGAAATTGTTAAAGTAATCCATATGAATCAAGCAATTCAATCTTCTGTCTTCTGAGAAGTAACGATTGATTTACATGTGCGTTGATCAATATTTATATGAATGAAAGCCTAAAGTAAATCTGTTTTAAGTTAGGCTTTCACTCATATGTAAACATTGATCAACACACATAGAGCTCATCAAATATGGTAAACGGAGGCTCAAACATGCTTGCTGGACATGTAAGAACCAGTGAGGTTAAATAGCCCAATTTCACATGTATAAATTACTTCTACAATGTCTTTATTAACTTTTTGAAGCTTGAAAGTTTTGGTGAAATGGACTTTCATCAGAGGAACAGAAATCATTCAGGTTTCATTTAAAATATTTTAATTTGTGTTTTGAAGATGAATTAAAACCTTACGGGTTTGGAATGATACAAGGGTGAGTAAATGATGACAGAATTTTCTTTTTTTGGTGAACTGCAGAAATATGTTAATCACACTTAAGTTCATTACTTAATTTAAGCAAATAATCTCATGTAGTTTGCTCTTGTTGGTATAATGCACATTTTGACAAATGTAGCAGGTTATCTTATATGGATACAGAAAAGTATTCTAAACCAACAGTAAAAATAGAAAGAAATTTGCCCTCTGTTTGCCCAACAAAACTTTTTCCTTTAAATCATTCATATCTCTGATTCAGAGAATTTAATTGCAGTCCACAGAAAAAGTCCATTTCAAATAAGATATTAATCAGCTTCCTCAGAAAATCATTATCCAGGCACGTTATCAGCCAAGAGATCCATGCTGATCTTGTAGAAAGATTGGTGACCTCAGCAGGTTTCTCACTCATTCCTTTAAATATAAGAGGTAAAAACCAATCAGTATTCTCACTCCGGGAATATCTTAGATAACCGAGGAACGTTCCTGAATTGCTTCAGATGGTGCGTGAGGAGGCTTGCTGACGTCAAAACCTCCTCACACACCCACACAAGAGTTCCGCACGCCATTAATGACTTTCTCATGGAGCCAGGAACACAAAGCAGAAGTGGGCACAGCATCACTGGCTGCCATCTGCTCTGTGTGTGGGCATGTTGAGTTGGAGGAGGACTCCGTGCGCACACACACACACGGATCCTCTTCTCTCCGCCTCCCTCATCCACGTTCCCTGACTCACGGTCGGAATCTATCATCCTCTTCCTTTCTCTTTGCAGTTTGATTGACAGAAGAGGTTTTGTCCAACCAGACACTCCGCAGCCTGCGGCCCAGACAAACGGCACCGGCGCCTGCCCCTCCAATCAAGTCCAGAGTCACATGGTAAGACGGCCCTGTTCTGACCTCTCACCGTGTGTGTTTGTGTCCAGTCTGTTGTACTTGAGCCATTATAATGAAGCCATTTATGTTCAAACCACTTCAAGGTTTGAACATAAATGGCTGTAAACAGTGATTTGAAATATATAGTGGAGTCCAGAAGTCTGCGACACACTGAAAATCCAATATTCTGAGTTTTGCACAAATTTCCCAGATTGAATGCTGCTGTCGATAAAGGGGAACACAATAAAAATACATATATATTTTTTTTAAATAATGAAAAAAGTGCACTACCGTTCAAATGTTTGGGGTCGGTAAGATTTTTGAATGTTTTTAAAGAAGTCTCATACTCCCCAAAGCTAGATTTATTTGCTCAAAAATACAGTAAAACTGTAATATTGTGAAATGTTATTACAATTTAAAATATATATATATATATATATATATATATATTAATATATTTTAAAATGTAATTTAAAGCTGAATTTTCAGCAGCCATTACTCCATAAATCTATTCCAGTGTCACATGATCCTTCAGAAATTATTCTAATATGCTGATTTGATGCTCAAGAGACAATTATTATTATTAATTTTGAAAAGAGTTGTGCTTTTTTTTTTTTTTTGTGGAAACTGTGAACCCAGGTTTTTTTGATGCACAGAAAGATAATTTGATCAGCATTTATTTGCATTATATTATTATTATTATTATTATTTTGTCTTTACTACCACTTTTGATCAATTTAATGCATCCTTGCTGAATCGAAGTATGAATTGTTTAAAAAATAGAATAATTACTGACCCCCGAATTTTGAGTGGTATAATAATAATAAAAACATATTTTTTCTAATTGTTGTTAAATTGAAAATCTTTATTGTACACACGTGGAAATTTATCTTCGGCCCCACAATAACATATACCACAAATACACATAACTTCACAGTCCAATACAACAAGCACACAAAACATACAGGGACTTCTTGCCCCATGGACTACAGACACATAGGATATTAAATAAATGTATAAAGAGAGGCTAATAACACTAAAACCATAAATAAATAAATAACTAGGGAATATTAATAAATATAAGACTTTTTCTAGTTTCTAACATTTTCAACTCAAGTTGTCGTGATTTGTTGAATCTATCAGCATAACACACTGATGGATGTGAAACACCTGTGTTGTTGGCACAGACGTGATCAGTGATGTAATTCTCTCATCCGTCAGACACACATTGACACAGCAGCATTTATGTGATTGGGAGACGACGTGGGCTGTGTGAACAGATCAGCTCTCATGAATACTGATGCTCACTGTCTGGATTCATATTCTTCAGCTTAAGCGAAACACATCAGCCGCTGATTTGATGCCAGTTATTCAGTCCCTTTAGGGATCCAGATGTTTTTAAGTGATGATTGTGTTATGTAAGCTTTCAAATAGGTTTTAAAATCTTTTTCTTAACATAATATTTATGGAGCGATTCACCAATCCATTAGGTTAGATGGATGAATCTCACACGATAGTATCCAGGTCACATTTCACCTTAAACAAATGAACAAATACATGAAGAATGAAAATAAAGCCTATTTTATGGACATTTATTTTTTTTTCATTGTGTTTCTTTTCATGATAATTAAGCACATTTCATATATTTATATTTATTTTAAAAAATCTATATTGATAACAGTAATACTTTTATTAATCAAGGATGCATTAAATTGGTCAAAAGTGGCAGTAAAGACTTTTATGCAGTTCTTTTGAAATTTCTTTTCATCAAAAACAAAAAAAAAACAAAAACAAACAAACAAACAAATAAAAAAAAAAAAAACATTGATAAGAAATGTTAAATAAGTCAATGATTTCTGAAGATTCATGTTACACTGAAGACTGGAGTAATGGCTGCTGAAAATTCAGCTTTTCCATCACAGGAATAAATGACATTTTTAATATAGTTAAAAGTTATTTTAATCTGTAATATTTCACTGTATATTGCCTTAACAGCTTAACAATTTAAATTACATATTTTTTAACAATATGAGAATGGGGGTGCTTAATTTTCATGAAAATAATATTCATCTAAATAGTCCAAAAATTGCTTTTTCCATTAAAAAAAAATATTTTTTTAAGGTGAAATATGTCCTCAACATGTTCTTTACAGGTTTGGTGACATTTACCCAGATATTATTAACGTCTAACTTCTTTTTCTGTCTTTCTTTATACTTTTTAACAACACACTATCTAACCTTTATAATTTTAACTTTCTAATAATTGTTTTGTCATTCTAACCACCAGATACTAGTCTTATCTGACCCAGGGCTCCAAAATGACAAAAAACCCTACACATTTGTGACGATAATTCAAAATGCAATTTCCATTAGTATATAGATGCCCATTCAAAAAATTATATTTTTGCGCAAATTAATTTGTCACTTAGAAGGTTTGTAAAGAACACAGATGCCAACATGGACAGGTTGCTTGACATGACCATGAACAAAACCACACCAGCATATAAAACGCAACATATGCTGGTGACCAATAATACTCTGTCGACTGCCAGGTGAAAACTGTAGTAATCACAAGTAGCAAAAACAAGCACAACAGCAGTCATCAGCAGTATGGAGCCCTGTGACGTGTTTTTCTGTAACATTTTATTCTTCGTTGGGTCTGACTTCCTCCTGGCTTTCCCTTTTTTCTCTGTCCTTCGTCCTTCCTCCCAGTGTGCTCAAGACCAGTGCATTCAGAGCACCAAATTCGTTTTGCAGGCCGCCACCAACCCGCTGCTCCACAGTCAGGCCGTCATTCTGGGAGGAGGCGCACCCCTCCAGGCCAAGACCTCTCTGGGTGGGCCGTGCTCCACTCTGGGCCCCTCTCAGCCCTCGCTGCCCTCCTCCATCCCAGGCCTCAGCTGCGGAGGAGAGCTGATGGCCCTGCGAGACTCTGAGATCCACTGTCACCATCACCTACACCATCAACATTTCATCAGTCCGGAGGAGACGCCCTCCCCACCCGCAGCCCTGCCCTGTGCCACCCACCTGGGTCACCACGTTCACCCGGCTCAGCTCTTCGACCCCGCCAGCCAGGACTCACTCCATGAAGACTCTGTGCGGGGTTTGGTGAAGCTGAGTTCAGTGTGAGCTGTTTTGAATGCCGTCCTGCTGAACTGGACCACAAGCCATATGGTACTTTACACACACATAACAGCCTCTGCTGGACGTTTCTGATATGTAATGGAGGCAGCTGCCCCAAACTATTTCCGGGATGTACCAAGTGAGGATCAAAGCTAGTCTTCCAGCTGTATTATTACTCAACCAAGCTATTATTATTATTTTTTTTTTATGGAAGCTTATTTCCACTACGGAATAAAAATATTTAAAAAAGGTAACTGCGACCTTTTCTCTCACAAGTCTGACTTTTTTCATGCAACTGCGACTTTGTGTCTCACAATTTGGACTTTTTTTCTCAGAATTGCGAGTTTATGTTTTGCAATTGCGAGAATAGATCTCACAATTCTGACTTTTTTCCTCAGAATTCTGCATGTGCATGTGGTCAGGTCAGGTGTCTAAAAATGTGAGAAAAAAATTGCAAGATGTAAACTCAGAATTCTGAGAAAAAAGTCAAAATTGTGAGATCCAAAATCGCATCTGCAAGTTTGTAATTCACAATTGGAAGAAAAAAAGTCTGAATTGTGAGATGCAAACTCAGAATTCCGAGGGAAAAAAAAAAAGGTCAGAAATGTGAGATATAAACTCACAATTCTAAAAAATAAAAAAGTCAGAATTGTGAGATGTAAACTCACAAGTGCAAGTTTATGTGAAAGTGAAAGTGAAAGTGAAAAGTTTATAACTCAGTTCTATGTAAAAAGTCAGAACTATGGGATAAAATTGCGCAATTCGGAGAAAAAGTTCAGAATTGTGAAACACTAAATCAGAATTCTGAGAAAAATGGTCAGAATTGTGAGATACAAACTCAGAATTCTGAGGAAAAAAGTTAGAATTGTGAGATTTAAACTCGTAATTCTAGAAAAAAAAAATTAAACTGAGATGTAAACGCACAATTGCAAGTTTATAACAAATCTAAGAAAAAAGTCAGAATTATGAGAGATAATCTCGCAATTCTAAAAAAGTCAGAATTGTAAGATATAAACTCACAATTGTAGAAAGAAAATCAGAATTGTGAGATGTACACTCACAATTGCAAGTTTATAACTAACAATTCTAAGAAAAAAGTAAATTTTCAGATAGAAATTTGTAATTCTGAATTCTAAATTAGAATTATGAGATATGAACTCGCAATTCTAAAATTCTAAGATAAAAAGTCACAATTACCTTTTTACCTATTTTGGCAGAAACAAGCTTCCATAGCCTCTCTAAAAGCAGCTCTATAGAGCACAGCAGTGGCCACCCACTTTTTACGTTCAAGTATTTTCTCCATTCATTTCTCCATAAAGATTTCATAAAGTTCTCCAATAAAGAAATAAAATCCTTAAACTAAACCAACCAGCTCTGATATGAATCATAATCTTAGATTGAAGAAAAAATATTTTAAATCTGTAGAATTACAAGACAGATTTTCTGAGGGCATGAATTGCTCATCCCATGAAGCATTGTGAATGGTGCAATCAAATAAGAAACTACAGTTCAATATAAAATATATTTTAAGTATATTACAAAATATTGTGGCTGTCATTCACAGTGCTGCATTGCAGTGGTCGATCGTTGCTGAGCTCTTTTGCAGTGATTTATGTTTCCATAGTAACAATGAGTCCTCAGATTGGTTTCTTTCTAGTTAAGATTATGGTGTAGGGGAATGCAGCTATTAAAAATATCTTTAAAAAAGACCTTGAAATCACAGACTTATGGTTTTTAAAGCAGCACATATAATCTCTTAAAGTTCAAAAGCCTCTTAAAAGGTTTATGTGCTATTGGGGTTAAAATTCAATTAATCTATGGAGAAAGTAAATGGGATTTTTACTTATGGAAGCTGACTGTTGTGCTCTAGAAGTGGGCTTTGCGGTTTCTTTTTTTGTTTTTGTTTTTTTGAGCTGTCGGTCAGCCAATAAATGGGATCATTTCATATGGACAGTGTTCTTGTGTGATCTGTTCATTTGTGGTCCTCCAGTAGTATTACCTGAGCTGGTGAGATGACAGAGAATCACTTCAGTGTTCGTCTGTTTGTACAGCCTGTGATTCAGACTCTCACAAACTCATCTGTCCCAAAGTCTGACATGTTTGGTCATACAGTGATAGAGACAGACAACTTTAATGCGACGTCACTGCCTTTATCTCTCTCTGGGGTTATGTCGATGATATTAGTGGTATTATCTATGATAATTATGCTTTGGTTATATATTTGGATATATATTGCATCAAATTTAAACCAGGTGCCAACACATTATGGTCATGTGATTATGTGCCAAAAAACAGTTTCCTGGTTTTAAGCTACAAAAGTGGAATATTGTGGATGTTAATAAATTCACAACTTTTTAAAAAAAGCTGTTTGTGATTGTCTTTGTTTACATGCCTCATTAAAATTCATAGATAAAAGAAATGTTTTAGTTATTCTAATTAACATATAACTGATTTGAAATTGCTTAATGGTTTCTAAGGCGATTCCTAAATCTAGTTTCAATGTAATGTATAAATGGTAATAACTCACAAAACACAACCATAATTACTAGACAAAGTAAAAGATGTATATTATATTTTTATTATTATTATTTTTTATAATATTGCTTATCTTTAATCAACAGATATCAGAGGAACAAAACACAAATAATATATATATATCACAAATTACCAGATAATTCTTAAAACTAGTAGCAAAAAGCAATTGAGGATGCTGGAATGTTGCATAGTTCTGCTGTTAACTGTAAATATAAAAAAAAAAAAAAAGTGCTTATCTTTAGTTCTGGAACCTAATGGTGAACGTGATTATTGATTTGCTATTCCTATAAGGCTATCATGCCAAGTCAAATGCATTAGTGCAGGCCTTGCATTAGCAAATCATCTGCTTGTCTGATGTAAAAATTACACATCTCGCAGGAAGGAAATTTAAATGTTTTAAGAAACTCAACTTCAATTATTATACCCATGATTGGGATGGTTTATGGATGGGTATGTTTTTCAGCCCTGTTTTTGCCCAAACAGTGTAAAATTTTAAAGCTGCAATCTGTAATTTTCCAAATGCCTGGAATTAGCTTGGAGTGATTCGCAAAAAAAAAAAAAAAAAAAAAAAATAGAAATGGCTAGACAGTACAATTACTGTCGCACAACCATTACCATCCTACCAGATGCTATTTTTTCCCATCCATCTGTTATGTCCGGGGTCTGCAACCTTTTTTGACCCATTGCAACCATGTTTAGTTTTCATGTACCACACAAGAAGTCATGGAGTCAACTGCACCTCTTTCAGGCTCAAGTTCAAATCATCTCCAAATCTACTCAACTAATAATCAGCGAATGGGGTTTATCTTAGTCGTGGCTAACTTCTGCCTACCTATGCAGTGGGACTTGTCATTCAGATCACACCTTATCAATATTATAATAAACTGAAATTTAAACACTTAAAACAAACAAGCCAACAAAACAACAAAGAATAAAAATTCAAACGTGCTAACTCTTAGACAAAGTGGTTGAGGAGTATAATGTTCAGTCAGATGAGAACGGCCACACCTAGTCTAGCATTTTAGTCCAAATTCAAATTATAACTTGAATAAGTTGAAATAGTTCAGATTAGCTTCAGCTGCAGGAGTCTCAGGTTGATTAAATATACTTGGTTGGAGGAAACACAGGAATGGTCGTCAAGCTGGAGCTGCTCACCAGATCTTCACATCCTTAAGCTCTAGATCTCCCACAATCTCTATCACATCCACGCAACTTAGATCCTGCACACGGTGCTTGTAACTCAGCTGGTGGAACCCGTTTACAGCCACTTTATACTCCTGAGCCTCACACAGGATGATCATCTGCCATGGAAAAGCATGAGGTCAGAGGTCACAGCAGATACCACTCAAAAAACAGTGCTGGGAAGGTTACTTTGGAAATGTAATAGGTTACAGTTACCCTGTTTAAAATGTAATAAGTAGTGTAACTATTTCAATTACTTTATTAATGTAAATGATTACATTTGAGTATTTTTGATTACTTCTAAATTTAAATTTCATTAAAAAAAAAAATCTATTTTTTCTTAATTGTTAATCATTTTCAAACATTTAAACCAGGCAGGGTTAACCTTACATTAGAACTCAACACTGATGTCAAAAATCCTTCATCACTTGAATTAAGATTATAATAATTTAATTTGAAAGCACAGCCACCACAATATCAGTCTTTAGCGCCTCTATCGGTTAAATGCAGATTTAAAATCATAAGATAGTTTAATAGATACTGTTTCTGAAATCAAATCTTTGCACAGCTATGACAAGAAACGCTGGCATCTAACAATGCCTTGGAAAAAACAGTTAACCTTAAAAAATAAAGCATATACATAAAACCAAATAGGAAATAAAACAGTTATCGAACAAGCATGTGTCCTAAACTCCTGAAACATTGGTGTCTCATATTTTAGAGCAGTCAGTGCAATTTGGGAAAGAAATCAATCAAATATCTATGTGTGTGAAAATATTCAGATGTAACCCCCTTTGTAATCATTAACATTTTCATAAGTAACTGTAATTTAATTACATATTTTTTCTAATTAATTTTTGTAATTAAATTACGTAACTCTGTTACATGTAACTAGTTACTCCCCAACACTGTCAAAAACACAGCAAGAATGAGTAAGATGCACATGCAGGAACTGATGAAATTTAACCCAATCAAGGCCTTCATCCTGCATTTTCAGAGAAACACACTAAAACCAAGTCATCATTCTCTAAAGTCAACATGAATCTGCATTTGTAAGCCATTTAACTTATTTGACATATTTTTAGTTAGATTAAAGGCTCAGTTTTAAACTAAATATTTGAATACTGCCATTTAAAATGGTGATTCTGGTCTCCACACAAGGTTTTACTTTTCACATAATGTACTGAATTGATATGTCCTTCTAATTAGAATAATGAACTATTTAATCAAAATTAGTTTTAATTATTAACTAATTTGAATCAGTAAAAATCTAACATTCCGTAAACATTCCTTGTTAAAACCAATAAAATAACAACTGGACATTTTTACAGCATGATACAAAGTAAATATAACATTGCTGTACCATGCATGTCAATTACTGTAACTAATTAACATTTTACATTACAAATGATGCCTAAAAAGCTATTATATGTATATATTTTGTCACCATTTACTCATCCCCAAGTTGTTCCAAACCTGTAGGAGTTAAACACAGAAGATGATATTTTGAAGAATGTTCGTACCCACATACAGGTGCATCTCAATAAATTAGAATGTCGTGGAAAAGTTCGTTTATTTCAGTAATTCAACTCAAATTGTGAAACTCATGTATTAAATAAATTCAGTGCACACAGACTGAAGTAGTTTAAGTCTTTGGTTCTTTTAATTGTGATGATTTTGGCTCACATTTAACAAAAACCCACCAATTCACTATCTCAACAAATTAGAATATGGTGATATGCCAATCAGCTAATCAACTCAAAACACCTGCAAAGGTTTCCTGAGCCTTCAAAATGGTCTCTCAGTGTGGTTCACTAGGCTACACAATCATGGGGAAGACTGGTGATCTGACAGTTGTCCAGAAGACAATCATTGACACCCTTCACAAGGAGGGTAAGCCACAAACATTCATTGCCAAAGAAGCTGGCTGTTCACAGAGTGCTGTATCTAAGCATGTTAACAGAAAGTTGAGTGGAAGGAAAAAGTGTGGAAGAAAAAGATGCACAACCAACCGAGAGAACCGCAGCCTTATGAGGATTGTCTACCAAAATCGATTCAAGAATTTGGGTGAACTTCACAAGGAATGGACTGAGGCTGGGGTCAAGGCATCAGGAGCCCCCACACACAGACGTGTCAAGGAATTTGGCTACAGTTGTCATATTCCTCTTGTTAAGCCACTCCTGAACCACATACAACATCAGAGGCATCTAACCCGGGCTAAGGAGAAGAAGAACTGGACTGTTGCCCAGTGGTCCAAAGTCCTCTTTTCAGATGAGAGCAAGTTTTGTATTTCATTTGGAAACCAAGGTCCTAGAGTCTGGAGGAAGGGTGGAGAAGCTCATAGCCCAAGTTGCTTGAAGTCCAGTGTTAAGTTTCCACAGTCTGTGATGATTTGGGGTGCAATGTCATCTGCTGGTGTTGGTCCATTGTGTTTTTTGAAAAAAAAAAGTCACTGCACCCGTTTACCAAGAAATTTTGGAGCACTTCATGCTTCCTTCTGCTGACCAGCTTTTTAAAGATGCTGATTTCATTTTCCAGCAGGATTTGGCACCTGCCCACACTGCCAAAAGCACCAAAAGTTGGTTAAATGACCATGGTGTTGGTGTGCTTGACTGGCCAGCAAACTCACCAGACCTGAACCCCATAGAGAATCTATGGGGTATTGTCAAGAGGAAAATGAGAAACAAGAGACCAAAAAATGCAGATGAGCTGAAGGCCACTGTCAAAGAAACCTGGGCTTCCATACCACCTCAGCAGTGCCACAAACTGATCACCTCCATGCCACGCCGAATTGAGGCAGTAATTAAAGCAAAAGGAGCCCCTACCAAGTATTGAGTACATATACAGTAAATGAACACTTTCCAGAAGGCCAACAATTCACTAAAAATGTTTTTTTTTTTTTATTGGTCTTATGAAGTATTCTAATTTGTTGAGATAGTGAATTGGTGGGTTTTTGTTAAATGTGATCCAAAATCATCACAATTAAAAGAACCAAAGACTTAAACTACTTCAGTCTGTGTGCATTGAATTTATTTAATACACGAGTTTCACAATTTGAGTTGAATTACTGAAATAAATGAACTTTTCCACGACATTCTAATTTATTGAGATGCACCTGTATTTGCTAGTCCCCATTGACTTCCATGTTATGGAAAAAAATACTATGGAAGCCAATGGAGACCAGAAACTGTTTGGTTACCCGAATTCATCTCCTTTTGTGTTCAACAGAAGAAAAATTCATACAGGCATGGAACAACTTGAGGGAATTTTCATTGTTGTGTGAACTATTCCTTTATTGTCTTGATTCCTAGGCAGTTAATGTGATGTCAGCTCACATGAAAAGTCGCTTCAGAGGTAAAGAAAGTTGTTACATTATGATGAATAATTTCTCTTTGGAATAATGCAAATTTAATGAACCAGGAATGTACATTAAGAAAATAAATAGAATTCATTTTGATTTCATGTTGACTTTAAATTTCAACAAATGCTCTCATTTAGTGACAAAAAAGGTCTTGTACCTCAAAGTATTGCCCGGGGGAAAGGGGAAAGCTGGAGAGGGAGGTCTCCTCAACCCCCCAACAACCAGACAGGAAAGAGTTTCTAACGAAGGAACCCGTTTTGAAACGAGGGTTTAAGTGAAAAGCAATGTGCTCCGAGTTACTGATGCGCAGGTTTACAGCAAAACTGTGGGGATAAAGGAAGATATTGAAGACATCAATACATTATTAAAAGAAAAATGGGTTAAAAATGACAAAAAACATGTATTATATATATCTAGAATATTCCAGTGGGTTTCCTGATGGTTGTTTTCTTCTCATACCTCTCTGGGGAACCAGAGATCTGCCCCTTCACCATAATGGAATCTCCTGGACTCAATCCTTTCGCAAGTTTGCTCTTAAATGGAAGACTCTGGAGTGAAAAAGAAACACATGTTTCAAATTCAGCACGACAAAGACAACAACCACAATAATAATTCCCAGCTATGGCATTGCTATGCAGTCATTTAAGGCTGGTATACACTACATATCTTTTAAAATCGGAACAGATTTTAAACCACTAGGCATCAGACACTTGCTGACTTTGTAAATGGTTACAAAGCATTACACACTAAATGACTGAAGATCACACATTAACAGACTTTTCAAATCGTTCCTGAAGAAGAAAAAAACACAAAAGTGTGCACCTCGTTACTAGGAGATGCATGAAAAAATGAAAACAATGTTTGTTATAAAATTGACTCAATTTCAAACATACTTGAAATCCTCCAACTGGATGGAATCATAGGCTGAAGCTGTACCAGTACCAATCATACGCATTGTAATGTTCTGTGAAATCTGTCAAGCTCCAACTGCCTAAAATTTGCATCGACTCATCCAGATGGCAAATCGGGGCACAAATCTGTGCAAAAGTTGTGGGGTATATTCCAGCTTTAATGTGTTCTGAATGCATTGCAATACTGTATGATTGCCAAGGTGTTGCTATGCCAGCTGTTAGGGTGTTATAGGTGGTTTCCAGGGCATTGTTAGCTAGTTGTTAGAGTTTTCAGATAAGGGTTTTATGATAAGTGAAGAAACCCAGAGCAACGCTGTAGAAATAGAAACCAAGCCATTGACAAAATGTCCTTTTCCTCATCATGCTTGGTTAGGACTTACACTCGATTCACACTTCTACCTAACGAGTTGAATATTTTGAAGATTTTGTTCTGCATAACACAAAAGAAGAATGTTGGTAACCAATAGTTTTGATTACCAGTGACTTCCAATGTATGGACAAAATAAACACAGACATATTCTTAAAATATCTTCTTTTATGTTCCACAGAATAAATTAACAGGGAAAGTAATCAGGGTGAGTAAATCATGACAGAACGTGGTCCCACTTTATATTAGGTGGCCTTAACTACTATGTACTTACATCAAAAAAATAGTACAATGCAATTGTTGTGTTCATATTGTATTACAAAACACTTTTGCTGCTATGATACGGTGTGATACGGGTTAGGGACAGGTTTGGTGGTCTGGGTAGGTTTAAGGGTGGGTTAAAGTGTAAGGGATGGCTCAACTGTATTTATAAATGTATTTACAGAAATTAATTACAGATGTAATTACATGTGGGCATTTTTAAAATATAATTACAATGTAAAAGACATGTATGTACACAATAAGTGCATTGTATCAAAATTATATTAATTTAAATGTAAGTACATAGTAATTAAGGTCACCTAATATAAGGTGGGACCAAGAATTTTTATTTTAGGTACACTATTGCTTGTTTGAAGTATGACTCCTAATTAATAAACAACAGTTATAGTGATGCTTGACTTAGCAAGCGCCATTAACAACAAGACACAATACACTATTTCCTCTTGTACTCTATATACCTACAGGTCTCTAATCAGTAAGGTGCTTGCTGTAAAGGCCTGATTTAAGGGTCAATGTGACCAAATAATGCCAATGTCCAGACTGTGAGGCACCCACTTCAGTTTGATTTCAATTATTCTGAAATTGAATTATCTGCAGTTCAAAGTAAAGCTACCACATAAAAACTGGTGTCGCATGTGAAAACAATTTACCCATGTACTCACCGTGTCACCTGACTCCGACATGACTGACTATTGGATGAAAGAGGAGGGAATGTTATAATTAAACAGCTTCAGCTAAACTATCTATTTTACTGCAAAATATAGATACACATCAGTTCACTAACAATATATATAATTCTGAATCTGAATCGTAAAACATTTAGAGAGAGAGCATACCATATCTAGAGAGAAATACACTACTGTTTAAAAGGGGTCAGTAAAGAATACTTTTGTTCTTTTGAACATGCTATTAATCAAAGAATCTTGAAAAAATATTATTAATGTTTCCACAATAATATTAAGCAGCACAGCTGTTTTCAACATTGATAAAAGTAAGAAATGTTTCTTGAACACTGAATGATTTCTGAAGGATCATGTGACACTGAAGACTGGATGTAATAATGCTGAAATTCAGCTTTGCCATCACAGAAATAAATTTAAAATACAAAACATTACTTTTAAATTGTAATAAACTCTTTTAACTGTATTTTGATCAAATAAATGCAGCCTTGGTGAGCTTCTTTTAAAAACATTACAAAAATCGTACTGTCCTCAAACCTTTGAACAATAATGTGCATATACTGAATATAGAAAAAAGCAATATCAGAATAGTCACTTACATAAGGCTTTGATCTTTTGCTTGCAACTGCATTTGAAGGTGTTATGGAGCTCTAAAAATATCAAATGAACACGTTTATCTCACAAAATGCAATCCCAGCCACATCATAACAAACAGTAAACATACCGGGCTGCGTTTCCCAAAAGTTTATCATAGCTCCATTGGTTTCAATGGGTCTACAATGTACTTAAGCTTACAATGCTTTTGGGAAACGCAGCCCTGATCATGTACTCTATACCTCTGACCTGTAAAACAATTGATCTGCTACTATTCTCTAAATATACCTTTCCTATATTGACAGTCTATATATCTGTCAGTCCCATTTCAGTTTTCAGGCTACTTTTTACATTTAAATGCAAATCCAAAATCGTTCTTAAAATGTTTCAAACATTTAAAGTTGTAATAGATGAACAGTTACCTTGCTCACTGAACTGGGAATAAACCCAATGGCTTGAATCTGAACCTTCCCTGATATGGCCAGCGTGTCCACCTTCTTGAGCTCTAGCCTGTGCCTGTACTCCAGCAGGTGAGAACCATTTACAGCCACCTGGAGGGAGTAAAGCAATGTATATCTTAAGCGGTATAACAACAAGAAGTTACCTGTGAAATGATTGGAATTTGGAGGATCAACGGAAGAGCATGTCATTTCTGCTCCAAGCAGCATCACGAAACAGATCTGTAACACTTACTCTTGTGCCCATTTGATGGATAAACAAACTCAGACCAACTCATGCTTAATGTGGCATCAACTAAAAGCATGTGAACTAAAAACACACTGGGAAATGGCTTACTGACATCACAGATCTCACTGGCATAGAACTGTGGCATTTTGTTCTTATAACTAAATATATTTATCTTTAGCACCTAAAGGGACAAGGTGATGGACAAAATATAAGATAAGATGAAAAATTATACTTCAACGCTCACAAAACTTTTGCATTCCCTCAAGAAACACTGCGTTGGCTCACAAACCTTTTACTCTCTCTCACAAAAGTATTGTGTTTCACTGAGAACTCACAAAAACACAGAAATCTATTTTTTCTCCAAGCTCATATTATTTCCAACACCAGTTTTGTTTTCGTTTGCAAGAATGCAAAGTTTTGTGAGCGAATACGAGTCATATTTGTCATATGTGTCCCTTTAGGGGCTTCTAGGAATTATGCAATTTGGATCATATTTTGGAAATAAAATAATGGTCAAGACACGATTCAAGATCAAGATTTTAACAGAGTTAAACTCCTTCACATCCTTGGGATGAAATATTGGTTACACTGCATTAGGTACAAAAGCAGCAGAATTTCAAATGCATTGTTTCATCGGCAAAAAAAAGAACATAAATGCATCTGCTTTTGCTCGCATGGATCTCTATACCACTATGAAGTTGTTTTTTTTTGGATTCCTCCCCTGACTGCAGTGGCCTACTCTCTTCTACATTCAAGGTCAGGCATGTGGCATCTCAAACAAGTCAACTGTTTTTATCTACAGAGCCACTGTGTTTAAACTTTTGGGGGCAGCTTGCTTGCTGCATATTAAGGAGAAATTATTTCAACATCCACACTTCACCTTTAACTTTCTAAAAACAGCTAACATAAAGTCACTTATGTTGTATCATTTTAAGCAAGAGAATGAGCTTAAAGTTGACATCATATGGCAATAAACAAGACCCAAACTAATAGAACTCAGGATGTTTATAACCTTGAACATATCCTTCTGCACGAGTATGATGATCTCAAAGGCAGCTCCGTGTCTGAAGGGCATCAGGTAGTGGATCTCCTCTTTGCCCCAGACCTCCTTCTGCAGTGTGTTACAGACGATGTAGGGAGACCGCTTGAAGCGAGGATTAAAATGAAAGGCCACGTCTGCCCGAGGCTTCATGCTGCTCCCGCAGGTCAGGTCAACCTGAAATCTACAAGATATTTCACTGTTTATCATCACTGTCTGGACTGGCTGTGGATAAAATTCAAATGTGATATAAATATACAGCAGGGTGTTTCTTCAACTTAAACTAACAAATTTCATCTTTATTGTTTTTGTTATGTGGTTGCTAACCATATTGCAATTTTTCATCAAGCCGTCATTATTTATCATTTATTAACTTTTAAAATACCTTAAGGCAGTGGTTCCCAAACTTTTTAGAGTGGAGTACCCCCTGAGGCATTTACCATCCTTCTGCGTACCCCTCTCTTCCACTTAGACTGCACCTTTTCCATTAAAGAAGGATATTTGCCCCTAAATTGACTTTCCAGTTTGTTATCTTTACAAATACCTTTACAATATTAATAATGTTTTAAATAATAATAAAAAAGTTCAATATAGTAATATGCAATGATTAGGTGACCGGGAGGGGATGTCTTCGGTTCACTAATATGTCGTGGCCACGAGATCGTTTTGTCGAGATGACGACATCCTTATGTCGTGGCCTTGAGATGCTATGTTGAGGGAACGACATCCATTTCTCATGGCCACGACTACTTCTTTTGAGGGAACGACAAATTTTTCTCGTGGCCACGAGTTTAATGCGTAAGCAAACCTACGTGACCATAGCAACCCGGGATTATCAGAGATGGATAAAACATTTATATTAACATTAAACATTTCATTTAATATTTCTATATTATTATTATTATTATTATTAGGTTATATTAACTTGTTAGGGCTATATTTTTATATTTATTTCATATAAATATATTTTATTATTTCCCCTTTCAATTCGTGTATCGCTTTACCTAATTAACGTTCTGTATAGTTATGCTATTTGCTACCATATATTTTGCAAATACTGTAAACGCCTGACAATTATGCCAATACTTTATGATTGTAGGTTATTTATGCCAGTGCGTGATGATAAATGAGCGTGTTGTGTTTTCATTTACAAATGAAACTACGTGAATGATTCATTCCTTAACGAAACACTAGGCAGTAGGCTATAATATTAATAATTATTGATTCGCAGAAAAAAAATGAAATATGTTAAATTCAACCTTTAAACTGCATTTCCAATAGGCTATAAATTCCAGTCAGCATAATCAAAGCTTTATTGGCATTTACAGTAGGCTTATTTACAAAACTAGTCAGAACGTTATGTAAAAAGATCGAAATGAAGGGGAAAAAACAAATATAAAAATATAATAATAAGCTAATAATAATAATAATAATAATAATGATGATGATGATAGCTAATAATAATATACAAATATTACGGAAAAAGACGGTCAGTTAATAGACACACAGCTAGCAAGACTGTGGGATGGATAAAAATATTTTCTTGTAGGTCTATTTTATTTTATTTACTTTATGTAACATTTAGCCTATTCATGATAAACTTAATTCGAATGCTGTGTACATCGCGTGCAATTGCCTACAGTCCAGTAGCCTATGGTCAATTTAATTATGTAATAATTTCTATAATAATTAATATAATAAATTCTTAATTCAAAATAAAATATTAATGAATTCATCTCTGATAATCCCGGGTTGCTATGGTCACGTAGGTTTGTTTACGCATTAAACTCGTGGCCTCGAGAAAAATATGTCGTTCGCTCAACATAAGAAGTCGACATAATATCACGTTTCCACGAGTTAATATGACGTTTCCACAAATTAATATCTCGTGGCCACGACAAAACTAAGTGAACCAATGACGTCCCCTCTCGGTCACAGTACAATGATGATAAAAAAGTGAAAAGTGATTATTTTAAATACTAAAACCGTCACTGTCTTAATGCAGGAGTCATCGCGTCATTCGTTTATTAAGTAACGAAGCAAGTGGCTGTATTTATGAATTAATCATTGAATCAATGACTTTCACAAACGATTCGTTCAAAGCCACAGATTCGTTCACGAAACACCGCTGTGTGTTGTAGTTCTGCTGTGGCTTTCATTGGAACTATTTCATTGAAAAATAGAGCAAATACTGACACTACTGTGAAGAACATCACTTAATATTACCCTTTTGTTTGTTGAACTGCTGTATAGAATCAATGTCACATTTGCAATTGTGTGGATATTTGGATTTGCATTCTTGCTCGTGTAATATTATCAACATTAAAAACAAGAACTCACAAAAGGTATGTTTTGTATGAAGAGTGTGAACCTTAAATTGATCTCTATGCACCTTCTGTGCCAGGCTATATGTTCTTCATGCTAGTAAGTGCTAAATCTACAGGTACATTGTCGAGAACAGCAGTAATGCAGCGCGATTTGCAAAGCAGCAGACTTTGCACGCAACCTATGCACCCATATGCACGCTGCTTATGTGGAAATGGTTGCAGTCAGTTTTGACCACAAAAAATGTGGTATTTTAATTGGATGTCATGTATTAAGCCATTGTGCCTGTTAGAAATACATACTCGGTTTTAATGTTATTTTAAGGTGGGGAAGAATTAAATGAACGGCAAAACTCAGCATTTTGTTTGCATACCCCCTCTGTCGCCTCACGTACCCCTGTTTGGGAACCACTGCCTTAAGACATAGACTGTATTTTTTTTTTGTCCCTTGTCCATGAATGATCTAAACAAAGAATGTATTTTTTGTGTGTGTGTGTGTGTGTTTGTGAAAATTATTTACACTTTTCACAAATTTTGACTGTCCCACAGTTGTTTTGCAATTTTCAACATGACCAACAATTTTAACAGGCATTTTACAAAGAGTATTTTTTTTTGGTTAACACAGAGATGACAGCATTAAAGATGAGCATGCTGGAGATGAGATATCAGACATATATTGCATGAAGAAAATACAATTTTGTTTGTTAATAATAATAATAATAATAATGCATATTTTAATGTATATCTTTAAGTCATGCAAAAAGTGGAATGTTAATTAATATAAACATTATAATATACATTAATTGTCTATATTTAAGATACATAAAATGTTAGCCATGAATTAGCCAAAGGAGAAATTTTATTCCAAAAGTGTTTAAATGTTAGCAAACATGACAAAAAAAAACTTGAATATATATAATTTGAGATGAAAAATTTGTAAATTTGTTCTTTGTTGTTTTAATCATTTTCCAAAAAAAAAAGACAATTCTGGTGATGCATTTATGTGTACTGTAATACACTGTTAATAGATATATAGTAGATATACAAATAATATTTATTTATTTATTTATTTATTATTACTACTACTAGTGGGTATGCAAATAGTGTTTTAAGGGCCAAAATTGCCCATAAAGAAAGTCTGGTGCTTCTATCATCTTTTAATTCTATTGATATAATATCTCCTGCTTGAGTAATGTCTGCATGTTTATGTAAGGCTGAAATTGGCTTGTTATTGAACTGATTATTTCCGCTTCCCATGATCATGATCCCTTCCTTGAACCAACACTGAGTTGACTTGAGCCAAATAAAGACACTATTGTCTTTTAAAGCTGCTTTACAGCAGAATCTGAACGGTCTCACGTTTCCATAACTGATTCTGATGTTTTCCTGTTTATCTCCGTGAAGCTGCTTTGACGCAACCTGTATTGTTTAAAGCGCTTTAGAAATAAGGGTGACTTGACCTCAAATGTTACAGTATTACCTCCTGTCTAGGGAATGCAGTGACATTTGTAACCCTGGACTATAAAACCAGTCATAAATAGCACACGGGTATATTTGTAGCAATAGCCAACAATATATTATATGGGTTAAAATGATCGATTTTTCTTTTATGCCAAAAATCATTAGGATATTAAATACAGATCATGTTCCATGAATATATTTTGTAAATTTCCAACCATAAATATCAAAACTTAATTTTTAATTAGTAATATGCATTGCTAAGAACTTCATTTGGACAACTTTAAAGGTGATTTTCTCAATATTTAGATTTTTTTGCACCCTCAGATTCCAGATTTTCAAATAGTTGTATCTCAGCCAAATATTGTCCTATCCTAACAACCCATACATCAACTGAAAGCTTATTTAATGTTTCCAATATGAAACCAAATCAAAGCTTTTACTCTCTCACCTGTCTGAGTCACTGGGAACACTGCCCTGAATGAGCACCATCTCTCCGGGCTGAAGTCCGCCCAGGATGGTACCAGCATAAGGAACCATCTACAGACAGAAATTAAAATTAATGAGACACACTGACTCAGTTTGCCCTGCCTTATAGGTCTACAAGGTATAACCATTTACGCTTTCATCCCTGCAAAACAGAAAAAGCATTAACAGATAAACAGATGAAGTCTAACTTAAACTTATCAGTCTAAGTAACGTTACTAGAAGCACTGACCCATTAGCAAAAAGTGTAAGTAGAATAAATCTTACTGGATTCGTTATCGTTTGTTTCGGGTTTGCGACAGACATATTGGCGATGCTGTTCAGAAAGTCTTTTTATATACTGTTATTACGAGTTAATCACCAGTTCAGGAAGAAAACAAAAACGTTTTCAGCACTTTCACTTCCGCATGTGAGAATGACGCATTCTGTAATCAATTAATGCGCTACATGAGCGCGACGCGTTCAGCGACCAATCAAATGCGACATAAGCGCGGCGCGTTCAGAGACCAATCAAATGCGACATGAGCGCGACGCGTTCAGCGACCAATCAAATGCGACATGAGCGCGGCGCGTTCAGAGACCGCGACGCGTTCAGTGACCAATCAGTGCGCCATACGAGTGCGACGCGTTCATTGACCAATCATTTACGATTTGCGTGACACTGTGGCCAATCAGAGCGCTATATATTTACTGACCGATCACGGTGCTGTTTGACGTTTTGTATTGTTTTTCATTCGAAGATGAAATGCAGTGAATACGTAATACACCTTAAATAATTTTACGTTTGCATGTGTTAGTTCTTGAATTAATGCGTTCACTTTTTACCCATTGCATGCATGCATAAAGAAGAGAGGATTTTCTCTTATAGTGACAGATTAATATGCGTTTTACGTGAAGTTGAATCGGAGCACATGACACGGAAGTAACGTTATCTACAAATTCTAAACATCCTCATGACAAACTTCATCAGTAGTCCACACAAACACCCATCTAAACATGCTAAGACGCAATCTGCTGTTCACAATCTCCTGCTTTCTCGGGTGCTCTGCTGAGTTTTATGTTATAGATGATCGGACTGGATTAGGGAGAGAATTTGATGGAATAGGTGGATTAAGTGGAGGAGGAGTAAGTCATGATAACTTTTTAAATTGTATTATTTGCATACTGTCAAAAGACTCACTTGCTTTCGTTCACAGGCTACTTCACGACTTCTTGTCAACTATGAAGAACCGTATCGGAGTCATGTATTGGATTTCTTGTTCAAGGTATTGGGTCACATGAGTTTAAGATGTGTGGCTTTCAGTTATGGACATGCATTGAATAACCGGGTGTGTTGTAATAATGCGGGTTTGGTTTTATTCAGCCCAACTTTGGAGCTTCATTGCACATGCTAAAAGTAGAAATAGGAGGCGATGCTCAAACCACAGGTAATACAAAGTGTCTATCTTTGTTTGTTTCTTTTTCTATACTGTGTCTGTCTATCTTGTCTGCATCTATTCATATATTCAGTAATACACTAAAAATGCAATTAATACATTCAATACACCCCTTCTATGATGAGAATATTTTTGAATTAATAACATTTAATTCAGATGGAACATAAAGTAGAAAAAAAGAAAAACCTCATCAAAAGAAAGATATGCCTGAAAAGATTACATAGTATTTCATAGAAAACAATGGTTTAACAACTGGTTATTTAAGGGGAAAAAAAAAAAAAACTTTTTTCCGGAATCAGAGTCACATGCGAGTCATGTGATACAAACATGCTGGGGGGGAAACACACACACACACACACACACACACACACACACAAAACGGGAAAAGATATTATAAAGATGACCCCTTCAAACCCCCAAAAATATAATTTATTTGACCTTTTAATGACAAGGCAACTTTACTTAAAAAAAAAAAAAAAAAAAAGTAAAAAAATAAATAAATAAAAAATTAGATGTGTACACTTTTTAAGAAACTGAGTGTCTATTTACAGGAAGTGCAAATAGCTTTTTGGGCAAAGGTGTTTTACAAAACCATTGTTTAGCTGAGCCAAGCAAACTTACTTAACTTAAGAAGCCCATCCGGTAACAGGAGCAGGAGGAAAAAAAAGAAAATGAAGAAAATATTCTAAAAATGGACATTACAACATGTGCATAAACATTCAAATCTGTTTCTTTTCCCAGAACTTCAAGGGTTCTTTACTGATAAGCAGGTTCAGTATGGTTAGGAGTAGGTGTAGGAGTGGGCTTTAGGGTTTCATATGCACTGAATATGTTGTTATTATTACATATTATTGGATTTTATATTGTACTACAGTACACTGAGTTACAAACTGTATTTAACACTATTTACACTTAAGTGCAAAGAAAATACTGCTGTTTTCTTTAAAAAAAAAATACCCTCTGCTTTATGTATGACTTTTTTTAAAGATATTTTTTACCCCTTTTTCTGTATTTTGGACAATCTTAATGTGTGTTCATACTGACATTGATTAAATTACTTGAGGTCGCAAGTCTGTGAGTGGTTTTCTAGTAGGTGGTCCTACTCTGTCATGGTGTCTAAATGTATCAGGTGGTGGACCATTGGTGGACCTCTCATTTGCATAAAGTTGAACTCTGTCCAACTATGAAACATACCCAACAATCGCTGACACTCATGTTGCAGGACGTTGCCAACTCATAGAAAAAAAAAAAGCTGAATCACTAGCAGTGTCAACTCATTTTTATAGCAGTGTGGGAGTTATTAATTCAAAATGAAACATTAAGATAGAAAAATTACAAACAAATATAATGGATATATATATTAAGATTAAAAACATTTTAGACTGAAACAAATTGTTGTAAAGTGACCAGTCCCAGCTATTTACATTTCCCAGAAACAAAATGTATTAACTTTATGTTTGGGTTACTACAGGTTACTAAAGGTTATTTACTTGTCTGTTTGACAGATGGCACAGAACCCTCTCACATGCACAGTAAGGATGAAGGCAATTTTTTCCGTGGATATGAGTGGTGGCTTATGAAAGAAGCCAAGAAGAGAAATCCAAACATCAAGTTGATAGGTAATTAGTTTGTTCCACACTACATTTGCCATTTATATATTGAAAGACAGAAATAATCTAGAGACGATGACAGATATTTGACTTGATTCAAAGCTTTGATTTTGAAGGTCTTCCCTGGGCATTTCCGGGATGGGTTGGAGAAGGAACCCAATGGCCTTACTTCTTTCCAAATGTTACTGCCGACTATGTTGTTACATGGATCTATGGAGCAAAGCAGCATCATAACCTTGACATTGATTATATTGGGGTATGTATGCACTAGCTAATAGTGCAAATAATTATGATGATATGATGTTTTAGAGGGAAACTTTATCTGAACTTCTCTGTTTGATCTTATTTTCAGATATGGAATGAAAAAAAATATGATCCAGTATACATTAAGGTAAAAAAAAAAAAAAAAGAGTTAATTCTGTAATCTTCGTTCCAAATAGCCTAACTAAACTGGCCATAAGATGTGTCTGTCTGTCATTTACCTAGGTGCTGAGAGATACCTTGGACAGAGTTGGTTATACAAATGTCGGCATCATTGCTGCAGACGGAGACTGGTCCATTGCAGCTGCCATGCTGGAGGATCCATATCTGAATGATGCTGTTGAGGTGATAGGGTGAGCAGTTTGCTTTCTTAAAAACCCATATAACTGACCAACTAGCTGAGCTCTTAAGTGTAAACTAAAGTATAGTTAAGAGTTTAAAGTCTTTACAGTGTCCACTACCCAGGCACCAAAACAGTGAAGGAAGCTTTGTTAACGGAGAAGAAGCTTTGGTCCTCTGAAGATTACAGCACCTTCAATGACGACATCGGCGCTGGATGCTGGGCTCGTATCTTAAACCAGAACTACGTGAATGGCAGAATGACCTCGTGAGCTGTTTACAGACATCTGTCACTTTCTCTGCAATATACATCCTTATGCTAATGTGCTCAGAGTAGGACTGCTTTGTTTTAGGACTATATCCTGGAATTTGATAGCAAGTTACTATGAGAATCTGTCCTTTGGTGGAGATGGGCTGATGACAGCCGATGAGCCCTGGAGTGGACATTATGTAGTGGAATCTCCGATATGGATGACTGGTAACATGCTCCTAACAGTCTGGCCAGTTTTGGGGTCAACCTTTCAAAGCTTCTATTTCAATTTTTAGATTTTGCTCTTTTTTTTTTTCTTTTCTGAATAGCCCTGCTGTTTTCAGATCATGTTAAGATCATGCCAGGCAAAAATTTCTCTTGATATACCAAACCAGGTATACAGAATTGTTGGCATGTCTTTTTTAGACATCTACATTACTGCCTCTTGCCATCTCTCTTTCTTTTCCAGGAATAGTATAGATACAGTATTAATTGAGCAGAATTAAATAGACTTTTATTAAATTCCTTAAATATTTTAAAGGAATAGTTCACCCAAAAATGAAAATTCTGTCTCCATTTACTCACCCTCATTTCATTCCAAACACATAAGACTTTGTTCGTCTTCAAAACACAAATGAAGATGTTCTCATTGAAACAAGAATTCTTAAGATTTCTGTCCCTTCATTGAAAGTCCATTCTAACAAAACATTCAAGCTTCAAAAGGTATGAATTAAAGGGTTACTCCACCCCAGAATGAAAATTGTCATTAATCACTTACCCCTATGTCGTTCCAAACCCGTAAAAGCTTCGTTCGTCTTCGGAACACAATTTAAGATATTTTGGATGAAAACCGGGAGGCTTGTGACTGTCCCATAGACTGCCAAGTAAATTACATTGTCAAGGCCCAGAAAAGTATGAAAGACATCGTCAAAATAGTCCATCTGCCATCAGTGGTTCAACCGTAATTTTACGAGGCTACGAGAATACTTTTTATACGCAAAGAAAACAAAAATAATGACTTTATTTAACAATTCGTCTCCTCTTTGTCAGTGCAGCGTCATTTTGGAGAGTATCCGCTGGACGCAAACTGCATACGCTGTTCTGTGTCAGCCGCACCACACGGATACGTTTTCAACGTTTGTTTATGCTTTGATTTGAATGAAAACAGCGTATCCATGTGGCATGGCTGACACAGAACAGCGTACGCAGTTTGGGTCCAGCGGATACTCTCCAAAGTGGCACTACGTTGAAGCAGAGGAGACGAAGTGTTGAATGAAGTCGTTATTTTTGTTTTCTTTGTGTACAAAAAGTATTCTCGTAGCTTCATAACGTTACGGTTGAACCACTGATGGCAGATGGACTATTTTGGTGATGTCTTTCATACTTTTCTGGGCCTTGACAGTGTAATTTACTTGGCAGTCAATGGGACAGTCACAAGCCTCCCGGTTTTCATCCAAAATATCTTAAATTGTGTTCCGAAGACGAACGAAGCTTTTACGGGTTTGGAACGACATGGGGGTGAGTGATTAATGACAAAATTTTCATTTTGGGGTGGAGTGACCCTTTAAGCTGTTTAATACAAGCCTTCTTAAGAGACGCAATTGTTTTATATGATGAATAAATTTAATTTAGGGTTTTATTCACGTATAAAGATTGATCAATGCAAATAAATTGAGCACATTAAATATGGTAAATGGAACCTCAACCATACATGCTTGATGGGTGAACAAACCTCATTGGTTCTCACGTGTCAAGCAAGCATGTTGGAATGAGAATGGTCATTGTAGCCAATGAGTGAATGCAAGTTATTTCATGAGTGTTGATAAATTGTATTTCTTTTTCCTGTAGCACACACTACTCAATTTACACAAGCAGGCTGGTTTTATCTGCAGACTGTAGGGAATCTCACCCATGGAGGGAGTTATGTGTCTTTAACGGACCGTAAAGGGAACCTCACAATTGTTATTGAAACCATGGTGGGTGCTTAGTTATTTTCTTATGTCTTGAAAATGTCACAAGTTTTAGTGAATCATTTATTTTGATCTCTATGAACACTCCTCCCTTCCTCTTTTTATAGACACACGATCACTCTCAATGCATTCGACCTCCTCTACCGCACTTTGACGTCTCTCCTCAGATAGCCACATTTCAGCTCAAAGGTTCTTTTGTAAGTGCAGTTCTGTCTCTATTTGATATTTCTATCCATTTATTTCTTAACCTTAAGGCTTAATATTATGTTGCTTGTGCTTTCATCTTTTATCAGGCACATCTCACTGACCTTCAAGTGTGGTACTCAAAATTGGATTTTGAGACCAAAAAAGATACACTGTTTCAGCGGATCAGTCCTATTAAGGTATATTTGAATCAGTTCACTCCATATTTCATGTCTCTACACACTGGAAGGAATAGGCAGTAAAGGAACCTTCTTGTTTCCACACAGGTCTACAATGGTTCATTCGCTGTTAAACTAGATGTCGATGAGGTTTACACAATCACAACAGTCAACACTGGACAAAAAGGCGCCTACCCAAAGCCCCCCAAATCCCGGCCATTTCCAAAGAATTACTCTGATGACTTCACTGTCGGTAATGAATATTAGTGTCAACAGAAAACTATCGGAAGCACTGACTCAACTGATGTTCATTACAGCATTTCTTTTTGTTCTTAGATAACCCTCCATTCTCTGAGGCCCCATATTTTGCTGATCAAACCGGTGTGTTTGAGTACTTCAGAAATAGCACAGATAATGGCTCGCATGCCTTTACCTTACGGCAGGTGGTCACCGAACGGCCGGTCACCTGGGCTAGAGATGCCGACCAGACCATCAGCATCATAGGGGACTACAGCTGGTATGTTTGTCCTCAGTATTGTGATATTTCCTGAGCCAGCAATACATGGGAGAACGTACATTTTGCAGAGATGTTGTAATCAATAATGCAGTATTATAGTAAAGGACATTCTGTCTCACACAATTCACCATTTGTCAAACTAGGACAGACCTCAATGTGTCCTGTGACGTCCTAATTGAAACTCCCGTCACTGGAGGCGTGTTCCTGGCGGCCCGGGTTGATCAAGGTGGAGAGTCCGTCAGAGAAGCAAAGGGTGTCTTTTATTGGATTTATGCAAATGGAACCTATAAAGTGACAAATGATATAGGTAACCATTTTATATTTCTATTTCTTTGAAAACAGTTTGTTCATGTTTAGTTTTATCATTATAAAGAGGTAATTTTTACTCACCTGCCAATTTGGATACTACAGAAGCTAAAACAAAAATTTCAGCCATAAACTAGATCAGGGGTCACCAAACTTGATCCTGGAGGGCCGGTGTCCAACACAACTGCCTGGAAGTTTCAAGTATACCTAGTAAGACCTTGATTAGCTGGTTCAGGTGTGTTTAATTAGGGTTGGAGCTGAACTCTGAAAGCCCTCCAGGACCGAGTCTGGTGACCCCTGAACTAGATTATCAAAAACACAGCTTAGTTTTTAAAAATATTTACTATCTAATCCTTTTTCTGAGTCATTGAATGCCTTTTAATTTTACAATAGTCAGGCATTTTAGTTTTAATCCCTGGTTATAAAATAAGTTGCTTTGTACATGCATGGCCTTTTGGATATGCGCAATTCTTGCTCAGCGCAGCTGTGCATAACTAGGGCGTCTATGGCAGCCTACTGATCGCTTTCAAATGAAGAAATCTGGCGCAGTGATTTGATAGAATCTGACCATTCCTGGTGCCTAATTTGTGCTTCTAATAATAACTTTGAACTGGCTGACTTGGGCTGGGTTTCCCAAAAGCACCATAAAACTAAAAGTCCCAAAATACTTCAAGCAAAAATGAAGAATGAATGGGTGAGATGTCATTTCGAACTAAACCTGGCCAAGATGAACTTTGTTTGGAGTTTGTTTTGGTGCTTTGAAACTACTCGCCAGCTATTAAATTTGAATTGTCGTTGGACCATGTAATGTGTGTGTGCTGGGGATTACAGTGCTATATGAAATTCTTTTTTTCTGATTCCAATCTTAATTTTATTTTAATTTTAGTACATACCTCAATGAACTATTTTTATTGTATTATGACTAATCTTTGTTTTTCACATTAAAGGTGGACAGAGAGTTCTTGCTGAAGGGCTGTCAGGAACAAGGGAAGGTGTATGGTATACCTTAACCCTTGGAGTCAAGGTAACATATACATATACATATACATATACATTAAATGGTAGCCTTTTAACTATTAATTATCTTTGTTCTTAAATGGGCATGTTTTGGTCTGCAGGGATATTTTGCCACTGGGATGCTGAATGGCTATCCGCTGTGGAAGAACGCTGTTGTTCTTGAACCCAAGAATGGCTGGGCTGCACTAGGAACTCTCTCTTTTGAATATGCACAATTTGATAATTTTGAAGTGAATGCAGAATAATTTATGCCAACTTCACATCAATTATGTTTACATGATCATTATACACTTTTGCTGCTTACACACCTTTCATCCGTTTCCTAATGTCTTTTTTAATGCTAAAAAACACTGTGATGGATGTCTTATTTTATTTAATTTGATGATTGGTCTTTTTTTATTTTTACTGATTTTTACTTTCTCTTTTGGGTTTATGATTAAGGATTCTTCAAAAAGGGATGCTTTGTGCCAATTACTGTAACTGGGCTGTTTGTGAAAGAAGTGTATGAATGACAAATTACCAGTTTGGACATATTTGTTGGAGTTAATGT
Source organism: Spinibarbus caldwelli (assembly GCA_039654775.1). Classification (NCBI taxonomy): domain Eukaryota; kingdom Metazoa; phylum Chordata; class Actinopteri; order Cypriniformes; family Cyprinidae; genus Spinibarbus; species Spinibarbus caldwelli. Next base: position 7,675,560 of record CM077240.1, read on the forward strand.
TTTATATGAAGCTGTGTAATAATAAACAGAACTAAAATTGTGGGAAATATTGAATGAAAAGAAATGACTCCTTCAATACTGGATCATGGATGTACATCATAAAAGCAAACTGATGTAGGCCTATTCAAGTGCAGACACATTTATGTTCTAGATGATTTTTCAAAAATATATTTAACCTAAGACTGGGAATATCATACATAACTTTAAAAAATGAATGATTCTTAATGATCTTTTATCATGAATGCGCATTTATCATATAACAAGCACATACCTGCTGACTTCCCCTATTTGTGAAATAACAGCTTACACGCATTACTCTTTCCAATGCTTTTCTTTAAACAATTTGCAAATTGAAGCAGATCATAGAAATAAGATACAGTGATGACACTGGGAATACATTTTAATGGCATAAACATATTACTGAAATGTATTTTTAGACTCCAGTCCTGCTGCTTCCTGGAGACCCTCATCAAATGAATAGCTCTGAATGATATATTCAGACTTGCAAAAACTGTTATAACAATTCTTAGGTTTTCTGGATTGTTGGCTGATAAAGTTATTAAAATAAATTACAAATCAAAGAGAAAATGTATAGGCTATACTAAATATGGAGTCAGAAATTACACTTGGAGCTTTGTTAATGGATCAGTGGATATAAAGAAAAGAAGAAACAAGTTTATAATTGTATAAGGGAATATCCAAGTTTATCCTTCTGGGAAAAAAATAAAAATAAATAATAAAAATTACCCTACAGGCCACACTTAAATTGCTGCACTAAACATCTCAACATGCATTACACACCTCCAAACTCAATTAAAACATAAACTATTACTTATAATTATTAAGAGTATCCGAAACAAACATTAAATTAGGTTAGTTGTGAAATGTCTTAAAATAAGTCAATTGGGTATAGTATATCGCCCAGGTAACAAAGTCTACTAGTCCGGTACATGAATTGCATTAATATCATAAACGGTGTGGTGTAATGTTGCTTTGTTTAGTTCTTGTCCTCATGTGTAGTCGGATAGGAGGAGGACAAACATGAACTGTCTTCAGAAGGATCGTCGGAACAGTTGCGAATAAAAAAGCAAAAAAAAAAAAAACTAAGTTTCGCATCGGATGAATATTGGGTTAGTTTATCATTTATCATTTCTTTTGTAGTATTGGTGTGTGTTTTTAATTTTTGAATTAAAATTCATTTGGATATTTTTGGAAGCGTAACACTGAAGAAAAAATAATTAAAAGAATGAAGGCTAGTTTTCCTATCTTTTATTTATTTGTGTTTATTATGTAGTAGAAAATAAGAAGTAAACAGTAGCCTAAAGCAGTTTTGTTAAACAATTATTAATATTTGAAAAACCTTTGTCCGCCAAATCAAAGTCATGTGGTGCAACCAACATGCAGAAAAAGAAATCAGTAAACAGAAAATGAAAGCATAGAATACCCTGCAGACCATGACTGCGTGTCAAGGTTTATAAGTCTTTATAATATAATATATAATAATATCACGTTTTATGACTAGGAAACAATCTTTTTATGTTATTGACCCTGGTAACAAGTCTGGTAATGTGTCTTAAAATTTAGAGATCTAGCTCATTTAATCTCATCTCATTATATTTCAGTCTCTGAGTCGAGAGGAGCTGTCTGTGATGTTATTGTGTATAATGCAGTGTGATGTTATTGTGTATAATATCACTGAACACAACGATCTCATAGATGAGGCAACATGGGCCATTTCAGGTAATAATTCCTCAAATTTCCAGACTGCTTAAGGCTGTATCTCAGGTGAGACACATTCAGACCAAAAATAGCAGCTTGCTAGGTTTTGGGGCACAGTCTTAATGCCATTTCATTTCTTGTCCGTTTTTTTCTTTATTCAAAATGAATCTATCATACTGTATATTAAACCTGTATTTACCATAGCTCTGCACTCTGAAATTGAACATTTTGGGTCCCCAAAAATATTCATCCTGCTGTCAACGATCATAACGTGGCCAATGACCAAACCAGCTGATCCTGTGAGTGTTGCTTTTAAACATACAATGAGGTCCACTTTGATGCCACACTGAAAATCCATTTTTTTCATTTTGTTTTTTTAAATTCAGTTTTAGGATTTGAAAAATGTAAAACAAAAAGCTAGAATTAACTTTTTAAATTTTAAATTCAATTTTTTTTTAGTTCAGCTCATCTTAAAAATCATTATGTTGATATTATCAGTTAGAATGAAAAAGATTTGTATTAGAAAATAATAGAAAGTAAAAACATTTCACTAGTGGTCTCAGACTATTACAGTGACCAGACATCATGCTCTAGTTACATTTTCTGATTTTATCTTAAGGATGATCCTGACATTCCCTTCACTGAAGATGACTACAAAAGAAGAAGACCACATCCAAACTTTAAGGAACACACCAGCACAGAGAAACTAGTGCTTAAACTGGGGAAGACTGTAATAATCCAGAAATCATTTCATATCATTTATTATATGAAACAAACTTAGCATAGCTTAACATATGAAACAAACTTTTTTTTTTTTTTTCAGAAAAAGTCAAAGCTAGCCACTTATGTTGTAACATCAGGACTGCAGTATGGCATGGGCGAGAACATCTTCCACTTCTTCTTTAAAGTACTGAAATACTATATACGAGAGCAACATAATTGTCTATATGAATTTAAAATAAAATTTAAAGCAATAGTTCATCCAAAAATGAAAATTTGCTGAAAACCTACTCACCCTCAGGTGATCCAAGATGTAGATGAGTTTGTTTCTTCATCAGAACAGATTTGCAGAAATTTATTAAATCACTTGCTCACCAATGGACCCTCTGAGATGAATGGGTGCCGTCAGAATGAGAGTCCAAACAGTTGATAAAAACATCACAATAATCCACAAGTAATACACACAACTCCAATCTATCAATTAACATCTTGTGAAGAAAAATCTGCGTGTTTCTACTAAACAAATCCACAATTAAGATGCTTTTAGCCAAAAATACAATCTCTCTATGCATAATATTGCTTTCTCCAGTGAAAAAGTTGAATCGGGAGAAAAATATGATACCGTTTACAAGCAAAAACAGTCCAAAATAGTTCTAAACGAATATATTTGTGAATTTTGATGTAAGAAGACAACATTGGATGTATGTTTTTACAGGAGGAAGCATTATTATGGATTATGGAATTTATTTAACTTTATACATTTTGGCCAGAAGCAAGGGTTTAAATTGAAAACATCTTGATGGATTTGTTTCTTACAAACATGCAGCTTTTCACTATGCAGATGTTAATTGATGAACTGGAATTGTGTGGATTATTTGTGGATTACTGTGATGTTTTTATGACTCTCATTCTGACGGCACCCATTCAGTGCAGAGGATTCATTGGTGAGCAAGTGATGTAATGCTACATTTCTCCAAAGTGTACATTTCGATGAAGAAACAAACTCATTTGCATCTTGGCCTGGGGTTTAGTAAATTTTCACCAAATTTTCATTCTTGGGTGAACTATTTTATTTAAAACGTCTTCATTTTCCTCAAGACAGCTTGGCTCGGAGAGCTTAGCAGCGTTCCTGTTTTTGGGCCTGGGACAAATATCATTCCTGCCATTCACATCCACGACCTTGCAAAGTTTGAAAAATTGCAGTTATGACATTTTTTATGACGTTGATTGATTGGTGTTTTTTTCTTTTAACTTTTAGCTTCATGTTCATCCTATATTTTGTCATCATTTGTCATTTTTAGAGTGGTCCAAAACATCATTGCTCACAAACCAAAAACACACTATTTCATCGCTGTGGATGATTCCAAGAACACTTTTGAAGACATTGTGAAAGTAATAAATCATCATACATCTTTATGTCTGTGTGATTGCATTCCGTTATACTGAATGTAATGCTCACACTTAGTTTTGCAATGAGAAAACAGTACTGAAAATCATTAGTAAACATGCAGCTGTCTGTTTCCTTAGGCCATTGCCTCTACCCTGGGGTCTGGAAAAATAGAAAACATCCCAAAGGAAGATGCCTATGGCACAAAGGCAATTACGGTAGTGTGTTATATGCTGAACATAAATTTTTGCCATGTCATAAAATAATATATGAAGGTAATATATCAGATTGTTGTGTATTTTCCCAGGAAACTGACCTGCTTTACCTCAGTGTCAACCTTCGGACTGAGTCTGTTTTCTTAAAGGACAGATTAAACCTCCACTGGGATTGTGAATCTGGGATAGTTGATAACATACTTCAAGTGGTGGAGGAATACAAACAGACAAGACAACTGTTGGTAAGTTTTGATAACTTTGCGATGGAAGCTTGTGTCTAGTGTAATCAGATATATCAGACATATCAGACATAAGATCATAATTTTTGTATTGTTTTTGGCCGTAATATCTTTTAGCATTTTTTAATAGTATGAAGAGATTTCTAAACCACATAGTTTTGCAAAACATGCTTACATAATTCTATTTTGCGTTTAATTTCCTTCAGCCAAAAAAAATCTGTCTTCTTGGGCCCCCTGCTGTTAGTAAAAGCTCAGTTGCAGTAAAGTTGTGCAGATATTACAAACTTCATCATATTGACGTCAATGAAACCATCAATGAGAAAGTAAGACAGTTGGTGAGTGAGATCTACATAACTTCTACATAACTTTTCAAAATTGGGTTCTGTAAGATTTTTTATTTAGCAAGTATGCAGTAAAAGTTTGTTTAGATGTGACAGTAGAGTTTTCAATTGATAATGACTGGAATATTTCTTGAGCACAATATTAGCATATTAAAATGATTTCTGAAAGATCAAGTGACAGTGAAGACAGAATACAGCTTTATTAGTATGAATAAATTGCATTTTTAAATATATGAAAATAGAATACAGTTGTTTTAAATTTTAATAATATTTCACTGCTTTTACTTGTATTGTTAATCAAATAAATGCAGCCTTGGTAAGACTTCTTTGCAAAAACATTTTAAAATCTTTTGAACAGTAGTGTATATTATATTAAAAGTATTGTTGGACAGTTGGAGGACTTAAAAATGCAAACCTTTTTTACTCTGTAGAAAACAGAAGCATTTTCATTAGCACAAACCTTTTGGCCCCTGTCTATGAAGCTGTCTTTTGAATGTACAGTATGTGTTTTTCAGGAGGAATTGCTTGAGGGAAATGAGAAGACAAGTGAGAACGAGGAAATGCTCATTGGTGCTGAAGCGCAGCTTAAAACTCTAAAGAACAACATGCTTCATAATAATGGAATGCATTAAATTATGCTTTGACATTATCCATTTTTATGTGACTAAAGACATAGTTTGTTATTGTTCGGAAAATGCTATTGAATGATGGTGGTGTTTACGAGCATAGATATATATAAAAAATCTGATATAGCCAGCGTTACTTATTCCAGTTTTTATTATGTTTTCTGACAGGCCAGTTGGATGATCGACATGTAATGCATATCATAAGAGAGAAGCTAAACTCAAAGCCTTGCAGAAATCAAGGATTTGTTCTGGATGATTACCCAAAGACATATACACAGGCTAAAGAGCTTTTCCATGGTCAGCTGTATTATTTTAAACAAAAACCCCTAAATGGAAATAAAAAGTATTTACCTGTAACTTCTGAAATGTTTTCCAGATGAAAACATGGAAGTAGAAGATACCAGATCTACAATACCCCAATATAGCAAAGTGTTGTTTCCAGGTTAGAAATCTCAGAACCTGCATACAGAGATATTTCAATTCTTATCCTGCATACAGACGTATTTCTATTCTTTTGTTAAAAAAACAAACAAAAAACAAAACATGATGCAGTCTCCAAACATCTTAGTAATATAATTCAAACAATAATTTAATGCTTGTTGTTAATGTTCACATAATAAAGGGTTGTGGCAATAATAATGATACATTGGGAAATACTTATAATCACTGAGATGCTCTTTCAGCTTCCATGTCTTGTTTTTTTCCTGGAAATACTACTGTTCATAGGTTTGCGGACAATAAGAGTTTTATTTATTTTTTTTTATTAATAAATTAAAATCCAGCCAGGATGCATTAAAAGTCTAAAAAAATGATGACAGTAAAATTTCAATTTCAAATAAATGCTGTTCTTTTGCACTTTCTATTCAGCAATCCTGAAAAGCACCAAATCATCAACATAATAGAATGATTTCTGAAGGATCATGTAACACTGAAGACTGGAGTAATGACTGCTGAAAATCCACCATCACAGGAATAAATTACATTTTAAAACATAGAAAAATAGAAAACAGCAATTTCATTTTGTAATATTAATTCAATTATTACTGTTTTTACTGTAGTATTAAAAAAAAAATGCAGCTTTCAGTGAGCATGAAAGACTTTTCAAAAACATTAAACAATCTTCCCTCAAACTTTTTGATGGCACTGTACTGTGTGTCACATCATGGAAGTAAAATTGGGTTGGCGAATGCTGTTACATGTTAACAACCACAGGTCTTTTCACCTACAGAGTTCGTCTTCTCACTGGATGCCACTGGTGAGTTTCTGAAAGAGCGTGTTTGGAGTCTTCCACAGAATGTGGCAGAAGAGATGCATTACATTCAAGATGAGTTTACAGAGAGTCTTGCAAAATTTAGGGAGACTTTGGCAGAAGATGAGTCTTTGCTTGACTATTTTGATTACCTGGAAATCCACCCTGAACACATTGGTTAGAACCCAAACTAACGTACTTATTTTTGTGCTCACATAAGTACAATTTTCTCTATTCAAAGTGAATTGACAGATAAGCGGATTGTTATGAAGCAGGGCGGTATTGTTATTGAGTATTATCATGTTGTCATTTTAAGACTGTGAGAATGTGGACACAGTGAAGAAGATCATTAAGACAGTGGGGCGGCCGAAGAACTACGGTCTGAGTCCAGAGGAAGAGGAAAGAAGATGAACGGCACCTGCAGTTGAAACAGGAGGAAGTTGAGAAGGATCTCAGGCAGAGATTGGAGAATGATAAAATGACTGCTCTTTTGCAGGAATGGGTAAATTTGACCTATATGCTGAAACAAAACCTCAATCCTTTGCCCTCACCCAAACACTACAGGTGACCCACAAATATAGTAGAAAAGTGAAGTTCTCACAGGAGAATTCAACTGTGTTTATATTTATGTATTGGTTGTAAAATATCAGTATTTGGTGACCACACGTTTTATAATAGCTTCAAGTCAATGTGTACATCACATTCACTATTGTTCAAAGGTTTGGGGTCAGTAAGATTGTTACAATGTTTTTGAGCAAAGTCTCTTATGCTCACATTGGCTTTATTTAATTAATTAAAAAAACAATGAAATTAATATTGTGAAATATTACAATTTAAAATATCTCTTTTCTATTTTAATAACTTTTAAAATGTAATTTATTCCTGTGATGGTGAATTTTCAGCATCATTACTCCAGTCTTCAGTATCACATGATTCTTGAAATCATTCTGATATGCTGATTCATTGCTTAAAAAACACGTCTTACTATTATCAGTGAAAACAGCTGCTTAACTGTTTTTGTGGAAACCATGATGCAGTTTTTTAGGATTTAGGGAAACTGATAGCTTTTTTCAGGATTCTTTGATAAATAGAAAGTTAAAAAGAACATTTATTTGAAATCTAATTTTTTTGTAACAATGTAAAAGTCTTTTTTTGTTAAATTGATAAATTTAACTTTTGATAAATTTAATGCATCCTTGCTGAATAAAATGATTAATTTCTTTCAAAAAATAAATAAATCTGACCTCACACAAGCAAAATCATTCTGTTACCCTTGTAACGACTACATTGTTCAGCTTGTTGATATATATTTTCAGAACAGGAACATGGCCAAGGTGAAGAAGCAGGAATTTGAGCTATTAGAGACACGATCTGTCCCCATGAGACACTACCTGATGAAATATGTCATGCCTACTGTCATACAATGACTGATGGACTGCTGTAAGGTCAAGCCTGACGACCCTGTGGACTTTTTGGTAACACTTCTCTTAGACTTCATATCACATGTTCTATTTAACAACAAATTATTGGTGTTTACTTTGTGTCATATTTCAGGCTGAATACCTCTTCAGGAACAACTCAGATGATTAGCTCACTCTGCTATTGTAGTTAAATCTACAATAATAAATAAGTTGTTTCATTTCTGTGTCTTTATTTAATGTCTTACTGTTTTTTAATCAATATGAAAGTGAAAACATTAAAGAACCACCTCCTCACTGGAAGTCACCTAAGGGGCCAGATCACATGCTCAGTTTTGCTTTGTAATTTGACCAAGTTATTAAGTTTATAATATAATATAATTTGGAACATTTCCAGTGGTCAAGCAACTTTTCCAAAAAAAAAAAACAAACAAAAAAAAAACAAAACAACAACAAAAAAAACAATAATATATATATATATATATATATATATATATATATATATATATATATATATATATATATATATATATATGTATATGTATATATATATATACACACACACACACACTCACACAAATAAAATAATCCGTTAATTAATATAAAATATAAAATAACTTTATGTAAATATCATTGAAATCCACTAATAGAAAATATATTTTAATTTGTAGACTCGGAACGGTGGAAATGCTTCTAGGAAATGTTCCTATGATATGATGTATAAAAATAGTTTTAAAAAGCATTAAAATAGCTTATGGTGCAGCTACGCTATGAGGAATAAAAATATTAAATGTAATTTAATGAAGAAATGTTTTTAAAAGTTCGTGACAATGTTACTGGAAAATATATGTAAGATTCTTATATGTAGGATTTTTAGCTAGTTGCTGCCCCTTTAAATAGAATTCTTTCAAAACAGGTTAGAAAAACAAGACGCAGGTCAAACAGCGTCAGCGAGGGATGCGTCATGGCGTCACTTCCCGTACCAATTGGCAGTTGCTGTTGCCGGAGCGCCATGTTGGTTCAAACAAAAGAAACAACTTCATTGCCTTCATAACAGTTCATGACAGGCTGGAACGCAATGGCGGAATATAACCTGCTTCTCAGCTTCTCATAAGCCGGAGATTTTCATAATGCCTTTGTAAGTATCTCGTCGGAGTTTGAGGACGAGCGTGATCAACGCAAACGCGAGGTCCTGGGCCTTATGTCACGAATCGGTCGCAAACTCGACACGTTTGTCAAAGCATTTAATAGTGCTGTTTAGTTTTTGAACTAGTTTACATTGCATTCGTTTTGATATTAAACTTGTCAGTATGCGTTACGCAATGAGATAAAATGATCAACGGACGTATAAATCGGGCTCATAGTAAGCACGCTGGTTTGCATGTAAGTTATGGACTTTAAATGTAACGTTATGTTATTCAGTGGTTGCTGAACTTTGTTCAGATATGTAACGTTAACGTTAGTCCACGTATAACGTTAGATGTAGCTAAGTGACTTCATACTAATACCCTTCAAGGGGGCGTTCACACAAGACGCGTACTAAACAACTAACGAGAGACGAAGCGCAGCCGAACGGAACAGAAGCGTTTATAAAAGTGAACTATTTTTATCATGATATGGCGGTTGCGCGCAGTGTTGCCAGATTGGAAATGTCCAAGCATCGTACCAGAAGCTCAAAATTATCGTGCACGAGCCAAACGAACAGAATACAGCTATTTATCTAACGTTAGACCAACAACTTTTTGACACGACCTGCAAATTACCACAATAGATAAATAACCAGGCGTACGTAAGTAGGAAGGTTCAAACTCTAGTTATCAGATGCCTGCGTGTTGCCAGATCGTTTGCGGTACAGATTTGATGCTGTCCGCAACATAATGCTCGTTGGCTTAAAGCAGCACTTTGTAACTTTTTCTGTGTTCAAAATTTGCAAAATGTGTATGAGCAAGTACATCATGAATTCATCTTCCAAACCGCCTTTTTGTCTTATTCCGAATCACTACGGTACACTTATAATAAATGCTTATATTCGGACTATTGTAGCCTGTTCGGGTCTTCACCGCTGCGGAGTAACACATACCTGCGTGAATCGCCATAGACAAACTTAGAGAAGTAGCTCCGGTTAGAATGTTCTTCCGCGGGATGCGTGCAGTTCTGTTTATTAAACGCTAGAGAGCCAAAATTTACATAGTGTTGCTTTAAAATCAGGGCACGGTAGACATAGGATCCACAGCTAGATGAATTAGGATAGAATCCCTATGATTAAAACGACCAACATTAGAAGTTTCACAAAATTCTGAAATTATCGTACATTATGGGATATTTTTCATTATTGATCGTACAGAGGTCTAAATTATCGTACAAATACGATAATTATCGTACAAATATGATAATTACCGTACGTCTGGCAACACTGATTGCGCAAACAGCGAGGTGTGAGACACAAACAACAGAAACAATTAAAACATGACTAGTCACGTGTGAACGCCCCAAAGACAACGGTCATATGCGCAATAAATACAGTCTTTATGCAAAATATTTGTCATACTCTGAGCTGTTCACTTAGTACTCACAAAGTGGTCGTTTACATGGAAATTTCTCCTCCAAACTGAGTTTTGAATATAGAAATCAAAACAAATGGATTTCTATATTCTCTTGCAAAGTATTCAAGAATTAAAAGTATGTGTAAAGGTAGCTTCCTAATTATCTTTAACTTATTTTAGTTGATTTTTATATTTTTTGACATCACCATGATCAGGTGTTTGGATGCTGAGTTTTTATAACAGTCCAGTAGTTTATAATAATAATAATATTTTCGAGCTCGACAGAGATGTGAACAGCTCCTGTGAGCACATTCTATTACTACAGAATATGTTTCTGTTGAGTCTGATATTTCATGTTTGACCTTTTCACAGTCCAGTTACCAGTCAGGTGCAAACAGCCCAGCAGACCCCAAAGCATTATGGGATCACATCTCCTATTAGCTTGGCACTACCTAAAGAGGCTGATCTGGTTCTCACACGGAAGCTGACAGAGACGCTCCGACCTTTCGGCGTCTTTGAGGAGGAGCTGGAGCTGCAGCGGAGGTAAATGAGATACTATCCACTAAATCACACATCTATGTGGTTTATGCATTTTGAGACTTAGATTGTGTTTGAGATCATCAGCTGGTTGGTTACTGTCAGGGCCGTTTCTAGCCATTTTGACGAAATCCCTATTAGCGCCAATTATGTAAACACTCAAATCTTAAATAACAACATTGATCATTTACAAATTATATTTGTATATAGGTTATATATGTATAATTTCTTTTTCAGACATCAGTTTCTTGTCACATTCAGATTGGTTGTCATAGTAACGACACTAATTTGTGGAAATTCGGCGCATTGTGAGTTCCACAAATCTGAACGCATTAGGTCTATTTGTAAATTGACTATTAAGATAAAACATTTTGCACAGTTTATTATCTGTGATACCATTATAGCCACTGGATGATTTTATTACATTTGGATATGGATCCATGTTTAGGTATTATCAATGGCTACTTTTTGACTTTATCTGTTTTTTGTTCAATTGTTTTGTTGTTGTCAGTTATTGCATTATTATTTCAGTCAAAACTATAAAACCCTTTGTTACCCCAAACTAAATAGGCCTATAAAAGCTTGATCAGTGACATAAGTAATCAGAATGCAGCTACTTGTTCTTTTATTACTCATTGACGTGTGTCACCTTTAAATAACGTGATGCTCTGCCCTCTATATGTATGACGCTGCTTCCTTTAAGTGCTGTTGAAAGCGAATACTTATTTTTTTTTTTTTGGAAGCGAATTAATTGATTCAGCATTTCAACACTTCCGTAAGGATGCGCTAAATTTGACAAAGCGGTTTAATAAAGTATGTATTGATCTTGTGAAATAGCAAATTTTACTACACTAATATTTTTAATTGGCTGTAAAAGTTTTATATTAAACGACACATTGAACTTTAAAAATGCATTGGCGCAAAAACGCGCACCTTTTTTTGACCAGTTTCACATGAAACATGATTTCTTGACTGTCACAAATACTGTCTAAACAAAATACTGATTTTGTGTACTTTTTATGCACCAATATTTTAAATTGGCCTTTGAACTTGCATGCCAAAAAAAGCGTTACCTTGCCAAAACACTGACAGAACCCATTAATCTAATGGCATTGTTGAGCACTCTAAATCCAAATGCAAACTTTGCATGTAACAATCAGAGGCAGCAATTGATAGCGCTCTGATCCAGTGGCATACAGGCATCGTCAGATTGACAGTACTCTAGCCCAATGATGTTGGGGGATCCAGTGGGGGCGGCAATCATATTTCAGGGTGACCGTGCCACTCTTGATCTGTAAAATTGTAGTGGCAGTACATGCGCTCATTGGCGCCCCCTCCTGCTGGTGACGCTCTAGGTGACTGCCTAGCTTGCCTATGCCTAGAAACAGTTCTGGTTACTGTTGCTTTTATTGAACATGCACAAAGTTCATCAAATCCAATTCTTGAGTTTTCCCACCTAATTGATGTCACTTCCCAGAGGATTATGTCAATAAGCATTGATTAGTGACTAAGCGTTGACTCATCAAAAGTGAACTGACTTTAACCGAAAAATGGACTGTTATTGCCCTAATGCATTATTGACAAACTATTTTCCTGTGTGACACTGTAAAGCTGCTTTGACACAATCTGTATTGTATAAAGCGCTATATAAATAAAGGTGACTTGACTTGACTTTTGTTAAAGAGATTAACAAAATCAAATAAAATTCTACAAATATTTGGCAATCGTAACAGCATTCCCAAGAAAGCATGATTTGTTTGAAACATTACAAAAAGGACAAAATGAAGAAACAAATAGGATATTTTTTATTCTACCAGGTGATATTAGAAGTTACTACCGCACTCAGGAACAATAATGGCAACATGCACTGAAATCAAAGTAGTAAAATGATTTAGCACTGACTTCTACACTGCTGTTCAAAAGTTTGGGATCAGTAATTTTATCATAATTTTATTTAAAAAAAACAACAATAACAAGGATACATTTTGCTCAAAAGTGACAACAAAGACATATATTATAGTTACAAAAATCTATTTGAAATAAATGCTGTTCTATTGAACTTTCAAGAAATATTAAACATTCATCAAATTGGGTGTAAAAAATGTATCACAATGTTATGTTTTCACAAAAATATTAAACAGTATAACTGTTTTCAGCAATGATTATAATACATTATTATTCTTGACATGTGACACTGAAGACTGGAGTAATGGCTGCTTTAAAATTTTAAAATCTATTAAAACAGAAACAAGTTATTTTATACAAATTATTTAACTATTGTGCTTGAAATAATATTTTGTTTTTAATGTATTTTTTTTTATAAAATAAATGTGGCATTGATAAGCATAAGAGACTTATTTCTAAAATATTAAATGACCTTACTGGCCTTAAACTTTTGAAAGGTAGTGTATGTTCAGTTAAGATGAAATCTAATATAATTCCTTTTTTTTGTGTTTAATATATTATTCCGGACACACTTTTCTGTAAATGTGTACAGCATACTCTTGACCCAGCTTTAGTCTTTATCATATTGCTTTTGTTTAAAGGTGTTTCTTTTGCCCACAGAATCCTAGTGCTTGGGAAGCTAAATACGTTGGTTAAGGTGTGGATCCATGAAGTCAGTGAAGTTAAGGTATCTTATTGGCCTTTTAATTATACATACATACATAAACTTCTGAATAACTGCTCACAGATACTAACTGTTATATATTTTCATATTATCACAGAATATTCCAGCATCAGTGATTGATAGTGTTGGTGGAAAAATCTTCACGTTTGGATCCTACAGACTTGGAGTTCATACCAAGGGTACGTTTTATACTCTAGTTCTAGATAGATTGATGTGTGTACTTCACATAGTCTCTCTGTGTCTGCAATATCTCGTTCACTAACCTAATTGTGTAGGTGCTGATATTGATGCTCTCTGTGTTGCGCCCCGTCATGTGGAGAGATCAGACTTCTTCTCCTCGTTCTATGAGAAATTAAAGGAGCAGGAGGAAGTCAAAGACCTGAGGGTATGCTACTTTTTGTGAGTGGTGTACATATACAGTACAGTGTTTCCTATACATTGACTTATTTGTGGTGGACCACCACAATATCAAAACTGACTGCTACAGATAGATTTTCCAAAAGGCTTTGATTTCGTTGAATAAACATGAGCACTCCACGTTTAAAAAAACAAAATCCGGCGCGGTTGTTTTTATATCACTGTATTTCAGAAGGAAACCGACTGTCTTCAGGAAATTTTCGATGTCATTTTCATTTTATCTTGCATTTAATGCCTGATAAAGCAGCGTTTGTGAGCGCCTCCTGCTGGCAGAAAATGAATTTGCATTTGCATTTCCACCACAAATAGTGTAAGGCTATGGGAAACACTGCAGTATACATCTTCCCTGCAATATCGGTTAGGCTTAATGATTGATTTTTGCTTTTGTCTTCTAGGCGGTGGAGGAAGCGTTTGTACCAGTGATAAAGCTGTCTTTTGATGGCATTGAGGTTTTTTTTTTTTTTTTTTTTTTTAATAAATATCCTTACATTTAAAGGAATAGTTCATGCCAAAATTGCTATTTTTTCCCCCGTAATGTTGATTTAAGTGTTATTTCTTTTGTAATATGTTGATTGTAGATTGACATACTATTTGCCCGACTGGCACTACAAACCATTCCAGAGAACCTGGATTTGCGAGGTGATGGCTTACTAAAGAACCTTGACATTCGTTGCATCCGGAGTTTGAACGGTAATTGTTCATAATTGATTAATTATGTTGAGGCTGATGGCTGAGTATTGACATTTTCAGAATTGATTCTGATTCATAAGATCTCAATTTTGATTCAATATCAATTTGTCTGGATATATATCATGTCAGTTTATCTAAAGAAGAACAATCTCTCAACAAATCTGTAAACTATACAGGGAACCCTGTCAGTTGGTACATTACCTTATTTTAAAGGGTAATTAAAGAGTCCAACAAATTTTATTGCTGTTTATTTTTAGATATAATAAATACTCAAAAAAAAAAAGTTGCATACAAACTTTTAAATTGCTCAAAAGGCAGTTTTTAATAAACTTTAATGATGTAATTTTCAACCCTAATTCATTGTTGAAATACAAACTTTCAAATTATATCTAGTAATTGTTTTCATGACAGATTAATTTAAACATACAATATATGAGAGGTCCTTTACAGGTTATGTAAAAATGTAATTTTATAATGTAAGCTCGTGCATGTTTAACAAAATCTTTTTTTTTTCTTGCTAACTAACGAGATATGAACATTGAATGGCTTTCCTGAGGTAAACGCAGTCTTAGATGATATTGTTTACAAGCTGATTTATTGATGTCTTTCCGCAGTTGAAACATTGATTGAGCGATTTCACAAAACATGATAGATTTCAGTACGTTGAACTGTTTCTTTCAACACCACCTGATGTTCATTCATGTTTATTTTGTGCTATAACTAATAGTAAAGAGGAAGAGATGAAGATTGTTTGCATTTTGAGTTATTAATGAGTTACATTTTATTATTGATTAGAGTTTGTCAATAAAATTATGCTACTTAAGTTACAAATGCAGTGTAAAAAAAAAAAAAAAAGTAAAAATCATGTTTTGCGCGTCAGTATGCCCTTTAATAAATCACCGGAGAATGCGAGCTAAAATGCAGACGAGTCCTACAACATTTAGATGCAATGAAAGGTTGCCTATCATATTTCAAAATGTTGCACTCGACATGTTTTAGTCTGGCATTATAGTTTGGGAAAAGTTCAACAAGTGAATTTATTGGCTACAAGTTTGTCACAGTAACACTAATAAAGTAAAAAAAAAAAAAAATGACTCATCAGAATGAGATCATCCACTGGATTAAACTGCGTCTGCATCACAATTCAAGGCTTATTCCTCACAGCGTGTCTTCTTCCAAAAACTAAAAGTAGCAGAGATGAACTTGAATCTTTCTACAGAGGTGACGTGAGCGTTTACATGTTCGCGCGTCTCAAGCTTGGTTTCGTGTGGATGATTATCTTATAGCGCGCGATGTGCGTGGGCATGATCACATTATAGGTGAGCTCAGACGGGAAAGACTACCTCGCGTTGGTTTCATACGGATTCATTCATTTTAGTGACTCATTTCAGGAAGATATTCATGGAGACTGAGAATGCAGAAAGCACACCCTATTTTTTTTCTTTATTTTACAAAACCAAAAAAAAAAAAAAAGAAAAGTTTTGTTGATATTGGGAGGGAATCAGGGTATACAAATAATAGGCCTACTTATGTATTTTTCAGTCAATATTAAATTTATGAAAGGACTATGAGTTTCTCTTTGTAGTGTATTTTTTAGGTTTGAAAAGTAAGCTTTTGAAAGTAAAGTAATTGCTAATCTGATTACTTTTTAAATGTAGTAATCAGTAATGTAATCAAATTACAATTTTAAAGTAATTAGTAATTTGTAGTGGATTACTTTTTTTGAGTAACTTACCCAAACACTGACAACAAGTAATGTTTAGTAAACCACGCATCAACAGAAAACAGCAGAGACCAAAAGATTGATCTTGGAATTTAAGAATCTGTATCAGTTCATCAAAATGAAGGTTTATTAAAGTCGATTAATTGATATTGTCAACCCAGCCCCAAATTTTGTTTGGTTGTTTAAGTTTTCCCCTGGTAATCTTGATTTATGTACTTTTTTTATTTTTTATTTTTCTTCAATCTGCTGACTTACAGGTTGCAGAGTTACTGATGAAATTCTTCACCTGGTGCCCA
Source organism: Spinibarbus caldwelli (assembly GCA_039654775.1). Taxonomy (NCBI): domain Eukaryota; kingdom Metazoa; phylum Chordata; class Actinopteri; order Cypriniformes; family Cyprinidae; genus Spinibarbus; species Spinibarbus caldwelli. The sequence goes on from CM077240.1 coordinate 7,692,309, forward strand.
ACATAGAGAATTTCAGACTGACTCTAAGAGCCATCAAAATGTGGGCCAAACGTGAGTAGTTGCTTGTGTGTCAGCTTTGCACTGTACTCTGTTTGTGGAACATGTCACAGCTGGTCTTGTGTGAAAACAAACCCCACCGTGACCTTAAACGACCTGTTGTGTTTGTGGGTATTAATGAAGTCAATGAAAAGCAACACTGCAGCATTGTGCCTCAGGAGATTCGTTTCGCTTGCATTTGCTGCCTAGCAGCCAGTACATGCTCATGTTTGCATTTTATTGAAAAACAATCGATACTTGGTTTCCATTTGGCTTTTAGAAATGCTTCATTTGACCTTAGTCAGGATGTGAAATTGAAAAAATGACAGGTCCGTTCATTTATGTAGTTGATTCGGAGGTTTACAGAAATTAAGAAATAAATGACATTATTTGAATCTCTTACAGGTCATAATATCTACTCAAATATCCTGGGTTTTCTGGGGGGCGTATCATGGGCCATGTTGGTTGCAAGAACCTGCCAACTCTACCCCAATGCTGTGGCATCCACACTGGTCCATAAGTTCTTCTTGGTTTTCTCAAAGTGGTAAGTTTGTTTTTTTTTTTTTTTTTTTTTGTTTTTTTTCAAACTGCCCTCGGCACCACTGCTTGGAAGTCAGTGAGATAACTTAGAATATGAATACAAACTTCTGGTCTTTGTTTTCAGAGATCTGTTCTCTTTAGATTAATTTTTTCATTATTTTTCTTCCTGGCTGGTGTTTTTAGGGAATGGCCAAACCCAGTTCTTCTGAAGCAGCCTGAAGACTGTAATCTCAACCTCCCAGTCTGGGATCCCAGGGTACTTGTTCATTGATTTATCTGACTGTTTATTTGTTTTGTGTTGTAAGGCTATGATATTGATATTTTTGACAGTATTCAGTGTTTTTATTGCCAACAAAACATTTAAACCAAAAAAACAAAATACATTGTTGCCAAGAAAATTTCATGTTAGAAGTTCAAATAATCCAGTTAAAATAATCAAGGCATAGCAATGCATACATGTCTGTATATATCAGTAAATAACAATTTTCACCCATGTATAATTTGTTAAAATCTATGTAGGGAGAATTTAAAACCTATGTAGAATTGGGAAAGTAACTTGTGGAAACTAATCAGACTTCCAATGACATATGGTGCATACAGTGATATAAAAACACCCGCACCTGGTTGCAATTTTGAAACGTGCATTCGAATTTCCGGAGGCGGGAATTATTTTAATGATATTCTAATGGGCCAATTCGTGATGTCACAAATACAGGAAAACAACTTTGTAGTCCAAACGAGCCGTTCGTTGTAGTTCTTGAAAAGGGATTTTTTTTAAAAACGATATATCTCCCTTTGGAGTGGACTTTGAGATTTGTAACTTTGTAGATCTTTTTATGCCCAAACATACACGCTACACACTGACTAAAATTCAAAAAGTGAAAAAGCATAATAGGACCCCGTTAAGATTAAGAGACTATTAAAATGCCTTGATTACTTGCTTAAGTCTCGATATAGGTAGTGAGTACAAAACTGACAGTCAGGAAATGTATTGAACTAATAAGAAGCACATTAAAATCATCACAATATTCATGGTGCTGGGTTATTTTAGATGAAAATAATATTGAATATATTGTACATGTTCAGAATATTGCTTTCTTATTTTGCTGTCATGTATTATACAAATATTTTCATCAGACATAAATCTTACTCAAGCTTTCTGCACAGACCTCTATACACCACATTTAGCATGTCTTTTACTAAAAGGTACAATGATTTTCCTGTGCTGTCTCAATTAGAGTATTCACTTAAGGCTATGTGAATGAATTGTGATTTATTGCACTGCTAAGGTTTTTTTATTTATTTTTTTCTTCTTTTCTTCCTAGGTAACCCCCAGTGACCGGTACCATCTCATGCCAATCATCACACCAGCTTACCCTCAACAAAACTCCACTTACAATGTGTCCGCCTCTACTCGGGCCATCATGGTGGAAGAGTTCAAGCGGGGTCAGTCTCATTTAAAGATCCCTAGAAATATCCTCGTAGAATAATGAAAATAATAATTTCAGAAATGAAATGTCAACATTTTCTCACCCTCGTTGTTTCAAACCTGCATGACTTACTTTCTCCAGTGAAAGTGAAGGGATACATGGTCTGAAGTCCCAAAAATTTACCATTACAAAGCACCATGAATATTATATACCACTTAAAGGGTTACTCCACCCCAAAATGAAAATTGTCATTAATCATTTACCCCCATGTCGTTCCAAACCTGTAAAAGCTTCGTTCATTGTTGGTTTTTATCCAAAAATAAAAGTTGGTTTTCATCCAAAATATCTTAAATTGTGTTCCGAAGACGAACGAAACTTTTACGCGTTTGGAACGACATGGGGGTAAGTAATTAATGACGACAATTTCATTTTGGGGTGGAGTAACCCTTTAAATCTATGTTACTTATTACGTAACTATATTTAAACTTTGTTTGAGGAACAGACCAAAAATTTAATTGGCTGAAAATCCTCCCCTCTGCAAAAGCTCTTAAATCTCATTTTTGTTCAGGCACATTCAAATATGGATCTAGTTAGTGTATAAACTACTTTCATGGTGCTGTTTTATTTTGTCCTTTAAGTACAGTGTGCAACATCTCCTTTTGTGTTCCACTGATTAAAAATCAAGTCATGCAGCTTTGGGATAATGATGGAAATTTCATTTTTGGTTGAGTGGTACGTTTTAAGCTGAAAAGACGCTGATATTACTTTTGTTTGACTCACATTTCAATTGTTAAACTCCTCACAGGTCTTGCAATCACGGATGAAATATTGCAGAATAAAGCAGATTGGTCCAAACTATTTGAAGCACCAAACTTCTTTCAGAAATACAAGTATGTATTAAGCTGCATATCCTGTTGGACACTCATGGTTAGATTTAAACATTTCAATAAAGATTTATTTCTCAAAACTGCACCCACACACATTTATAGCCCTTTCACAATTATTATTTTATGTAATCAGTGTCATCAGTTTGAAATAAAAGAATTTTGCTTACTATCAGTTTATGCGTATGGAGTACAACACGATGGCTTTTATGGTACTTCAACATTTTTGACAATTAAAATGTGTAAAATTTACGATTGTAGAGCATGCCTGAATTGTAAGCAACTTTTTTTTTTTAGAGATGGTTAAATTTATATTTTTAAAAGGTAGGTATTTAAGTTTAAAATGCTCTTCTATTTTTTTTTTTTAAAAAGAAAAAAAAGAAAGGTTTTACTGGTTTTCTTGTGCTATATTAATTTGTATACAATTCAAAAATAAAATGTTTTAGTTCACAATTTGTACAATGTATTTCTTGTTAGTCTGTGTTTTCATAGTGTTTCTAATTTTATTTTGTTTTTAATTTCCGTCAATGTTTAGCATTTAGTCTGTCTGTGTTTTTGTTAATTTTTTTTATTTTTTTTTTTATTTAGTGTGGTGTGAAGTTCATCATAATTGCTTGAAGTCAATATTTCAGTCAAAAGAAACAAAATTCTAACTAAAGACTTTTGGATATTTTTAATGGTTAATGGAGGTCTAAAGCCGCACATTGCTTTGTTTTTCCAGTCAACAGTTTTTTGTTAGTGGGGGTTTTAGTGGGTCAGTCTTTAACCAATTTTAGCCCATTTGAACCTTTCTGAAAACCCTTCACTGTATGACACAATCTTCTCACCCCACATGAGGATGCAGCGACTGTATACAAGTCATTGTGGTGCTCAAAATTCACAATCACCATTATTTCTTCCTTAAAGACAATGTAGCAATTAGCTGGTTTCAAAGAAGAGATTAAATATGATTGATTTGCAGTATCGCATTCTGTTCTGTCTGAGACAAGGCCCCTAATATGTAATCAGAGTGGGAAAAATGTTCAAAGTGTGTTGCTTTGCAGAAAAATACAAAGAATCCATCCACAAAGGATAAAATGTTAACATTTTAATCTAACGTTAACTTTTAAATTGCAAAATACAGATATCTTGCTTTTGCATTTGAGATATGAGAGGATATTCCACAGAAAATCATATAATTTTTTTTTTTTTTTTTTTAAACAATGTAATGCTGAAAGTTTGTACATATAACCATCTATTCAAATAACAAGTAACCTGCATTGAGTCACTTTTATAGGACAAAGTTAAGCAGTTTTGCTTCAAATAAATGTATTTTGTGAATTTTTAGTGGGAAACTATATGGGCTAGTTCACCCAAAAAATTTTCTCATGTACTTGACCTCCGAGTTGTTTCAAACCTGTATGAGTTTCTCTCTTCTGTTGAACACAAAAGAAGATATTTTGAAGAATGTTGATAACCAAACAGTTGCTGGTAGCCATTGACTTCCATAGTATGGAAAAAATATTATGGACGTCAATGGCTACAAACATTTTTCAAAATATCTTTTGTTTTTGAGAGAAGAAAGAAACTTATAGAGGTTTGGACAACTCGAGGGTGAGTAAATGACAGTTTTCATTTTTGGGAGAACTATCCCATTAGGAACATTATTTCTCAGCTTGATTGATAAAAGTGATCAGCATTTAGATCTTTTCGTGTTTCTGATCTATTGTAAAAGATGCTGTGAATCTGCTGTTGAAGTTGTTAACATGTTATAGTGTGTGAAGTGTGTTCTTGGCTGGAAATGAGTGATCCCTGCTGTGTTGAGTGAAGATATATTTGTCTTTGGAGAGAAGTGTATCGGGGCGGGGCGGCCCTGTAACTTTTGCCGGGTTTGGTTGAACAACTCTACGTCTAAAGGATGTAATGGCATTGTTCTGTCTTTTATGTCCCAAGGCATTATATAGTGTTGCTAGCAAGTGCACAGGCAGAGAAGCAGCACTTAGAGTGGTGAGTACAGCACTGTCACACGCTTTTAACCGATGTTCTGCTCATGTCCCCAGCATCTGTTTAAAAATGTTGTGGACTAGGACTAAATATGCTGTTTGTCTTACAGGGTGGGCCTCGTGGAATCAAAGATCCGAATCCTGGTGGGAAACCTGGAGAAGAATGAGTTTATCACACTCGCTCATGTGAATCCACAGTCATTCCCGGGACCAAAAGAGGGAACTGACAAGTGAGTTCCAGATGCTTTTGTCCTATCTTTTATTGAACTTTAACAAAGGCTTGAAACCAGCCTAAGAAGGGATTCCAATAGGAAGAGTCTTTACTCGCTCTTTCCTTTGTGTACTAACAGAGAGGAGTTCAGCACAATGTGGGTAATAGGTATTGTGTTCAAAAAAATGGAGGGATCAGAAAACCTTAATGTGGACCTGACGTTTGACATCCAGACCTTCACAGACACAGGTACGATTTGGTTTATCTTGGCAAGAGAACACACAGGAAGTGTTGGCATTGCTTTTGTTCTCTGGATGTTTGCTAGTATTGTGCTGTGATTAAACTGCTCTGTAATCAACATGTGTTCTCTGAATGGCTGTAGTTTACCGGCAGGCGATCTCTAGTAAAATGTTTGAGCAAGATATGAAAATCACAGCCATGCATGTGAAGAGGAAACAACTGCAACAACTACTGCCCAAAATCGCCATTCAGAGGAGCAAGAGAAAGGCAAGCGTTCATCTGTTACTTTGCAAATATGCTGAACAATCGTTTCAAAATGTAGAACAAAATGCATGTGCCAAGTTCTTAATTTTGTTTTTATACATTTTTGGAAAACAAAAGTTTATATGATGATTTCAAGTAATAAATTATGTTTTCAAGGTATCTAGATAATGTCTTGCAAATTATTTAAAAAATTAAATTTAAATTTTAGGTAAAATGTATTTTTTTTTTTCTCCTCTGATCATAAATAATGCTGTTGTCTAAAGTTTTGTCATTTGACATTGAAATTTATTGACCTTGACACAAACTGTTGAAGGTCTACATGGTCCTCTTAATGATATCCTTTGAAGTTTTTCAGTTTTTAGCTTCTTGCGTGTTTTGTGACTTTGATTTAGTGGACCAAGTCTCACTGCCTGTTTTTAAAATACTAAATACTATTAAAATTTTATGCTAGATTTTTAACTCTAGGAATTTAAGCATTTTAGATCAGTGGTTCCTAACCTTTTTGACGACAACACAATATTTGAAGGCCCCCCATATTTGCTATATAGATATTTCCTCTGGTGTTTCATGATAGTCTTCTTGTTTCCAAACTTTTGTTTACAAAAACTTGGACAGTTGATATTTAACTAACCACATTTCATTGTTTGATTTTAGAATATTCTGTGTCCTTAAAAAAAAAAAACAGTAGTTATTAATGGAAAAATGATCTCAGTTCATATGAATTTTTGTTTTTAGCATGTTATTGTTTTCTTTCTTAATATTTAAATACTTTCTGTGGCTCGGTTTAGGACCAATGTTTTGGTTGCTTTATTATAATTTTTTTTCCTTTTAATTTTAAATACATTATTTCGACAAAGTTTTATTGATATTTAGACATATTGATATTAGACATTGTAGTGACTAGTAACGCTGATAATGAGACCTTTCTCACTCAGTAGTGACGTACTAATGCTTTTTGTGAACTCTTTTGTTTTTGTCTCTGTTTTCCTGTAGCTTTCATCTGATGGTCTTCGTGCGATGAATGATGGCAGTCTCGACCTATCAGTTGACAGTGACAACAGCATGTCAGTGCCGTCCCCCACAGGCCCTTCGGCTGCCAAGGTCGCCCGTGCCTCCAGCCCTCAGGGGTAAAACATCAAACCATTTTCACCTGGTCACCTGTTGCCCTAACGTCATTTGTCTAACTTTCTGTAACTCATATCTTTTGTGAATACCAGTACACATGCCTTTTTCTTTCTTTTTTTCTTCCTCTCCTCTCTCTCTGACTAGCTCCACTGGGACTGCCACAAACACCTCAGATTTGCAGGACAAAACGGACACTTCAAGAGGAAGCACGCTCCTGGCAGGTGGTATGTCTACTGGGGTCATAAAGTCACTTTAAAGTAGATATTTTTATTTTGTCATTTGATGGAGTAGTTCACTGAATGAAAGTTTTCATCATCTCTTACCTCATCGTTCCAAACCTGTATGACTTTCTGTTCTGCAGAACACAAAAAGATATGTTTTGAAGGCTGTTGATGCTGCTTTTTCCCAAAAGAGTTATTTTAGGAAAGTCATCCAGATCTCTTTTTTCCTTCATATTACCGTATTTTCTTACGACAGAGGTCAAACCTGGTGTGACATGGCAAATGAAAAGTGACTTAAATGTCACAATGGAAAAGAACAGCATGAACATTCTTCAAAAATTTTCCTTTTGTGTTCCACCGAAAAAAAGAGTTTATATGGGTTTGGAACAACATGAGGGTGAGTGAATGATGACAGACTTTTCATTTTTTGGATTTTACAAATAACTTTAAAGTGTATTTAATTTGTGTTTGTTTTTAGTGCTACTTAATGGTAATACTGATTTTGTTTTCTAATCATTGCAGTGGACACCACTAAGCCAGATAATGTTGGGACTTCCAGCAGCAATGCCCTGCGAATGGGTGCAGCTCCTCTAAAGCGGCCCGCCTCACCCATTCAGCATGACTCGGAGAAGAAAGCCAAAGTGGACAGTGTACAACAGAACCCTCATCCCAGTCCATGTTTATCTGCTGGCCCTGCCATAAAAAGACCTGCCTCACCCCTTGAGAATGAGCTGTCCAAGAAAGCCAAAGTAGAGGAGGTAAAAGACAACACTCTCGTCTGTTTTTTTTTTTTTTTTTTTTTTTTTTTTATTTTCAGCATTGTATTAATTTTGTATTCTACACCTTATTCAATCCAATCATTAACATTACATATAAAGTGTGGAAAGTGTCTAAAAAGTGTAATTAATCCTACTCTTGCAGCTCTCAACCCCAGAAGCAAAGTCTTCAGGTGAAACTGATGGCCATGTAGCTGTGGATCCAGCGGTAATGGCTATTTGTTCTTACTTTTTGTTGCGAAAGTGCCAAAATTTTTCTTCATTGCATCCATCCTTTGAAGTCGAAGACGCAGTAATCTTCATGTTGTTCATCGCTCAGTTTCAGTGTTTTTGTCATGATTGTTGCATTATTATTTTTTTTCAGCCAAGCGTTGAAGTGATTCCTTCAGAGGTTGACTCTAAAACAGAGACAGAATTAATGGTAAACCAATGACGAAAAAGGGTATGCTAGTTATAATGATAAATGGAGGGAATATGTGAGAAGGCAAAATGCTGATGTTATTTCCTGTCATTCTCAGGTGGTGGACACAGCAGAGCAGATATCGCCTGCCCGGGTAAGGACATGATCAATTGATTATTACACAGTAATCTTTATCCTATTCAGGCACAAGTCAATTTTCTGTTCTCACTGAAAGCTTATGAAACACCAGCCAAACAAAAAATTTTTAATCTTTATTGTTTTAATAAAATATCTTTATTTTAAGCAGCACAACTGTTTTCAACATTGATAATAAGAAGAAATGTTTCATGAGCAGCAAATCAGCATATTAGAATGATTTTTGAAGAATCATGTGTGACTGGAGTAATGATGCAGAAAATTAAGCTTTTAATTACATTTTAAAATATAATAGAAAAGTTACTTTAAATTGTGATATCTCTCAGTGTTACTGTTTTTAATGTATTTTTGATTAACTGCAGCTTTGGTTGGCTTCATGGCTTTTCAAAAACAAAAAAAATCTTAAGACTAAATATTTGAGTGGTAGCTAATTATGATTCCAAGAGCTTTTAACATTGAGCTTTTTACTTTTTTAAAAATTTTACTGATTCCGTCAGTGTCTAAGGTGTTTGAAGGACTGATGTTAGGCTTTAATATATAATTGTGTATTAAGTTTATTCCAAATATCATTCATTTGATTATCAATGTTGTATTTGAAATAGTCTTTAGTAGAGCTGAATGGAAATTTCTATCACAATGGTCAAGGAATAAATGTATGGTGTTCATTACCTAGGATAAATGTATCTTCAAAAAATCTACAAAAAAACAAAAACAAACAAACGTATTTTCACAAATAAAAGTCTACATTGTTGCAAAGAGAAATCACTGTGATTGTTTTGTGTATTGTCTTATTGTTTATAATATATATTTTGCATGATTAAAAAAATCTATCTCAGTCAACCTCCAAACTACAAAAAATAAAACAATTGTGATGGCTGTTGGTTAAACAAATTAACTATGCAGGGAAGCTACATTGGGAAGAGAGTGTTCTGGAAAATTTATTTTTCGTTTTTTTGGTTGGGATGTGCATTTACACAATTTTACACAAGCCTATATATATATTTATAGGCCAAAACAATGGTCTGGGTTTTTTTCGATACGTTTTTACTGTTTAAATTTAGCTGAAAGCCATTAAATGGCCTAACTATACTTTAAATAGATACATATACTTTTTTTTTTACTTGATAGTGTTAATATCATTCAATTTTGATGGCTAATTTTCAGACAAAAATATTCTTCTCTAATCAGTTTCAGTGTGCCCTGATATAGATATTGCGGAAAGAAATCTAGGGGGAAAAAAAACCAAATGAACGGCCTGCAACGTAAATCTTATTGCAGTCACAGCTTGTTCAAACAGAAACTTTTACCATAGAAGAGATGATTCATTAGTTTGTATCACTTTGGACACGCTCACGATTATTCCCATTCTTCTCATCAATCTGATGATCTATCTGGTTTATGTTCCACAGAAAAATTCTAACACTGATCTGTCGGATGTCCCAATCCTCCCAGCCAACCCCATCCCTGTGGTCAAGAACTCTATCAAGCTGAGACTCAGCAGGTAGAATCGGCTCAATCTTTGGCCAGTCTCGTACTCAGGAGGTGAAAGTCCCTTTGTTTCCTGCCCATGTGCAACACGGCTCTCCACAAGGGGGCAGCTCTGTTCTTCCACAAACTTCCCTGTGCCCTCTCCCTCCCTCCCTCTCTCTCTACAATGCAAAAAAAGAGATGTCATACCCAAAAACCTCAATGTGGTTTAATGTGTTTGTGTGATTTGGTGCACATGCTTTGTAAATCTTATCACATCCTTCTATTTTGACCTGAAAGACAGTGACGCTTTATGCATTTTTTTTTTTTTTTTTTCCTTTTTGTTCTTTTTTTCCTTTGTAAATCAGTAAAGAGGCATGTAATTATATTCCAGGGTACAGTTGGTCCATTGGAGACCAGTCCACCATATTGTACAGAGCTGAAGGTGTAGATGAGCATCAAAGCATGCTCAGTAGGTGGAGATGCATTGAATCCGCGTGAACTAATGACAGTACTAATCTGACATGGAAAATGCACAGCGGAGGACATAGCTAGCTCATCCAGATGATTCTAGCTCACTAATGCAGCTGTAATTTAACCAAATCAGTCTCAGATTAGTGTAAACACCATCGTTTCGCTCCGCCGTCTTAGCAGGGCATTAATTATGGGTGTTATTAGGAGTGGAATCGCTCGTATTCCCAGCATGCTCTGATTCGTGCTCTGAGGAGACCAGTGCTGGCCGTTCATTTATATATAAATATATATTCATTAAAACAGACAACAATATTGAAACTTTTTTATTTGCTTTGAACAGCTTAGTTGTCCTATTATATGCTGGGATTTTCCTAATGTGGAATCAAAGGTGCGTTTCGAATGACTATTGTGATTAAAAATGGCAGGTCATCTTGTCGCTGTTGACCTGATTTTGAGGATGTGGATGTGGAAATATAAGATTGATTTGAGTTTCAAACGAATGATGGTTTATTGGGGCAGGAGAGTGATTTTGTTCATTTTTGAAATCTGTACAAACTTTTCTTACTCTGTGTTTTGTGTTGCTGGTCTGTGTTGACACTGTGGATTTGTGTAACGGTAAAGCTGCCGCCCCAGGAACACTGTCGTCACAGCACAGATTCACTCCTGTGAAACGCCTCCTATGGCCTTGCAATGTTCTTTCAGTTCTTTCATACGCTTATTTGTAAGGACAAGGTATTGTACTTTTTCACAAATAAAAGTCTACATTGTTGCAAAGAGAATTCACTGTGATTGGTTTATTTGAATCGTCTCTTAATAGCATGTCATGTTAGAATAGAAAAGGGTCCTGTCCAAACCGTTGCTATAAAATCAGAAGCACGCAATTCCCAAAAATATCATTATATGCTTGTCCATATAGTGTGTGTATACATAATACATTTTAATATACATTTTAATTTAGCTGAAAGCCATTAAATAGCCCAGCTATACTTTAAATAGATATATTTTTAAAGACTTTAAACATTTTAACCGTATATGTTTGATAGTGCTTATATTCAATTTTCATAGCTCATATTTCAGACAAAGGACGGCGAATTTGGACAGCGAATCAGGCTATATATTTATATAATTTAATTGCCAATATTTACTTTGCTTGCTTGACAAGTATTCATTTTGGACCTGGGTTTGTTGAATTAACTCTACCTTTTGTTGAAATGTTCAAACAAGTTTTTGGTCACAAATTTGGTCATTTTTTTTGTCCGTTACAGTGTAATTACACACAAGTACTGTACAACAGTAATTAGCAACATGTACTTGCTATTTATTTAAGGTTAGGATTTGGTGTAGTGTTATTTGCTTGTAATTATGCATAATTTACTGTTATTACCACAGTAAATGTAACAAGGACACATTAAAAAAAGTAGTTTTTAGTCAAATTGTAGGTAATGGCTGACTTACAAAAAAAAAAAAAAGTTTTCTCTTCGCTAAAATACTCTTTAACCTAAGTGGTTTGAAATAAACGACTTGAACACCTGACAGCCAACTACTCTGTTTTATATATTTGATAAGTTTTTCACTGCAAAACTTTCTAGATTTCTGGGATGTTCTGTATGCTGCTTCAAAAGATAGCATACAGTTACGAAGTATGAGCAATGCAGTGATGCTCACCACTGTTTCCTGGGTCTCTTCCCCAAACTTTCCCCACTTATTGGTCATTCAACTGTTAGTTTAGCCCAAAATTCATGCTAGTGGTCTAACCAGAAGTTCAAACAAGCAGAGCAAAGTTTGAAATCACCAGTGTTTACACTCTTCAGCAAGGCAGCTTACCAATGGCTCATAATTGTTGAACTAAGATTGGTTGAATAAATTACACACATTACCTTTAAATGTCCTTGGCATGTCAGTGTGAATGCATTCAAAAGTCTTCACTCCATTTTGGGTAACGCTTTAGTGACCAATTCTCTCTATTATCTAGTTGCTTATTAGCATATTGGCTGTTTATTCATACTTATGAAGCACATAACCTTATTCTGCATCCCTAATCCTACCCAATACTTAAACTTAACTACCTGATTAACTGTTAATGAGCAGCAAATTAGGAGTTTATTGAGGCAAAATTTGCAGTTAATGGTTTGTTAATAGCGAGAATTGGACCTTAAAATAAAGTACGACTGCATTTTTTAGTTTACTTTCATTGTTTTTTTGATTGCTAGTCAGTTCAAAAAACTGCTCATCAAAAGTTCAAAAATCAATGAGATTCAGGCACTTTTTTTTTCATTTTCTTAATTGTTTGGAAGTACAGTTACACAGTTTAATTTGTTCAGCTGTTGTTGTTGATTGATCAGTAATCATTATAGTCAGCTGAGTGTAATGATGATGGCTTACCTATTCTACAAAAAAGAAAAAGCTTTGTGATCTCACTTTGTGATCCTTATTTAGTGTGTTTTTGTGTACAAGTGTTCTTGAACCAGATAAGGATGAGTTTGTCCTGCTCTCATCCTTTAAAAGTTACACCAAACTTTTGTGTCCAACACAAGGTTTAATGAAGAATTTCTATAATTGTTATTTAGAATATATTTATTTCTGTGATCTCAGCAAGATTTTAAAGGAGGGAGGAAAAATTGTTTCCCATATTTTTTGTAGACATCAAAAGCTGTGTCTCCAATCATACTCTACAGTGTCTTGGGAAATTCATTTGTCACTTGTTATAAAAAGCATCTTAAGCACATCTTTGTTGAATAATATTATAATGGAATGAAAGCATTTTGAAAGGGTAAATGTAATTAATCATTTGAGATTACTCTCAATGTCTGTGATGAATGTCTTGTTAAAAATCAAATACCCTTTCCAAAGTAAAAATAAAGTAAACATTTTGTGTATGAATCTGAGTGATTTATGCAATGTAAGGTGTAGCAGCTTATTTCTCTTATCATTTCCCAAAATTAATACAATTGCAAATTAATTGAGATTAAATTAACTTTGTGTAAAATTATCATTGGCAATTATTTTAATTACTACCTTAATTGAACTCTTTCCAATTGTCATCACAAAACATTACGGACAATCTCAGAGAAAATTATGTTAGATTCAATGATTTAAATATGGGACCTCTTTCCTGTTTTTACTCAGGGCTTCCAAATCTCTAAATTCACACCTGGTTCACTAAAACTAATAAAACATACATTTGTGCCAACTGCAATATGTTTTGTGCTCTGAATTTTTCAATGAATCGAGGTTCAGGAGACATTTAGAAATCAAACACTCCAATTATAAAGCTGTTGAGTTTTAAAATATTAACATTTCAATGATGGATTTTATTTTCTTTACTTTTATAAACTATTTTGGTACTGTGTTCAGTGCCATCCAATTATATCCTGAAGCAAAACCAACTGAGAGCCACTGATCTTCTTATTGATGATGTGGGGAGAAAAAAAAAATATCTTTGTGAGTTATCTTATTAATTATTATATCCTTTTATATGGAAATTGCTGTTTGGCAAAAGTTCATTTTTGACCCATGTTTGTTGAATTAACTGTACTATTTGTTCTGGGCAGTGGAAATGTTCAAACAAGTTTTTGGTCACAATTTGGTGTAATTACACAAATAAGTGCTGAACAACAGTAATTAGCAACATGTGCTTACTATTAACTGTTAGGGTTTGGTGTAGTATTTCATATAATTTTATAAGGAAATAAAAAAAAAAAACAAAAAACAAATGGAACAATTTATTTGCCCAAACTATTAGGCCTACCTATGGGTATATCTATAGCTGGACAGCAGATTGAGGGCATTCTTTCAGTCATCACTGTCCAGTGGTCAACAAAACAGATAGGATCTTCACTGATCGACCCAATAAGACAGTTTTAACTATACATTTTACAGCCGGACCAACTCCTGCTTGTGATACGTGCATTCTTGAAATCCCATAAGTAGCTACTTTCCTTTTCAGCTTCTGAAGAGTTGTTATGCTTCACTCTGTCTGTTGCTTGCAGTTTTGTTGTTTCCTTTTCCAGTAAGGCTGTCTATCTACGTTATCGTTCTGTTCTTCGCTGACGGCTCCAGCACAGTTGATAAAAGCGTAACCTTCACGTTAATGAAGTACTCACGCTAAAACATTGCTGTGTTCAAAGTGCGATGCCATGTTCATGAAATGAAAGGACTGACTGTCTGTCTATCTCATTCAGATCAAAACCTTTAGAAGTTAAAAACACATTGTACCATTTCATTGAGACATCCAGGATTTTAATGAGAGCAAAGCACTATGGGTAGAGGAAGGGCTCGTTTCATTAAGTTACTCCAACAAAGGCCTATATAGAGATATTTTTCAAATTTAGCTCATTTCTTTTATTGCTTAGTTAAAAGCATGTTATCATGGATTTTCCGAATCTCACTGAAGCTAAACATAAAGTTGTGAATGGATTGGTTCAAATGCTGTGTTTATATTGCGTTGTACCTGTAGGTTCAAGGTTTGAGTAGTTCACCCAAAATTGAACACGAGTCCAAAATGAGTCATTTCTTATTCCGTTTTTGTTCTGTTGAACAAAAAAGGACTGAAGACACGCCACACTTCTTTACCACAGAAGAAAGCATGGAAAGGCAGTTGGAGCAAAATGGGCTGGGGACACAATGAGACAGCCATATTGATTTATTTTTTCATAAACTGTTACTTTAAGTTACTGCGAGGTTTTTCTTTTCATTATCATTTCAACAGCTCTACTAGCTCACTTAAGTACTGGATAGATTGACAAAATGATTGTTTAATTTAATTGTGATCAGTGTGCAGTGAACGTATTTTAACAGAACAACCGGTAGGTGTCGCTGTTGTTTTCATAGTTCTGTTGAAGTACTGCTTTTATATCTTCAGGCAACGTGAGCTTTTCATGTTCACATGAAATTCAAAAGAAAAATGGACTTTCTATAACTGTAATAAATAAAACAATGGTTATAACACTATTTCTAGTAATTTCTAGTAACGAAAAAAATGACTAGACGTTTGCTTTTTGAGTGGTTTTCTGTTAGTGGCAAGCACCTGCTAAGTGCTGGATATTATTTAAAAATGGCATGCAAATTGGCCTTTGTTAGCTGCTGATGAGGAAACATTTGAATAACAATATCCTGAGTGCAGGGATGTCTGCTCTTCAGGTGTTTCTGAGCATGGCAGGGCTTTATGAGGAAGTATAATTAGAGTTTTTGGCACGGACACAACATGGTCTGTAAAACACCACTAGTCGGTTTACCAAACCTCCACTGCCACTGCTGCAGAATCAACTCTTCTCAAAGTGTTTGTCAATTAAAATTGACATGCGTGCATGTCTTGCTGCACTGAATTCATATGACTGTAATGAAAGTAATGTTTGTGGCAACGTTTTGATTTTACCTGGGTCATTCATTTTCACCATGCTGTACATGTTCATGCCCCGGTAGCTAGGCCTAAATACTGAATAAAACCACATTTTATAAAGATAGAAAAGGTATTACACTTTTTTATTGAGAAAATCCAATTAATTAAACACAGGGGTGCATTTTAAATAATTCTGATTTTAGCAGATGTTGCCATTTCCCCAGTTTATTAAAACATAACCCAGGTGTGTCTTCATTTGTTCATTTCTCTAACTGAAATGCTTCAAACAAAACATGTTTTCTTGGAAATATTGCTTGAATTGGTTTGTAGGATTTTCCCTTTAACTAAAATGCAGTTGCTTAATGACGTCATACTTTAGGAAGTGACATCATTTTGGCGGGTAAACTGCAGTATCAGACTAAAACATCTGACAAAATTACAGAAATTAGAATTTGAAATGGTCAAACATTGATTAACAAATATCAAAATTAAAATGTACATGCAAATAACCAACTCTAACCAAACAATGGATAATGTGAGTTCTTTAATTTCATTAGGTTTGGCATCCTTTCATTTTTCTTGTCATTGTATAAATCAGGTTTTCCCAAACTTTTTGTAATTGGTGTAAAATACTTGCAATACCCCTGAGATATTGTTAATATTTCAATAATTTAACAACACATTTGCTCACATTTCTCTGATGTCAGTAAAGGGTCAGGTAAACAAATAAGACATTTCATATTTTTTATTAAATGTTTTTATTTATTTATTTATTTATTTATTTTTTTTTTTGATAATTGTTATATTTAAAATAATTTTAGCTATACCTTTTTTTGTGATGTATTTAATAACTTTCCTCTAAACTCACACACCCCCTTTAGTCCCTCACAAACCCCAGTTTGGAGAACATTGGTGCAAATAATGAAGTTGTAGCCTAATTAATAAAATTTAAGCCTGAGCTTGACTGTGTCTTTTTGTAATTGTAGTTCCTTCCATTGCAACACAGACATATTTGTGAAGTTACACAATACTCTAGAACTGACCCACCTTACCCACAACCCATTTCTGGATGAGTGCCTCCACCCTTTTGCCTGGCCAACCCAGCCCAATGCCCCTGGTCCCACTCTGCTCTCTACTCAAAGGGCTAATTAGTGGCTGAATATGCAAATAAGCACAGCTGCCAAAGTATGGCACTTTATTACTGAAATGCGTCAGGAGTTCAAATGGTGCTTTGGTTCAGTGGTGAAACAGCTTTTAAAAAATATATAAATAAAATTAAGAAACTTTCTAATTCTATTCAGATTTTTAGGTTGTCAACAAATTATCAGTACCACAATGAATTTAATATATATGTACACACCATAAAAAATTATTTTTCAAAGTTGTAAATATTACTATATAATATTAATATATTATATTAATATATTCTATACATATTCTATATATTTAATTAAATGTTTATATATATATATATATATATATATATATATATATATGAGTTGTGCTCATAAGTTTACATACCCCTTGCAGAATGTGCAAAATGTTAAAAATTTAAACAAAATAAGAGGGATCATGAAAATTGCATGTTATTTTTTATTTAGTACTGTCCTGAATAAGCTATTTCACATAACAAATGTCAGATGTTTACATATACTCCACAAGACAAAATAATAACTCAATTTATAAAAATGACCCCGTTCAAAAGTTTAAATACCCTTAATGCTGTGTGTTGTTTCCTGGAAGATCCATGACTGTTTTTCTCTGTTGTGATACTTGTTCATGAGTCCCTTGTTGGTCCTGAGCAGTTCAACTGCCTGCTGTTCTTCAGAAAAATCCTCCAGCTGATTTTTCAACATTTTCTGCATATTTGAACCCTTTCCAACAGTGACTGTGTGATTTTGAGATCCATCTTTTCACACTGAGGACAACTGAGGGACTCATACACAATTATTACAAAAGGTGGAAACATTTACTGATGCTCAACACAATGCATTAAGAGCTGGGGTGTGTAAAAACAGTCGTGGATCATCCAGGAAACAACACAGATTTTTGTGTTGCACGGGGTCATTTGCACGGGGTCATTTTTTTATTGATTTAATTTTTTATTTTGTCTTATGGAGTATATGTAAACATCTGTTATGTGAAATAGCTTATTCAGGAGAGTACTAAATAAAAATAGCATGCAAATTTCATGATCTCTCTTATTTAGTTAAAATGATTAACACATTTGCATATTCTGCAAGGGGTATGTAATCTTATGAGCACAACTGTATATATATATATATATATATATATATATACACACACACACACACACACAGGTGCATCTCAATAAATTAGAATGTCGTGGAAAAGTTAATTTATTTCAGTAATTCAACTCAAATTGTGAAACTCGTGCATTAAATAAATTCAATGCACACAGACTGAAGTAGTTTAAGTCTTTGGTTCTTTTAATTGTGATGATTTTGGCTCACATTTAACAAAAACCCACCAATTCAATTTTCAACTGTGTTTGACTACTTGGGTCAACATTTGGGGGAATTCTTTTGGTCTAATCTTGAGTGTCACGCAATTCAAATCTCTTAGTATTTGTGATTTAAAAGTTCCCATTAACATTAAAATCTGTAGTTTTATTTGTTGTGTAGCCACGTCACCTGACCTCTCTGGTCAAATAAATATGGGAACATATTGACGTCTGAATCATGGTAAACTTGTTCTTGAAACTCTGCCCGGCCGATTGTCGATGACGCTTGATTAAAGGACAAAGAGAACATTAAGAATCAATAGCGTGGACAGCTCAGTGAATCAGACTACACAGTCAATTAACCAGCTGCCGAACATCAGCAACAGGGAGCTGATCTCGGATCAGTTCATCCACGCGTTCAGCTGAGGTGGGCCGCAGAGGGGAGAGACGCCGAAGCCTCTTGACGCCTTTTTCAAATTTCTCTGGCTGGATAATAAAGGTTAATAACAGTCCTTTCAGTGTCATATTTGACATGACCAGTCATTGCAGTAATTACAATCATTACAGCCGAAGGATGTCGTCTTATCCTTCTTAAACATAGAGCGTGCCAGAAAATCAATTATTCAATCAAGAGGGCACCCCTCCTTCACTCTATTCAATAGTGGTTTGAAGGAGTTGGTTCACTTGATTTCAGGTCCGGAGAGAATAAGTCTGACTGCAGAGACCTTTAATTTCAGACATTCAGTGGAATGTTAACTTTCTTCACACGATCAGTGAACAGGAAGTTCTGTGGGATTCAGCGGGTTCCTTTTTTTGTTTTAAATGTGAGTTAGCCTGGTGGAGGGATGTCAGACAAGTTACACTTTCTTGCACACATTCTCTCTCTCTCTCTCTGTCCTCTAATGCATGCTGGGATTGTCAGGATGTAATTTAAGTGCATAGGCACAAAGACCAAATGCCAAACAGACAATGACGATGTGTTCGGCTTTAAATGTAGCCGCTCTCGGTTCGTTTGGGGTGTGTAATTAGGATCAGTGTTACAGAAAAGAGTCAAAAAATCACAATGTGCTTTAGACACACGATCAGGGCAAATGAAAGAATGTGAACACGCTGCGGGCCGCGAGGCTAGTGTTGCAGATAAAGTGGTTGTGTTACAAGCTGGCCCACAAAATGTACACATAGAAAATCCAGTGAATTTGAATATAGCTGAAAAAACCCCCCAAAAGAATTACATAGAGGTAGTCATGGAAACAGCATATCTTCATGATCTGACGGCTCTTGTTTAGGTTCTCGTTTATATTAGATATTAAGAAGCAAACACACTTTATCATGTAACTTCAATTGTACTTGAGCGAGTTTGGAAAAACAAGGGCAAATTGTAGAAAAGGGCAACTGCAAAAGTTTTTCAATCACAAATAAGTTAAGAGTGATGACATTTATTCAGCACATGCACAGTAAAGTTCTCTCTCTGACTGCGAAAAAAAAGTGTGATCATTTCACTGATACATTTTCACAAAAATGGTTGTGAGGTGTATTTAGTTTTTCTGCTAAGTACTGTATAGCTTTGATGCTTTTGATTTTAAACTAATATATATATATGTTATCTCTAGGTTGCTGATTATGATTTAACATTAATACAGCATGCAAACACTTGCCACCATGAGGTCAGGAGTAGTTTCAACATGTTATGAATTTAAAAATGTGTGACTGAACTGAAACTAAATCTTTAAAATGTGTGAATTTATTTAATCAGAATATCTAGTCGAAAACTGTTCTTATCAGCTGATTAACATCCTTGTTTAACTCCTTTTATATCAATATAATGCAGGAGATTTTTGTGTGTTAACAACTAATTATTGTATAATAGTACAAAAACTCTTAAATTCAGTGATATTATTAGTTTGATATGTACTGTCTGAGATACAGCGGGTTGATTTATTATTATGTGAAACATGATTTATTTTTCAAGTGTTGCAATTGGCCTCCATCGCTGTTACGACTTGTATTTAATTCAGTATTACAATCTAATCTATTTCATTACAATTCTATTTGCACATGAAAATCTTTCTTACATTAAAATATGTCAGGTAGATTTGTACTGGTCTGTGAGATCTAAAGTGACTGTACACTTCATTCACCACATCTAAGTACACCGAAATAAAAAGAAAGTACATATAAAAGTAAGACAGAGATCTTAAATGCACACTGTCCCGCTCTTGCTGCAACTGCTGGGTGTCTCTCTGTTCCTGTCCGCTCAGAGCTTTCTTCCGTTTAATTAGATTTGTAAAAACAATTTTTGGAGAGCTTTATTCTGTAAAAGCTCTCAGGGGTTAAAATCAGCTGAGCACTTCTTTTCAGATTCTTTTCAGCGGTGAAGCATAAATTATTTAAAATTGTGCGACCTTTTATCTCACCCCCTTTGAAGGCAGCAAATTAAAAATGTAAATGGCCTCCCTAATTAATATGCAAATGCATTCATTCCCAGTTAACAATTAGCAATTAAACCTGCACTGTCTAGAAAGAGCACTGACAAAATTAGCAACTTATTTTTGCATTTGAAAAATAACGATGGGACACAAATGTTTTGTTGAACAAAGTGACTTTTTGAAATGTTTTGGATCAGCTGGTCGGACAAATGCTGCATTTTTTAAAGACAGATTGGATGGTCACATACAAATCATTTGACCTTCTGCTAAGAGGTTTCTCTTGTCCTTTTGTTTTTTTAAAACAATTGAGTTTTTAGACGTTTACCTTCTATAATATTTGCTTAGAGATTTCAATAGCCAATAGAAAAGTCAGAAATCTCAGGGTTGATGATTTGCATATGCTAAGGTATGCTGCCTTTCACAAGGCTTGTAGACAGAATAATGATGGTCACTATTCAGACTATAGACGAGAAGGTTCTTCATCACTTGACAGTGGGCCCCACATTCAATGATAATGCCACATAAAGCTCTTAACACTGAAACACTGAAACGTTAAGTGTTTAAATGTAAAGACTTGCATTGTAAATATGCCAAACCCTTTGGGACTGAGGAATTTCCAAATGATTGCTAAAACACTTCAAATACATATACATCTTATGCTCTGTTTGTACTGTATTCTTCCATTCAAATCTGTTACATTTTTCACTTTTCATTAATGTGCTTTGTTAATAATATTGGTATCAAAATCCTTGCCCTTGCAAGCTCTGAAGTATTAAAGTGTTATGGGCTGATTATTCACTTGATGATTATAAAGGGCTTGTTTGTCACAGTCTTAAAATAATATTGAAATAAAACATATTACTATGTAATTACACATGTGATATAATACATATATTAGTTTGTTTTGTGGTAGTTGTCAAATAACATGGACATAAATTTTAGGTTCATAAATCAAGTGACTCCAGAAGTGTGACATGAATTTCATCTAGCGACAAACATTCAACCAATATGAGGCAATAAAGCCTGTAGTTACGATAGTTTCAGATGAAATATTTATGTTGTCAACTACCCGTTTACTGTTCTACTTTATCACATAAAGCAGGCATATAAGGTACAATGTACAACCGTCCTGGCATTATTGCAAAATAAACCCAGATAGGGTAATCAGGATCTTGTATGGCCCTGAAGGGGTTTATTTTGTGATAACAACATCTGGCTGTACATTATTCCATTTATTAAATGACTTCCTGCCACATAAGTAACCTAAATAATTGGAAACAAAATACTGATTTGAGTTCACTCACTTGTATCTCAAAGCTTCTACAAAGAAAAACTCACTACACTAAAACAGTTACAGTAATATTAATACTGAAGTCCTCCAATTTCATTTTCAATACAACTGATAACTGAGACGTGAAATGCCATCAGTTAAATTTAACATTAAGCCATTAGGGCCACCATGTTGAATTCACATGACAAGTGACTTGCTTTATCTCAGTAATTGCCCTGTTATTATACAATTTCATTCGTGGAACAAATTAATCACATTTGAGTGTAAATAAAGTGTTTCTGCTATTGCACTGGTAATTGAAAACCTATTAGCTTATGCACGATGTTGCTTTCACACCAAGTCAAATCACCTTCACCACTAGGTGTTAATCCAAATGTTAAACTGATCAGAGAGAAACAAACATTTAGTAGCACATTTAGTTTGAGAACTTTTAGGGTTCTTTGTGGTTGGATACTGGTTATTCTACCAGTTCAATACACAGATAACAGAGCACCATGTCCCTTTAATAAGAAAACATACATTATATGGACAAAAGTATTGGGACACCTGACTATTAGACTAACTGGGACTTTAATGACATTGCATTCTAAATGCATAGACATTAACAAAGAGTTGTTCCCCCCTTTGCAGCTATAACAGCTTCCACTCTTCTGTGAAGGCTGTGTGGGAGTGTTTCACTGGGAATTTTTTGCCCATTTATCTAGTAGATTATTTGTTAGGGTTAGGTATTGATGTTGGGAAAGAAGGCCTGGCTCACAATCTCCATTTCAGTCCACCCAAAAGTGTTCAATGGAGTGGACAAGGTCCAGCCATGTATTTATGGACCTTATTTGTGCACTGGGGCACAGTGATGCTGGAATAGAAAAGGGCCTTCTCCAAAGCATATCATTGTCCTAAATGTCTTGATTTGCTGAAGCATTAAGATTTCCCTTCACTGGAAGTTTGAGGCCTATCCCAACCCTCGAAAAACCCATACCATTCTTCCTTCTCATCCAAAATTTACAGTTGGCACAATGCAGTCAAGCAGGTAACGTTCTCCTGGCATCTGCCAAACCCAGACTCGCCCATCAGACTGCAAAACAGAGAAGCATGATTCGTCACTCCACAGAACAGGTTTCCACTGCTCCAGAGTCCATTTGTGGCGTGCTTTGCACCACTATATCTGACGCTTGGCATTGTATTTGGTGATGTGAGGCTTGCATGCAGCTGCTCGGCCATGGAAACCCATTTCATGACGCTCCCACTGCACAGTTATTGAGCTGATATCAATGCCAGTGAAAGTTTAGAACTCTTCCGCTATAGAATCAGCATAGTCTTCCACAGTCCTAAACGCTTCCACTTTCCAAAGATACTACTTTCAATTGACTGTAGAATATCTAGCAGGGATGAAATTTCACAAACTGACTTCTTGCAAAGGTAGCATCCTATCACAGTACCATCCTTTGAATTCAGTGAGCTTTTCAGAATGACTGTTTGTAAATGCAGACTGCATTGTCTTGGTGCTTTATTTTGGTGTGGCAATGGGTCTGACTTGAAACACCTGAATTCAGTGATTAAGAGGTGTGTACCAATTCTTTTCTCTGTATATGCAAATCAAATTGATCAGTTATGAGTTAGTTTCATCAGTATTTCAAGTCATGTGCAATTAACATGCTTGTTTAGTACAAAATCTAAACCTGAAGTTCTATTAAATTAATTCTTATTAAATTAAATTTGATGATGACCTTTTTTGAGTTCTACTTACTTAGGGTTTACAGTGTAATGTCCATTGGGGACAAAACATCCAAGTTTAATGATCAAGAATTTATATGAAGGGAATTTTGTACTTTGTACTGCATTAAAGGAAAAGAGTGGCAGTACTGCTTTCCCGCAGCACAGTAATTCTGTATTCCAGACACACATCTTTTCACACATTTTCAATCAGGTTCAAAGGCTTTTGTTCAATGATGAAGGTAAATCGAGTAAAATTGAGTGAGGACATCATTTCGTCTGAGGACCACCTGTGGCTCCAGGTATGAGCTGAGTGTGTTTTATGTCTCTGGGGAGCTGTGAAAGAGAAGAGCCTGTTCTGGTCGTAATTAACACAAGCCTGTTGATTCATGGATAATGAAACAGAATTCATTAACACTCCGTTAATTGCCATCTAGCTCTTACAAAGTTTTCACTCAGTTCGAAGAAGGAACGGAGAGGTGAGAATGAGCAGCTCGTCCTTATAGGAAGCCGTGTGACTCTCTAAATTCATTGGCATTGAGGTACTTCAAGTCTCACTTGACAGCAGGGGTTTATGTCCGGTCCCATAACACTTTGTGCTTCAAACTGAGAGCCCCTTCAAACATCATGCCTAATAGAGCATTTGAATCTGTCTTTTATAGCCAGTACTCTTAAGAATATTACAGATAAATTGTCTCAAAACAGTCAGTCAGTTAGTTTTTTTCTCTTTATGTAAAGAGGCCATATTTCTAAACTGATCCATTCTCTAGATAAACACTACGACCATACAGTAAGTCATATTGTCTCCAAAAGGGAAATCCATGTTTAATAATGATATTAGTTTATTGTGTATTAATATATATTAAAAATTAAGGACATTTTGCCATATACTGCACAAAGACCAAAAAAAAAAGTTACCACTACATACTTATATAATGTTACCATTACTTTAGTAAAGAGAGAAAAATAATAAGATAACATTTTCAGAAAATTTCATTCTTACTTAATTGGGATTTTTTCTTTATTTAATTTTCTTAATATTTGATTTTGCATTAGGGTGTTTAAATATTATTATGTAAAACAGGACTGGTCTGAGAAATACTAACTGAGAAACTATTATTTATTTATTAGCTGGAAAAAATGGAACCCTGTACATAGAATCCTTTAAAATTAGAAGAAAAAAACGAACTTATTTCTAATATACTTTTAGTTAAACACGTCATGGCACACATAATACGTTTTATAGAGAACCGTGAATGAGCTGTCACATGACTATAATTATCAAAATATAATTAGCTCTTTATCTCTTTCCAGTGGTCCTGTCTCTACACTTATAGTCCCAAAAAACAATATTTCATACTAGATCTTACATGTAATTTTGTTTACATCAACAGTAAATAAACTATTCAGGTTTATTGTACATTTATTTGTAGTTACGTTTACAAATTTTGTAGAAAGAAAATGAAGGACATTGCTATATAGATTAAATATGTAATTCAGCATGTTGGGTTATCTGAAACAGTGTACAGTCTCATTCAAATGTGTTTGTATGAGCTGCTTATACCCCACTAAGCGTTAGATTATTGGTGCAGATTCATGATGATTTTTTATTTTAATTAATTAATTTATTGAATTTTTAAATTTAAAATGCATTCATTTTTTTAAAATTAATTTATTTAAATTCTCTATGAATCACATCGAATGAATTCTTACAAATATGAAAATGTAAAATGTTTTTTTTGTGAGATCGGCTTGGTTTTGTCCTACAGTATGTTTACCCAAGTCAAGTCAAGTCAAGTCACCTTTATTTATATAGCGCTTTTAACAATACAGATTGTGTCAAAGCACTTAACAGTATCAAATTGGAGGATAGAGTGTCAGTAATGTATAATAATAAGATTAAACACTCAATTTTCAGTTAAAGGCGTTTCATTATTGAATTCAGAGATGTCATTGTCTAGCTCAGTTTAGTTTAAATAGTATATATGAAATCAAATTGACGATAATCGTTAGAAATTAAGTGTCCCCAACTGAGCAAGCCAGAGGCGACAACGGCAAGGAACCAAAACTCCCTCTGTGACAGAATGGAGAAAAAAAACCTTGGGAGAAACCAGGCTCAGTCGGGGGGCCAGTTCTCCTCTGGCCAGGATATTATTATTTATTTTTTTACTTATTGTATTAATTAAATTTTAAATGTATAAATGTATTATATTTCTATTTTTATATTGTTGCAATTTCTAACAATAATAGTATTATGTAGTTAGGTATTTTATTATATTATAGTTATTTTGTTTAATTTTAAGTTTTATTTACCCATGCAGTAGTGTGTTTTAAAAATTACCCAAATTATGTTGTTTTAACCCAGTATTTCAAAGTTTCAACAAAGTAAAGAGATGGTCAAAGTGGGGCCAACACCTAAAGTATATCATTGACAGGGGCTTAAATTTTCATATGATAGCCTTGGCATTTTCTTTTCTCAGCTTCAGAGTCAGTCAATAATAAAACATCACTCTTTTATTATTTAGCTATAAAGTGACATTTCCATATGGCAGTGCTATAGGCTTGATTTAGTAAGTACATTTAATATTTTGCACCAACCCAATCTTGTGAGAAAATGTAATTTTACGAGGTGTCAATTCTGTACGAATTCATACAATATGATTTGTACAACAATGCACAATTTTTAGAAGAAGCATGAAGCTCCATCTCTAACCCCAACCCTAAACCTAATGGTCAATGGAGTCTAAGTACATTGCAAAAAACATACAAATGAGATTGTATGAATTCATATGAATTAGTCAACAAATCACCAAAACATAAAATAGTTAAAAATTGCTGTGAATTGTATTGTCTGGACACACAATAATGGTGGATTCTCAAAAGAGCAGCACGGTATACTGGTGTACAGTACGTATGCATATAAAACAGACTTTCCTTTTCTCTGGTTTGCCGTGTTGTGAGCACTTCTAAGGTCTGTCAAGCACCACATCAAAACAAACCTGCATCTCACAGTCTCCGGGGAATTCCACGACACCTCTTCCCAGTCAAAGGTACGAAGAGACGGGTTTTTTTTTTCATCTCCTCTAATGTTCACTCTTCCCATCCGCTCTGAGACAACCGCTCCTGCAATGATGAGTTTGTTAGCTCACACCGTCAATCAAAACACGAGGAGAGATATCAGTCCTACCTTTTACCTCTGAAAGGCATCAGTTCTGAGATGAAACACCCTGCTGATGGTGGAATCAAAGCTGCTGGTCCACCCACAGGCGGTACTCCAGAAGCAAAGACTGTTGTGAGAGTCTGGACCACTTTGACAAACTGCCATTGGTCCGGTGAAGTAAAACGCCCATGTTGACCTTGGAAAAGAGCGACAACTGAGACAGCTTGATAACTTCCCGTTGTACCCTCAAAGAAGCTTCCTGCAAGTTGATTTTAACCTTATGAAACGTTCTGAAAGAAAACTCAAGGCCGCTCACATTCACCTATGAATTTCCACAATTAAGCCTTTGTTTACACCAAAAAGTCATATTAGAAGCGGCGAATTTGCCGCAATTATTCATAATTCCAACAATTCGAGAGAGTAGCTTCCTCATTTGCCTGCTTAATTCTGCCTTTTAATTTCTTGCATACATTTGCACATTAATTTTGCCCATTGTCTGCTGTGAGAGCTTGTTTATTTTAAAAAGAGATTTCCTGTGTGATGTTTTTCACAGGAGTGAAGCGCGGTTGGGTGGCGTTCCAACTGTGCGTGCTGATCATTTGTTTTGTCCTCATTTACAACCCACTGCTTTAACACGTTCACGGCCACATCACAGAGAGACAGAGAGAGAGAGAGATGTCTACTCTGAGGCAGATGATAACTTCAGTGATCACTTCAGCTCAGGTTAGTTAGTGAGTCATTTTGTCAGTACAACAGTCAATCAAATTGGTAAGATTGTTTCATTAAAGGGGATGTGTGTTAGTTTTTTTTTACATTAAAATACCTATGCCTGTTTAAAATCTATAAATAGCTATTTGTAGGGTAGTTGTCCCAAAAAATGTAAGCACTGTGGCTACATAATGCTATAAGAAACATTACTCTGTTTCCCTGCCAGCATTTTTTAAAGAAAAGTTACCAGCCACCGCCAGCATTTTTGATCATTTTCATAAAGTTTTAATGCCTCCCAGAATATTTTGTTGTATGAATATCTGAACATGCAATATACCAAAACAAAGAACAGAGCCTCTGCTTAAAAAAAAATAAATAATAAAAAAAAATCTAGCTTCATGCAATTTTTTTTAATAACACTTGAATGTGGGTAAGTTTCATGAAAAAAAAGCAACATTTCCAACAAAAAGCTGAGAAAATCACGTTTTTGTAAAAGCCTGCCTCTGGATCAGATTCAGAATGAAAATCAAAATATAGATGGAGCAGATTGTTTTCATCAACACATCCAAAGCTTGCACGGCCCTATACCACTTCATGGATTGACATTTCATTCGGTAACCTTAGGCATCTGCTTACACACACGAACACTTCTTTCTTCTTCTTCTTCATCATGTTTTGATCCAGATGTTCAGTGTTCTACCAGAAGATGTACAATAGTGCCTCCTACCATAAACCAGTGAAAACACGGAAAGCTGGAAAATTCCATCAGTGGCAAAGGTAGCAACATTTTAAGTTTTACAGATTGAATTTAAGGTTAAAAAATAATAGTAACTTCATTGAAATAATGTGAAAAAATTTAAAAAGTAATTAAATGAAATAAATAATGAAATAATGATTTACTTTAATAATATAATGACAATCATTTTTAAAAGCTGGTAAAAAGATAGACAGCTAGTTTTTCCAACTATTTCTTCCACAAGCTGAGGTAAATACTAATCCATACTGTAGAAGCAGCATGCTATCATATACACAAATACAAAACACCATCATTGTAACACGTGACACTTAAATAATACAATAGACATTAATTCAGCAACATTAGATGTAACAAAATATGGTCACACTTTATTTTAAGGTCCAATTCTCACTATTAACAAAAAATTAACCATGACTTTTGCCACAACAAATTCTTATTTACTGCTTATTAATAGTTGGTGAGGTAGTTGTTAAATTTAGGTATTGGGTAGGACTGAGGGATGTAGAATGTGCTCATGCAGAATATTTGCTTTATAAGTACTAATAAACAGCTATTATGCTAGTAACATGCATGCTAGTAAGCAACTAGTTAATAGGGAGAACTGGTCCCTAAACTAAAGCCTTAATATACATAAAAAAAAAAATAAAATAAAATAAAAAAACCTTTGTTTTTTTTCAATGAAAAATGTGACCTGTCAGACAGATAATTTTGGGAAGGTAAAATTTACGTTTTTTATCTGTAATTTCTAAGATGGCTTGCTCTTTTTCACTTCAAAAAACTGTACATTTAACAGTATTTTACTATAAAAATGTCCCACTAGATCTATTACAGTTTTTCCCCCTCATAAAGTATGGGAACTTACTTTTAACCAAATAATTTTAAGTTTTAACCGTAATATTTTCATTTTCCATTAAAATTACAATTTTTTTTTTTTTAACTTTAACTTTGACAATTAACCCCTGCTGGCAGATGCAATAACTGCACCACCATTATGGGGGCAAAAAGCATGTCTCTCTTTAGAGCCTATGGGTCCTATCATACACCCGGCGCAAGGCGCGGCGCAAGTGTTTTTCTAGTTTCAGCCCAACGCAGTTCTCATTTTCCCGTCCTGCGCTGCGTTGTTTAAATAGCAAATGCATTTGCGCCCATTTGTGCGCCCATGGGCATGCTGGTCTAAAAAAGAGGTGTGTTCAGGCGCATTGTTAGCGTGTTGCTATTTTGAGGAACTGAAAATAGACTGCGCCATAGACCAACTCAAATCTGGTCTAAAGTCAATGGCGCAATATTTTTTTTTTTGTTATTTAAAGAGCGCGTTAGTAGAAAATGTGCCTCTGGGCGGGTCCACAACGCGAATTCACTTTGCTTATTACACACAGGAGCACACAAACATGCCAAATATTAAAATATTAAAAAATTGTCCAATTTTTGTGAACAATTTTCTTGCTCGCCTGTGCTCTTTTCTTACCGTCCTGTCCGAGCAGAAGACTGTTCATCTAAAATCATACCGCCGGTGACTGTAGTTATCAGATTTGCATAAATAACCTCCCAGCATGCCTGCACCACTGCCCAGGTGCAAGGACATTTGCATATAGAACTGCGATAGGGCTCCCAAGAGTCCCCTTAGCAGCCGCTGAGCGAATAGGGGGTCGGTGGCGGCACAAATGAATTCAGAATTAAAATCCCACATGTGTGTCCTCTGTGAAGTCGTAGAGGTGTTGACCATGGAGACCTACACAAGAAAATCACTGTTTAATGAGAAAGTGATTGATTCCTACAAAGATTAGTTAATTGATAAATTCATTTATTTTGGACAGACATTTTTACTGCAGACAGTGACTAAGACACATTAAATCAAAGAGATAATGACTCACATAAACACTTAATTCACCTAACCCAAATTAAGACGTGTCCACTGCTATTAATGTTTTTCTTTCAATCTTACATTAATCTAATTGCTGTACATCATCAGACTATTCAAATGATGTAGGTCAGCATATCTAATTTAAATGACATTCCATTCAAATTTTATCAGGCGAAGAATTCAAAACATTAGGTTATACCAAAGCAGCTCATTCTATATGCAATTCAGACTACAGTATAACCAGTTTATTTTACAACCAACTCATAATATAACCATTTTATTCTAAAACCAATCAAGATTGTAAACTACTCATTCTATATTTAACTCAGATTAACTATTACCAGCACATTACATTCCTAACTCAGATTACATAAAACTCCCAAATCAGATTTAAAGCAACTCATTCTATAATCAACTCATATTAGAAGAACATACTACAGCCAACCTAAACTATAGCAAAATCAGATATAGAGCAATTCATTCTATACTCAACTTTATATTCACATCAGCTTTTTATATTACTAGCTCATTACATTCTTAACTCAGAATATAACAAATTTATTCTATACCTAAACAGATTTAAAGCAACTCATTCTACATTCACTTATCTATACCAGCTCATTATATACCTAACTCAAATTACAACCAGCTCATTCAAGGTTACAGTGTAATTATACATTTCAGTACTGAGTAATATTAATTAACTACATAAACTTAGGGTTACTTGCATGTAACTATGCATAATTTATTGTTATTATAATGTAATGTGTAATGTGTTCAGTACATGTAATGTGTGTAACAAGGACACCGTAAAATAAAGTATCACCTCAGATTCTAATCTATAACCAACTAATCATTCTATAACCAGTGTTGGGGAGTAACTAGTTACATATAACCGAATTACTTAATTTAATTACAAAATAAATGTAATTGTAATCAGTTACAGTTACTGAGAAAAAAATTAAATTACAGTTACTTATGAAAATGTTAATGATTACAAAGGGGGTTACATCTAAATTTTCACACACACACACACACACACACACACACACACACACACACACACACACACACACACACACACACACACACACACACACATTAATTAATTTCTTTATCAAAATGCAATGACTGCTCTAAAAAGTTTCAGGAGTTTAGGACACAGAATAGGACAAGGCATTTTGAGATGCCAGTGTTTCCTGTCATAGCTATGCAAATATTTAATTTTAAAAACAGTATCATTCCTATTAAACTATTTCTTGTTATGATTTTAAATCTGTTAATAACCTCAGATTGATCTCAAAGTAAGTCTGATTTTGTTTAGGCTGACTGTGCTTTAAAGGGGACATCGGATGCCCATTTTTCACAAGTTGGTATAATTCTTTAAGGTCTTCATGAAATGTCTGCAACATACTCTGGTTAAAATTCCTTAATGGTCGTGTAAACAACACCATTTGTACCATTATATCAAAAACAGCTCTGTTCACAGTAACCCGTTTCAGTGTGCCTGTTTTGTGCCTGCTGGGTGTAATCTGTAACCCAACACATTTCCAAAGTATCCTACAAACTGTCTACAGATATTGACTAACTCATATTATAATCAATTCATTCTTTATCCAATCCATATAATAACTAGTTCCGGCCATAACCAACTCATAATATAATCTGTTTATTTAATAGTCAGCTCATTATACTCAACCCATATTATAACTAACTGGCTTATTGTATTATAAACAGCTCATTTTATATCCTTTTCATATTATAACCTGTTCATTATATATATAATTTAGAGACAATCCAACCAGATTATAATCACCTCATTCTTTTTGTGTCTAATATACAAATTATTACCAGCTCAGATTATAACCAATCCATATTGTGACCAGTTCATTCTAAACCTATTCATGGAATCAATAACCAACCCATATTATTGCTGGCTCATTCTATATCCAACCCAGATTAAAACCAGATAATTCAATCCTTAACTCATTTTATAACCAGCTCATTCAGATATTGACCAGGTAATGCTGTACCCAACTCATATAGGGTAGGGATACCTATATCCTCACAGAACTGATATATGCCCCCGGTTTCACAGACAAGGCTTAAACCTAGTCCCAGACTAAAATGTAAGTCTGAGCTGTTTAAACTGTAAGAAACTTGCACTGACTGATCTTAAAATATATCAGTGCCCTTGTTTTGTCTCAAGATGCACACCAGTAATGTATTTTTTTCTAAGGCACGTTTATACAATTACTTAAAACTCCTAATTGAACTATGGCCTAATCCTGGCTTAGTCTAAGCCCTGTCTGTGAAACCAGGCCATGAAGTTACAGTCTCCGTGAGCTCGTGGAGCTTCAGAAACACTCCAATCAGTGTAGTCGAAATTCATTTCTGTAATTCATTCTCCACCTCTACTTATTGCCTCTTTCTCAAGTATTATGTAAATACATATGCATATCTCATTATTTATACAGCTGTATACAGAGAAAACAATGCACAAATCTGTACATAAACCTTCTGTTCCAGATTCAAACACATTATTATTATTTATTGTTAAATCTTATTATTTAAATGTTTTCTGTTCTCATGTCAGATATGTATGTATGTATGTATGCATGTATGTACCAAGAGCACCTTAAAAACCACAACAAATTCCTTGTGTGTCTGCGCACACTTGGCGAATAAAGCTAATTGTGATTCAGATTCTGATTCTGATAATGACCAGTTCATTCTATAACTAACTTGGATTATAAACAGCTCATTATATAACCAGACCAAATATTAACCAGTTTATTCTATGCCAAACTCTTATTTTAACTATAGTGCATTCTACACCCAACCCAGGTTAAAACCAGATAATTCTATACTCAATTCATTTTATAACCGGCTCAATCTATAACCAACTAACCAACTAAGATTTAAAGCATTGTATGCTATCCTAGGTTATAATTTTCTTATTTTGAAACCAACCCAGATTTAAAAGAACTCTCTCAAATAATAGCACTAAAAGTCAAAGAACTGGAATTCAAAGAAATGCATAGAAAAGAACCAACAGCAACGACTGTGACGTACATCTGTCATAAAAGGCTCATAATCCTTGATGATAGTGAACGCCTGGCCTCTTAGCCTGCAGCAAATTCATCACAGCCCGTCCCGTCGCAGCCATATGACACTCGTTAGAGATGTCAAAAAGACTCAGACGCTTAGTCATTTCACATTTGCAGGCGGTGAACGCGAGACACGAGTTGAACTAGCTGCCAGGTTGGCAAGCCAAGTCTGTAGAGGATTCCCATTGAAATGTTTACCCTGATTCCCATCTCAGGAAATGGGGGGATCATCTCATAGATGAGCCCATTAACGGATGTATTGTGCCCAGCCACGTTAGCTTTGGAAAGCACTGAAGAGTGGCGCGTGCCAAAAGAAGCAAATAGCACCATGCCAACAGGAGGCCCAACGGACCTTCACGCGGATAGAAAGCGATAAGAGTCATTAAAAGGCAACTGAAGCATCAGAATGCCTGTAAACAGCGTGAAAAAATTCCATGAAACACATGTTTTTTCAGCTACAGGTCTTTTATGTCTCAAGGGTTTATTTTTTATTTAAGCTGGTTTGCTAACTTATTTTTCTCACAGTAAAATCGTCTTGGAAACTGTTTACCATGCTTTTGGCATTTATTTTCGCTACTTTTCAAATGCTTTAATGCATCGATTTTATTGTTTTACTTTTTTGCCAAACCAAGATTTGGTCAGTTTTAAAATATAAAAAAATCCATTGTATCAGTGTTATTACATTGTAAAAACTATAATATTCCAAATAAAGTGACAAATAAATATAATCTGTTTTGATATTTATTGTGCGAAAATAATTTATATTTTCTGAAACAATTTCAGCATTATTTCCAACACAACCAACATTTTTGACCCTAAAAATGTTTAACAGGTGTACTTGTTTACCAAGGGGACAGCTGTACAGAGCATACCTGAGCTGAAATATTAGACATGATGTGTGAGGAAAATAATGATAAGTGTCACTTGTAAACAGAAAACTTTTACAGTGTGTCATTTCCAATCAAGGAGTAATTTTGTCATATTATGCAAAACATTGTTTAATTGTGTTTATTTAGGTTACATAAAATGTTAGCTATGAAACTGGCCTTGGCAAGACAAAGGAGTCAGTCATTTTATTGAAGAATTTTTAAAATGTCATTTCCATCACAATGTTATCAAACAGAATACATCATTTGACAGATTTCTCCTGTGATGCATGTAGAGCATACTTGGACATTGTTAGTAGACAAATTAAATAATGTATCGAGAGAGTGAAAAGCATGTTTTAAGAGAGTTAGGTAACTATTATATTGGCTGTTTATTAGTACTTATAAAGCACATATTAGTGCTTTATTCTGCATGGCCATATTCTACATCCCTTAATCCTACTACCCCATACCTAAACTACTACTTGACTAACAATTAGTAAGCAGTGAATTAGGAGTTTATTGGGGCAAAATAGTTGGGTTAATAGTTAGTTAATAATGAGAATCGGGTTATACTTTATTTTACATTGCATTTACTTAAAGTGTACATACCTAAGAAAGTACTGGGTTAGTATAAGGTAACTACATGGGTTAAGGTTAGGTTTAGGGGTAGATTTGGGGTTAGTACCTAGTTATTATTACCCAGTTATTGTAATTGCTATAATAAGTACATATTATGTACATGCGGAACAGGACTGTAAAATAAAGTGTTACTGAGAATTTGACCATAAAATAAAGTGTGACCTATGGGGTAATTTTCCAAATGTGTGCAAAGGGCCCAAAGTGTCTGTGTCAAAATATTTATTTTACAAAGTTACACTGTACCAAAAATATCCATCTGTGGTTCCATTAAGAACCTTTATTCTCCATGGAACCTTTCCATTGGAAAAAAGGTTCTTTAAAGGTTCTTTAGATTCTTAAAATGTTCTTTACAATAAGAAAAATGCTTCTTTAAGAACTGAAAAGATCCTTGGGCAACCAAAAATGGTTCCTCAGTCTACAGCATCGCTGCAAAAGCCTCCTTTATTTTTTAAGAGTCTAGGTGAAGAAAGACCCGAGTAAATAGACTTCTACGGTACACAGTGTGATTTGGAGTTGAGATTCTGCAGAGAGGGGATGGGATTGAGAGGAAAGAGTCTTGATTGCTCCTGAGCTGCAGGCTGAGACAGAGGCATTGTTATTAACGACATCGGTCTCTGAGCGCGGGCCTCTGGGCTCATGTTATTTGCCTAATATGTTCTGCTCGAAATCTGCATTGTGCGGAGCCATTGAACTGCATAGAAAAGAGAGATCAATATAATACGTTTGGCGTCAAGCCAAAATGATCCCGACAATGCCAGAGACGGGCATTCGGATTCAGCCGTGCATATCGCCACATTTTTAGGGGGGAGGGGGAGGGGAGAAAATAATTCAGCATGCGTTGCCAGAAAGCAGGAGGCGCGCTGCCTAGGCCTGATGGGTTGGGTGCCACATGGGCTGGCAAATTGGCTTGGCGACATAGAGCGCCATTCAGGAGCAGAGATGAAAGAGAGCAAGCCGCACTAATTTCCCTAACCCGATGAGCTCGCTGGGGTAGATGGAGCGCTCCGGGCCTGGGCCGTGAAGGAAACTCACCTCTCATTACCATGGGTGGAACTGCTTTTCCTTACCAACATATTATTTTTTGGTAAAGAACAAAATTACTTGTCCATTATACATACAAAACGTTTTTTATATTAACGGTTCATTACCTACAATATGACAGCTTTAGGAAAATCCGAACATTCCTAAGTATCCACCTACTCAACCACCGTCTTCGCCTCTGGGAGTTCGCTAATACGCTCCTTTCCTCTGATAGTTCCATGCTAATTTAATTTGTTACGCTAAAATAAAAGACATTCAAATTACAGTTTAACAGCTGACCCCACTGGGGTCTTTTTTTTTTTTTTTTTGCCCGAGACTTTCAAATGCTGTCGTGGACTGTGCACAAGCGCAGATTAATCCATCAGCAGGGGCCCTGTCAGAGTGAAACAGTTTGGGAACGCTGTGTGAATTCTCGTCCCAGCACTCACACACCCACCGGGCTCCCCGCAGCCACTCAGAAAGCCCCGCAGGAGAACCAGATTAAAAATGACAATCACCGTGTGTCGCCTCCCTTCGCAGGAAATGCAGGTGTCTTTGTTGAAAGATGCTCACGCTACAAAAGCTTCTAATTATCTGCAGTTATTTTGTCAGTTACTGGCGTGACACAGCTCTCTTACCAGGCTTTCGCAGTCTGCACCTTGTTTTTCCACGTATTTTGAGAAATTCTTAACATCTTGGAAGATTGAGGCATAAATTTGTTTTACTAAAGACATCACTGCATAAATACAGTATGTTATTTTGCATGATCTCAAAGTTTAGGACAGGTCTTAAGACATGGGCAGTACTGCTGATCATAAATTTAGATGTTATACACTTTTTGATTATGCCAGATGACATCTTTTAGCATTTAGCTCTGATTGGTTCATATCAAATAATTTATCATTAAAGCAATATCACATAAGCAAAAGTAATGTTGAAGTGCTTCTATTCAGAACAACAGCAATGTTGTGGTGAAATTATAGTCAATCCTGAGTAGCTTCTTTTTCAGAGAGATTTGGACCTATTAGTTTGTGGTATACTGCTCAAAAGTTTTTTTTTCCCTTGCTAAGTTAATAATTATTTAGCAAAGATGCATTAAATTGATCAAATGTGACAGTAAAGAATGTTACAACGATTTCTATCTCAGATAAATGCTATTCTTTTGAACTTTCTGTTCATCAAAGAATCCTAAAAAAAATTATCACCACAAAAATATTAAGCATCACATTTTAATACTACTACTACTACTGTTTTTGAGCGCTAAATCATTATATTAGAAAGACTGCTGAAGGATAATGTGGAGTAATGGCTGCTAAAAAATCTTTATAATCACAGGAATAAATTATTTTAAAATATATTGAAATATAAAACAGCTACTTTCAATTGTAATAAAATTTTACAGTATCACAGTTTTTACTGTATTTGTGATAAAAAAAATGCAGCCTTGGTGAGCATAAGAGACCTCTTTAAAAAACACAGAAAAAATCTTACAAACCCCCAAATTTGTGTTTTTTTCCTTCGCCAATGAAAATAATTTCAAAATAAGTCAAATCATTAAACCTTGCATTAAACAATGTAAAAACTGATACCAAAACAAGGGAACTAAAAATCCGTCCTGGAACAGCGTGAGTGGAGCGGAGTGACAGCAATTCCCCTTACTGCTCATTCTGCATTGAAAAAGGCTTTCCAGATCAATTCTGGGTTTTGCTTGAGTAATCCTAGAGCAAAAAAAGAAAACGTAAAGTCATACAACTTCAATACACTTCCACTCTAGATATAGAACACAGACGTGGAGTGATACAAACAATGAAATCTTCCTGTGCAGTTATAATAAAAACAACACTGGCCAATAAGATTAGAGAACTAGAACTAACTGTTGTCTGCTTTTTTCCTATATGGATCATTCAAGCCATCTAAACTGTCAGATATAATGCTGCATCTCTTCTGTACTCTTCAGATTCTCTACTGAGCAAAGCAACAAACTATTCTGACTATTAGAATTTATTATTTTTTACTTTTACAAGATATTGTGCCTGCTAACCAGAAAATTTACAGTGAATCATAAACCATTCTAGATCCTAAGGTCACTTTAGTCACCTTCTTTCATCTCAGCCTTCCTCTAAATGTGCAGTGTTCTTGATATACACACTCTGACATACAGTTTATTGAACTATTTATTGAACATTGTTGTCTTTTTTATATTGCTGCTTTATAAAAAGCAATAAGCCACACAAGGGTGTGATTTACAGTGATTGTATGTGTCACGCTTAAGAACACCTCTTACCTGTGGTTAAATCATGCCCGGTGTCCAAATATGCCTGCTTTCCTACTGCACAGTTTGTGAAAAAACATGTTAAATTAGTAAGTTTGAATTCATAGCATTCATAAAACAGAAAAGGTGAAAAAGCCCAGATGACCTACAACGTACTAACATCTGATGGATATTTTACTGTCCCATGCAAAACTGTGAATGTAATGGTGGATGTAGTATGATAGGTTTTCACTTATACACATTTTATACCCTATAAAATGTACTTTTTTAAGATTTGCAAAGCTTTTTCCTCATTAAATGTAGTATCTACTCAGACAGTATGCAATTTCAGATGGTAATATAGCTTGTGAGGCTTTATTCTTCATTATCATGGCTCCTGAAAAAAGCCTGATATAAGAAACAGTCAGATTTATTTTTTCATTTTCTTTTAAATGCAAAATTATTGAACCTTTTGACAAAATATTTGAATATATATATGAAGAGTTTATTTGCAAAAACAGATACATTTTCAAAAATCATATTTTTATAATGTTATCATGTTTTTATTGTGTTAGTTAGCTGTATTTTTTAGTTATTT